>OY855914.1:25588471-26145971 GCA_963693305.1 Meandrina meandrites
TGAAGGAGTACTAAGCGCGATTGTCACAGACATGGTGCACACAGCTTGCGGAATCTGTCCCGCACACGGTGCCACTTTCATCGACATAACTACAAACGGCAAGGAAAAGCCTTCCGCCAAGAAAAGCGTTTTAGAAGTGCTTCGTGACATCGATGATGTTCCACAGATTAGCTTTCCTATCTACGGTAACAGATACATCGAAAGATACATGGCGGAATATGCGTACATCAACCTTGTGGAGTCCCCTGGGATGGCTTTTATTGCCGCTAAGAGGTCCCCCGGAAAAGCGGCTGACAACATGATAAGTGCGCTATCTGACTGTATTCCACTGTTAGTGTTGTCGGCCTGCATGGCTTTCATATCAGGATTCTTTATTTGGGTATTGGTAAGTAATTTTTGTTGATTCTTTAGTTACTTACTAAACAAGCCTGTAACTCTAAAATTACACAACCGCAGAACTGCCCTCGGTAACGGTCTCCCAAGCCACTGCGAGACGTGATACACCTCAAATATTTTAAGCTTTTTAAGTGGCGAATTGTCCTATGTTTCATCACAAACGTTTTTTTTTTTTTAATTCTACCAGTTTATGGCTGGACAATGGTTTTATTACCAGTCGTCCTGTTTTCTTCCAGGACACAAAGTCTAACCCTGATGAATTTCCAGGCAGCTTTAGGAAAGGTGTCGGTGAAGGATTCTGGTGGTCGTTCGTTTCTATGACTACTGTTGGGTGAGCCCACCAATGTTGACATTTTATGATTTGATTTAAGCGTGCACAAGAATTTATTTATTTAATACAATTGCAGTCATAGTAATTCCAGATAAAAAAAAGTTTGTATTAAGAGAAAAAAAAGTTAAGGCAAAGTTCAACATTTGTTTGTTTGTTAACAGGTATGGAGACCGTTCACCCCGCTCTATCCCAGCCCGTATTTTTGCGATCATGTGGACACTGACTGGTCTCGTTATCATTGGCATTCTGGTTGGTGCAATTGCCTCGTCACTAACATCTGTTACTGTAGACCATTCCATCATTCTCTATGGATCAAAGGTGTGTTCAAAACAACAGATATGCATGCATAAGTATAAGTAGGAATCATTAAAAATTAATATATTAATAAAAATTTATATATTAATATATTAAGCATAATTTTGTCGTAACCTTTAATGTGTCGGCACTTCTATATTCTGGCTTAGGAAGGATTTGGTAACAGTATTTTTTACTTTATTTGTTGATGTTTTCGAAAGAAAATTACTGGGAGATGGTTAACAAGATAAATCAGTAATGTTATTTCGAAATCAAAACCTAGAAATACAAAAAAATGGAACGAAATAGAAATTACAAAAATTGGCGATTAAGTAAGTCTGCTTGTAGTCTTCTTGTTATGCTGTGTGAAGAGGAGTGATTGAGAAAGGCACTTCATTTGGATACTTGGTTTGAAAAGAATTGGAAGCAATGGGACATAGATTTGAAACAAACATCTGCTGAGAAATATAATACTCCTATAGGAGTGAAACCGACCTTCAACAGAGTCTCAGTCATCTTTAGGTTTTCGGTGCTTTCTCCCTTTTTTAACAAAAAAGATTTTGATAATCTTGTATTTCCTTGGTTACTGCATGATAGATATTTAATGATTAATTATTCTAAATTATTAAATTTAGATTGGAGCCATTCATAACTCCACGGAACATCAAATTGCTATTCTTAAGAACGCAAGAGTGAACGAAGGTACGAAAAAACAGTCCTTTATTAATTTATGCAGTAGTGTTTTTATATAAGAGAAATCCTGAGGTCTGTAAGGGATTTTTGATACTGTTATGAAATGGACAGAAATATAAATGCTGTAGACAATAAACTCAATAAAATGTACACGCCCCCAGATAGACGAATACATCTCCCCCACTCCCTAACAGGAACCTCTCTACCTTGGGGTAGGGTGGTGTCCGACTGCTCATTTTTAGCATAAAATTCTTCACGGAAACTTTATCATTCCTTATTCATTTCAAACTAACTCAATACACATCAAAATGTCTTTTTCTTTGTTTGTTATTCCATTATCAACACCCCATCTAAAAATGCAGAAATCTAGGTTTGTAGGACCTACCATGCACCTTACATCTTATGAATGCATTTTAATGACTCCATGGCACCGTGTTAAGGAGATCATTTTAGAATAGTGGTGGTGAAACGCATAAAAAAAACATATAGCCTTCAAATAACTTCTCCCCCTGATCACATTTTACCGCCTGCTGCTGGAAATCGTTAAGTGATGTTTCATAATTATTTTGTTGTCAGAACGGAAGTACAGAAACTTCGAAGAAATACGAACAGCGCTGGAGGATGAAGAAATCGATGGTGCTCTGCTGGACACATACGTTGCCGCAGAACATAAAGAAGAGATTTTTAATGAGAAGATATATGTGAAAGAGATCCTTGACCGGCCATTTGGTTATGGCGTGGTGTTGTCAGGTGCGGCTAGAAACGTGGAACAAAGATGTCGGGATTACATTGTCATGCGAATACGTGAAATATTCGATATCATACAGGACACTACAAAGACACTTGACGTAAGCTTCGTTATGTTATCTATGCTATTAACAATGCGTTTTCTACCCTATGTATTTTCTTGCTTGTTTCATTCACAGATAGAAAAAATCTCACACAACACAGGTAATAGGCGGTCGAATTGAAGATCCCTATTTTATTTGAATTTATGTTACTTTATATTATGTCATTTTAATGACCCATTTTGGAATTAAAAAAACAAGAAAACTGGCAGAATACTAATTCCCTTGTTCGATGGTTTTACAAATTATACTCGCGGACATTTTTCTTACTCTCGCATATTTTCCCTCGCCCCGACTTGAACAACGTGTATGTACTTTGAGTTCAAATTTTAAGCGCCGTTATTTTCCCCTCGTCCTATTCCTCGTTCTTGAAGACCAGCCATGTTAGTTGTCTACGGATGCTACTCTGCCCTTTTGTCATTGTGGCAGCGTTGCAATTGCACTCAATTTGGTTCTATGTCTTTTTTTTCGATCTTTCTTTTCGGTGCACAGATTACCCAACCTTCAAAACGTCAACTGTAATTCACTTCTATCCTTATCATTCCACAGCCTGCTGCTCCAGATGAAGAAGTGGAAGAAAGTACAGGACTGTTCGATGGTTCTTCTGTTATGTTTCTTATGGCCTTGATGTCCCTGCTTGCTATCTTAGGAGTAGCTGTCATAGCAGGACTTGTCTATCAGTATTTGATATTTGTTCCCCAGAAAATGAAAGGTAAAGCAACAGTCAAGACTTATATTTCGAGATGGTTCGAGCCATTAACAGAGATCGACAAAGCTTTACCAAAAGTAATTATTTATGACTCCATGCGCGTAACATTTTACCGTTAAGCGTTTAGCAGATTTTGGCTAGGGTAAGCTGTTTCACAGTAGTAGATCGCATTTTCTTTTGTAGATCGTTGCGCAGTTGAATTCATCATCTGGCGCGTGCGTTTCAAAAAATGCTGTCAAATATGGATTTCTATCGTTTTACGGACAAAGCATACATACGCAAGTTAGACATGTTACAAAACGTCACAACGGACGAACTAGTAGCTACTAAAAGTCTTAGGATTCCAAAGTACACCCAATGTTCTACCACTCAATCACCTTCCCACCTCCTACCCGCCTTTTTCTCTAAATTGCGCGCAACATTTAAAGTTGACTTGGCAAAGCATAATAGCTAATGCTTCGATATTATTGTTTTATTCAGTTGAAAAGATGAGAGCCACTGAACCGCAGATTGCTTACAAAGAGGCCCTCGTCGCAGAAATGAGAGAATTCGTGGACACGTTCCATTCTGAGATGTGCACCAAGATCACTGCGATAATGAAAAAGTACGAACGGGCAATGAAGGAGATAAGCAAAAGAAGATGCACAAAGCAACCCACGGAATTTGAAGACCTTTTCAAAGCGTCCTCGACAAATAGCATCACAAATCCAGTATACTCAGGATCACCGGAAGATCATTCATTTGATTTGAAAAGGAAACATATTGGGGATGAATCGACGAAATGCATTCTTCTCCTGTCTCAACCTCTGCATTCTCCAAATCCTGCAGTTTTAAACCGCGCAAGAACGTCTTCAAATCCCGAGAGCACTTTTAATTCTCTTCTACCCAACGATATCGATGGACTTCCAGTCGCCCGTCCAAAAGATGACAGACGTGAGACAAACTTGTACAAGAGTAAAGTGAAAAGATCCTGAAATAGTTGATTGACACGTAGTTCAAGTTAACTTGGCTTGAAATGGTTTACATATTCTCATCCAATAATGTTGAGGTTAGACTTTTAAAAAAACTTTGTAAACGTTTTACCAATGAACAAATTAGAGTCACTGTAATGTCAAAATTCGTTGCCATGGCAACGACAAAAAGTGGTCAAAGATACCTCATTTTTGACCGATCGAGGTAAATAATTTAAAACCTACACGGTGAAAGTATTTTTAAAAATTCTGCAGGTAGGTTCAGGGCCACCTTATATTTACGAAAAAAATAATTTAGCTCCGAATCCTACCTTAGCACAGCTATTTTTTTTTTTTTAAATATCAAAAATGTTCCTTTTGTCGGTTAGATAAATATACATTGAAAACAAAAACTTTCACCGAGTAGTTTTTAGCATCAAAGGGTCTAAAATACAGTATCTTTGACCTCGTATTACGTACCCATTGCAGCGAATTTTGACGTCACAATGATCTCAATTTATTTCTTGGTAAAACTTGTGCAAGCTTGTACTAAATGATTTGCCTTGAAATCATTGATATAGCTGCGATAGAACACCAAAACGGGCATGTCTTATTCTGACTAAACTACTTCGAGCCATTGCACCTTAAACCCAGCGTCGAGCAACTATTAACAACATCCCTTGGAGTTGCTTACTGTTTAAAGGTAAATGAAGGAGTCATTTTTCCATTGTCGGAAAATCTTGCACCATTTGTTCACTCTTCCATTTTTCATTTTCCCACCACAGGAAAGCAATCCCGACGAAGAATCAGTAAGCTTCAATAATAAACGCATTTAATTGTTCTTTTTTCTTTTCTTTTTTTTGGCAAATTTTGTAAAATAGTATCGATTCATTTAAAGTGCCTATGAAGTGAAAATTGTTTTTGTCTAGTTATAATATTTACTTTTTGAAAAACAAGATTCCAAAGTTTGAAACGTCTAGCTTAAAAACTAACGATTTTATAAGCGCTCAAAGTTGTGCCATTTTGACCTCAAAATTGGTCTTTGAATCGCGCGGTCAAAATACCACGTGATAATAGCCTCTGACGTCACTTTGGTGCCGACGTCTTCCTCCTCTCGCTCACTGGTTTCTTCGTCTTCGGGGCTGCTAGATATTTCTGAAATTTCGCTCATTTCTGTATCGCTCGACATCTTTTCGTATGAAAATACTCATTGGATACAAGAAAATCTGACTGTGTAAACAAATGTGAGGCACCAAAGTGACGTCACGGCCTGGTATTTTTGGATTAAACTCGACCCATTCCCCTGACCATTTTTGAGGGTAAAATAGCACAACTTTGAGCGCTTGTAAAATCGTTATTTTTAAAGCTAGACGTTTCAAACCTTGAAATTGTGTTTTTCGAAAGGTAAATATTATAACTAAACAAAAACAATTTTCACTTCATAGGCACTTTAATGGTCTTCAAAGAACAAGGCCGTCGGATGATAGAGTTAATTTGTAATGGTAATAGGACTGAGTGGAGTCCAATTCGGTCTGTAATCATACGAGTAATTATCAAAATCGGACGACCGCGTAGCGGGAGTCCGATTTGTTTAATCACGAGTATGGTTACAGACAGAATTGGACGACACAAAGTCCTGTTACCAATTAATCATAAGTATAACAAAATTCGAGAAAAAATTTAGATAAAGCGAAGCCTACTAAGGACTTATCATCACTGAGGCAAAAAAGCCGTTCTTGAAGCTGAAGGTTTTAGGAATATCAAGGAGTATTTATTCACAACAAGAAACCAAATAAAGAGCGCGCGCATGTGCAGCACGCGAACTTTGTTATTGGACACCTTGTTATTGGACAGTTTGTTATTGGACACTTTTGCCGCGCGCGCTCCAATTTGGTAAAATATAGGGCGTGCTAAGAACCAATCAGATTCGAGAATTTTGTTATAGTTGTGATTATAGGAGTTATTTAGTAATTTAGGACATTTATCGACAAGACGAGTAGATGATATCTGCAGAATATTCATGTCTTAGTGTAATGGGTGTAATACTATTTTAGGGAAATGAAATTAGCTTATACATGTATACATTAGCTTATACATGTAGCACTATTACAGTAGATTGGACAAGTGTCAAAATAGAAAACAAGGATCTTGAGAGGTCTGATTCAATAAAATATCTTATTTGGATCGTCATTCGTAAGAATATAATGTGGAATCATATTTATTCATATTCTAATGTAAGAATTGAAATTTGTGACTTTTAAAAACAAAAAGTTGAATCATTAATTAATATAGGATCAAGCATCTGTTGCATAGCCTTTGACGCACGGATTGCATTATGCAGACCTCTTTTCAAAGACTAAGGCCCTGTTCTTTCAGATGTCGTGCTTCTGTTGTGCCGAATTTAATTGCATTTAGGTTCGACTGTAGCACAGCACAAACACGACCCTGATTCAGACGTTGTGCCAGAGTCGTGCCCTATTCAGGATTTACTGAAGTCACGTAGCAATTAGTCAGCGATGATCAAACATAACTTGCGCCATAAATGCATTAATATAATTTATGAATTTTGTTTGGCACCACAGAAGCTTGACGTTTGAATCACTGCCGTGCCAGCTGGCCAGAGTCGTGTAACACGGCAGAGCTAGTCGAACTTAATTGCTTTTCCGAACTTAATTTTTAGTTCGCTTCAGACGCGTTACTTCTGCCGAACTTTTGTCGAAACTTAATTCCTCAATTTAGTTCGGCACGGCAGAAGCACGACGTCTGAACTGGGCCCAAGGTTATGTTATCTGGAAAGACAAGAAGAACATGACGCGTATGCTGGTTAACGAATCATGCAAAAAAAAAAAACTGCGTGTCCTCAAAGTTATTCTCGATAACTCTTTCACATACCCTTCCATAGAAAATGGTATTTCTTTTTTTCATATTTACGGAAGGGATGCTGCAAATGCAAAAAGAGTCGAATGAATCGATCGTTCAGTGGGCCTGCTGTTCGAGGTATCTTGAAATCCTTTAGAAAACCATAGTCAAATTCTTACCCTTCTATATACCTACAGTACAGACTGAAAATAATTACCCCTTTCCTTTCAGGCGCTGCAATTGCATCTCCACATAGTTCACAATAGGGGTATGCACGGTAAGGGGTGGGGGTAGGGGGTTAGTGTGGGGTGGGACGGGGTGTGGGAGTGGTGGTCGTGGTTGCAAATGTTGTGACCATTCAACTCAAACTTAACTTTCGACAGTGAAAATCGAAACTTTATGTTCGTAGTTATTTTTCTTCTATTCTGGGAAATTTGACATCCATAATTGAGAGCTAGTGAAAGTTTCTATCACCTGTGAGTCAATCACGTCAAATAACTGATGAAATTTTCTCCTATTTTACTGGAATGCTTGCTAGACGTCTATGTATGATAACATTGCTGTGGGTTCCTTGAACAAAATCGCGGTCGCGGATAAAGTGATGACTTCTTGGAAAACACAGTGCATGTTGGCATTGATTTAGTTGGTCCCAAATGTCAGGATAGAATTTAGACGTGCTGAGCGTTTACCAAAATTAGCGAATATTTTGAGAATCATGTTTATACCAAATAAAACACAAAACCAAGAAATAATTAAAACATAACAATATCCTCTGATTTTGTTTGCTTGTAGTTAAAAACTTTAACTTAAGCCTTGGGATGGTGCTCTGCTGGAATGTTACCTGTATTTATTTATTTTTTGCTCATTGTAGCTCTGCGGCGATCATGTGTTTGCGGTAAAAAGGACGACTTTGTAATCGGTGACCTAGCGACGCTGATTCACCAACAAAGGATCTTGCTGTGCACGTCACATTAACTGACAGGAACTCCATCACAAAATTCGTTAGAATTATTTTTGCTTTTATTGCTGACAAAACAACTCGAGAGAATGAAAATTGAGAAAATTTTTAATAGCTCTATGGTATAAACTTCACCCTGACGCGTTGCTACCTACATAAAATAAAAAAAAAATAAATCACTTTATTTAAGTGTCAATGTGTTTAGCACGGCTGTACTAATTGAGGACACTGTAAAAAGTGAAACAAATATTATTAACGTTGCAGATATTCTTAAATGTTGCAAATGGATGTTATACCCATACATTTTATGCATTCTTTGACGCATGTAATTAATATTTTTATACCCGGGTGAGTCTTAAGCACGTCAGTAAAAAGTACAAATTTAATTACACACTTTTTACTAAATTTTAACTTCATGGCCGAATTATAAGACCTAACTTGTCCCGAAAACAGGCCATTATTTGAGGTAAAGGTTTACCTGCACTATTCCTTGAAAGTAAAATACATAAATTATTAAATTAATTATTAAATGAGTTACCGCATATTGCGCGCTTCGCAAATGACAATATACTAATGACACTGCTACCATGTTTCAGACCGAGATAGGAGACTGTTTTGTTTCTATGTTTTAAGTCCGTACTTTCATAGACAAAAGTTTGACATTATTATTAAAATATGTGTATGGACAGTGTAGGAGTTCAAGGAGAATACAATGTTTTCTGCGCACTAAATTATTCACCACAAACAGAGTATAGAATGTTTTCAAATAACAAACAGAGATCACAAAAGGTTGGTTTATTAAATTCATTAATGTTGAAAAGACTTGAATTGGCTTCCTATTTTCCATTTAAACGCCAAACTGTCTAGACGCAAAAAGCCAAGATGAAATCAAATCAGGTAATGCTGTAAAATTAACTTAGAAAATTCAACTTGCTTTCAACTAAGACACTAACACATTTGTATTATATTCTACCTTGCAGCTCTTCTTGGCTTTAGTTTTCGTTCTACTGAACTGGGAAGTTGAAGGTATTTACAACTTATTGTTTTCCCTCAAAAATAATTTAGCAACTTAGAAAACTAAGCCATCGATTAGTTTGTTAATTCTTTGGAAAAAAGGGAAATATGAAAAAAAGAAAAGGTATTATTTTTCTCTTTTTTTCTTGGGTATACATCATGAAGAAATTGAGTACTAGTTAAACAGAGAGAGGATATAAGAAAAGTGATTCATATATTTGTGGCGATTGTTAAATCATTTCTAAAATCCAAATAAAGCGGAATAAAACTCCAGTTTCCACAATTATAAAGTTGAATCTCGATAACTCAAACCTTCAAGGAAAATCTAAAAAGGTTTAAGTTAGTGGGAGTCCGAGTTATCGAGGGTAAAATTAGTAAGTAGATGACCTGGATGGGAATCACACAGGGTTCGAGTAAGCGGGGGTTCGAGTTATTGAGGGTAAAATAATTAAGAAAATTACCTGGAGGGGAATCAAAAAAGGTTCGAGTAACCGGGGGTTCCAGTTACTGAGGGTAAAATTTGTAAGAAAATGACCTGGAGGGAATTCAACTGTATTTTGATAATAGTTGATAATCAAGTATTCCTTTTCAACCTCCGATGTGTTATATAAAGTTCACCTGACTGCAGGACGTCATTTTTGTGAAGATGCTTTGAGTAAGTTCGAGGTGTAACTTTGTCTTCGACGGATTGGACTGGGGTGCGAATAATTTTTAATTTCTTGTGGTCAATTGCAAGATTCCGATAACGGTCTGTTTTAGCCCCGATGTCATTAAACTTTAAGATAACATTCGCTTTTGGAGACTTTACAATAGGCACTGTAGATCAGCTATCGGATCGTATTGACGGAAACTGTGCTTACGAATCGGAATGCTGAGAACTTGTGATTGTTTTATGTCAACTTTGCCCGGAACTAGAGAGATGCAAATCAATTCTTCGACGCTACAATAGGCACTAGACATCAGCAGGACACCAGCCAGTCCCTTAGCAAATCAAATTTCCTGACCGATGTGTTTGACCGATAAAATTATTTTCCTTGCTCGGTCGAGCAATAACTTTTCTCGACAAACTCGAAGTGGGAAAGGAGCAGAATTTTTTCTCCATGAGCTTGGATGTCACGATCTGTAATTATTTGCATCTGGACTTGTTTGCCATAAACTAATCGGCCCTAAGAGTTTACGAGCGACGGAGCGCTTTTCCGAAGATTTCTCGTTTCCTGACCTCGCACCAGCCGAGTGCGTATAATTTATTCCGTTTCAGACCTCCTTCTTGTAGACCATGCGTCTAAAATTCAAGATGGTAGCTACAAAACAAAAGGCGCGTTTAATATAATAGCAGATAAGATCATTTTTTTTTTCTCCGCCGTCCAGTTTGATGTGAGCTGGGCTCCCTGTGCTGGTAATTGATAATTTTGATTTGTGATTTAAAAATAAATACCGTATCAAATGCCCCTAAGCGCCCATTGCATGACCGAGTTATCGTAAAAGATAAAATATTTATCATGGTACGAGCATGGGACAAAGAAAAAAAATGTGAGTCCTAGATGGGAATCGATTTCATGACCTACCAATCACCGGACGGGCTCTATCCACTTATCTACGAGAACTCATGGCGAGCAAGGCCATTTAATAGGTTAATATGTGACACGCGTCCTATACACGTGACTTTATCACCATAAGTTATCATACTCGCCATTCATTCGTCACTACTAGGAGATCCTTGTACAGATGGCACTTATCAACATCTGAACCAAAGCGATCGCTCAGTGAGCTTTACTGGTGCCACGGGAAAGTGTGATGGGACTGACATTGAAGATTGGAATGTATGGTACAGAGTGTCTGGAGGTGCAGGCAATGCCCTGGCATCAAAGAATCCTCCTCAAAACGACTCATGTGGGACATACCCCGGCCGATTGTACCTAAAAGATGATCATCCTGACTTCAGTGATGGTGAGGTGGATCGAACAGTATGCATAACTAGCAAACGGTACACGTGTAGAAAGGAAATCAATATTAAAGTAATCAACTGCGGTGCTTTCTACTTGTACCGTCTTGTTAAGTTGAGGGATTGTGCATATACATGGCGTTACTGCACCAACGGCCAAGGTACGTAGCAAAGATTGTCAGAAAAGTCTTACTTTCAATAATTTATCTTAAGTCAAACAATTAATCGTTTGTTCAAGGAGTATACATTGGCTGGGGACACTTGACAAAATGGCAGCTAGTGCAAAATTATTTAAATTGTGAAGTCATTAATCAATTTTCACGTTTGGCGTTTTATAAAGTCTCTCCAGATATTTAAAATTATTAAATTATATGCTGGATTTAATTTTGTCACTTTTGGCACATTAGAGTCGTGAACACATTAGGAACGTGAGGTCAGATGAACAAAAGCGTTTCATTCTTGGAATAGTTAACAATGATACTACCAGCATGAGTTTTCTATTCGCCAGTTTCACATCTCCAGTAATACACTTTGTTTGCCCCTCAAAATTTTGCATACATTGTTTTCAATTCACCCGGCACATACAGTCGTCCCAAGAGAAATTTAAAACGATACTTGTGCAAAATTTTGGTGTGGAAGACAAGGTGTATTATGGCAGAGGTGGCAGTGGTGAATGAGCGAATAGTCAATGATGCGCAGCCGAATTGACTGACTCTCATAAAAAACGCGGGCGAGTAGTCTAACTGCTTCAGTAGTATCTCTAACAAATTGCGTTTCAAGATTAGATTAGCGAAATCTATTTCAATATAAAGAGCACGACTGAGTTTCTAGTAACTATTAATAGTGTTAATCATAGTTAATAAAGGGAAATGGTTATGAAGCCTGACAAAGTTCTTTGTTACAGGTTTTTGCTCGCCATTTTGGGGGTTGACCGTGCACAAAACCTGACAAAATACAATAGGTGGTTACGTGTGTTCATGCAACTAACCAATGAAAACATTGCACATAACTTGTGCATAGTATATAAGCGCAAAACAAAAGATGTGCACTGTCATGGACCTTCCAACCTCAATCTTGGCCTCTTTGATGTTTGCCTGGCTTCATAACCATTTCCCTCTATTAACTATGTGTTAATTGATATAACATTGCATGATGCTTGAACAAAATGTACCGTGTAACAGTCATACAAATGGGTTTATATTATGTGTTTTTAACATGTTTGTGGTCGAGACGCAGTAAATATACAACAACAACAATTTGGGGCGAAAAAAACAGGTAAACCATGTTCGAGCCACCAAGACAGCCACATGTTGCCCTGTCAGGCAGCCAATCACAGCAAGGTGTTAACGTTGGGAATTTATCGATTCCATTAAACCTTTAGAATGTCAAGGAGCTGTTGAACTAGGCATGGAAAGCGGTGAAATCCCAGACGCTCAAGTTACTGCTTCTTCGGAATTTAACGATATCAATCTTAAAGCTTTTAAGGGGAGACTAAACAAAGGACATTCTTGGTCAGCTGGTTCAAATAATGTCAATGAATGGCTACAGATTGATCTAGGTGATCAGCACCCCACCGTCACACGTATAGCAACGCAGGGAAGGGGCTCATTGGACCAGTGGGTAAAAGAATACAAGCTGGAGTTCAGTGACGATGAAGTGACCTTCCAGTACTACAAGGAACAGGGGCAAACTACAGACAAGGTAGAATCTACTAAGTCCTTACTGATAAGGTCGCCAAGATGCATTTTAATTTAATGATTTGTCTGCTCCAACAAATAAATGCTAGTTATGCACTTTCGAGTGGTATACTTTGCAATATCCCACGGGTCACTTTTATTTTTTCTGTACACACGAGTCTTTTAATTATTTTATACCATGCCATAGAAAATACGCTCACTAAATTCCGTCGGGAATAATGTCGTTGCGCACGATGGGAAGGCTGAGTCTAATACCGTCAAATATAACGGCTTTCCTGTATTCTAATTGGCTTTAGTTTCCATGGTATGGTATAGATATAAATATACAAAAGGAAATGCATGAAACTAAATGAAAGCGATACGTTACGGGAAAAATATTTTTAGTAGTTTGTGCCTACACTTGGAAGCTTGTTGAGCTTTGTACACCGTGAAGAAACGTTAACCGTGTGAAAAACATAAACCATGAACGATATGACCGAGTGGAATTCTGGGCAGGTAGCATTGGCAAGCTGACTAATATTCAATTTGTTAATAATTAACTGACAATATTAATTATTCTTCTCTTGTAGCCTTAAGAGCATATTATATGCAACTTGTGTCTGGTTATATATATTATTTATAGAGCGTTTTCACTCACGCGACCAGCGACCATATTGGTTTCCTGAAACAAAAGACGGTTTTTACATAACAACAGAGTTTAATTCCCAGATGAATGGCTTGGTACACCAATATGGGTGCCGTTTCTTTGTTTTGGAACACCAATATTGCTACTGTGGCGAAATATCTGAACGCCCTATTCTGTCACAGACGACGATTACTTTTTTCTCATTTCCCAGTGAACATTTGGGTTGCATTGTTCATGGCTTTTGCTTTTCATCGGTCAACGTTTTTTCAATTAGGTGTACATGAAACAAACAAAGAGCGTAACATATTAAAAAAAAAAATTACACTGGCAAGGGGGGGGGGGGGGGGGGGGGGGGTCAAACATTTGGCTATTTACAGCTTACAAAAATTCCAATATGACAGGGATAAGAATTTGAAATTGGGGCCTCCGGCGCCCTAAACACCAGGCCCCAGTTGTTCAAAGGGTGGATATACGCTATCCACTGGATCAGAATCACTATCCAGTGGATAGTGTAGTTTGTTTAATTTTGTCAACACTGGGGCCAGGCTACACCGCCTTCTAAAGAATTATGTGAACAAGACTTTTATTTTTATTTATCTCACTGAATTTAGATATTTACTGGAAACGCAGACAGGAATACTATTGTGACACATGACCTAAACCCACCAACCACAGCACGGTACATCCGTTTTCGACCACGTACTTGGAAAGATCACATTTCAATGAGAGTGGAGCTCTATGGCTGTTCAGGTTCGAAGATCTTCATTTGAACAATAATTATTATTATTCTAAAGCGTTTTGGAACTACAACTTCCAGACAATATCATAAACTAATTGCGATTTTAAGGCAGCAATATTGACGGCTAGTTGCGATAAAATATATTCCGATCAATGATTCAATAGCTTCTCGACTCCGCCGAAAATTAGCATTATGTACATTTGACAACAGCGGATCGCGAACTGTCGTTTTCGCCAGTCCGAGCCTCAATTGCCCAGATGCTTTACTTGATATTGTTATAGTAAAAGGATCATACTGTACCACAGTACTCATTTAAATTGGCTTGACATCCGAAATACCAAGCAAAGATCGCTTGACAAAGCACAAAGTACAAAACGCACGTGCTAATCGCGAACTAAGCGCTGGCATTCAAGTAAAAATTGTGGTCATTTTTGAACCACGCACACTCAAGACACCAAGTAAGCTTGAGCGTTTGTCTGTTTGTGAAGTGGGTATCCCCACAAATCTGACTGTTTCAATGGTCTTTTAAAAGCACTTCTGACATACGTTTCGGCAGTTTTGTTAACTAATTTGAGGTAACATTCCTTTTAACCAATCCATTTTTCGCTTCTAGTTAATCCAGATTTTTTTAATCTTCATGTTAACTGAAACGAAAATCTAAAAATAGATCGAGCTACAACGAAAAGAGTCCTGGAAATCACTTTTAGCTACTTTTTTCAAAACAAAGTTGTCCGAGCTTATCCGCAACAAGTTTGATTCGCTCAAATGGGACGAAAATCTGAAACCAAGTTTAGTTACCAATCTGAACGATCCATCTTTGAAGGTGGATTGTTCGGATCGCATTCTTAGATTGGTTTGTCCATAAATGGAACGAGAAATCTCAAATCTCGAGATTGGTTGAAAGGAGCGCTATCTGAGCACTACAAAGCTAAATCCACTTTGTGATCTCTTTTTCTCCGTAAGTAACTAAGTAACAGCAGCAAATAGACGCAAAATATACAGATGACAATGTTCTCGGCGATTTGACGCAAATGTTATTAGGTTACTATTATATGGCTACAATAGTACGCGCGCTCTGATTGGCTGATGAGCGGGCAAGATTTTCTTGTAATGACCGGGCATTATGAAATTTTTTCTTGCCTTAGCTTTTTATAACTTTTTAAGGGTCAAACACTTGTAAACACAGGTCAGTTTGTTTTGTGAAAATTAAAGTGGTTAAATTTGCCTTAGATCTTGGCGTAATGAAGACAAAAATTGCCTCATTGTCAAAGAAACCGTTTCTTCTGGTTTCGATCGCATGACCTCGAAGGACCTCTTGCGCGCGCAAGCGGATATTGAAAAGCGTTTCCCTTTTTTTCAGCGCTAAAAAGGCCATATAATAAATAACTTATTAACCTCGTCCGGTCGGTCATTACAGGGAAATCTCAGACCACGGCCTTGATGTATTGACCTCGCTATCGCTCGGTCAATACATCAAGGCCTCGGTCTGAGATTTCCCTGTAATGACCTCACTCTCGGTTAATAAGTGGTATTTAATTTATTTAAATTTCTTTATACGACAGTTGATGATATATGTGCTGGTGATAAATGTCCTGAAGGTCAGCAGTGTGTTTTGACAGACAATGGCAATCAACATGAGTGCGTGGAAGGTAATGTAGCACACTTAATAAATAATTAATTGTAGAGTTCTTTTTCAATGTGGAGGAGGCGGGTGGGGGGGGGGGGGGGGGGGGTTGCCATGGGATGCACTTGGCGTATATTGTTAGGCAATAGAGAGATTAAGCATGACGTTTATTTTCCCGCGAACGGCAACAAATCCACTTCTGCCTTCCACTGTATGGTGTTTGTACGCGGAAATGAGTAGGTTTGTCTTTGTCGCGAATGTGTGATTTTTTCCCTATTTTTCTGAGGAATTTATTTTAGAATTCGACAAAAAGGGAACAAAATGAAAGGCAAATTCGCGTTTGCCGTTTACCGTATAACACCATGCTTAATCTCTCTAATATTCAAATAATGAATACCGTGACACTGAAGATTACTTTGAGGTACTAAAAACCGCCTTTGGGCTAATGTTTGTTCAACAGACTCTATTTTCGGCGGGATTATTTTCGACAGGGCTTATTTTGAAAAAGCCTTGTTATCGGCAGATATTTTTGTTCCCTAAATAGTCGGGCTCATGTCTGGAATGACTGCTTTGGAAATCAATGCACAAAGAATACTTCATGGCAAAACTCTTTAAACATATTATTTATCATTCATTTTATTTATTACAAAAACCCTCTGAACAAACCATATTCATGTAGAATAAGGCCCACGGATTGATGCTCAAGTTTAGAAAATACCAGCGTCCTTGAGTGTTTATATGGTCGTTAGATCACAGAGAAAGTAAAAGCATGTAAAAACTTATTAAAATTAAATATAGGTTTACGGTTAAGTCATGCACTTTTCAATATGAGAAGACGCACACGAGGTATTCGTAGAAAAAAAAAACTGGTAAGAACCCATTAAAAGGTAGTAAAATAATAATGATGATCTTGTTTCCTCCAGAATCTTTAAGTTTTTGTATCCTTATATTTTTCCATTCTAGCCAATCATTAAATTGAGATTTTCTGCATTATCTCCTTTCTTACTTAAACATAGAACTTTGTATTTAGATTTACTTGTTTATTCATTTATTTTAATTTCTGATGTAATTTTTATGCAGAAAGTCTGTGCCATATAAATAATTATTATTAATTATTATAAATAACGTTTGAGCTCAGGATAATTCCAACCTTTCAGTGCCAAATATCGTTATTTATCATGGAACTCTAAAATATTCGAATACAAATCTACTACATGACGTTTTTAATAGATGATGATCCGTGTTCGCCTAATCCTTGCCAGAATAATGGCACTTGCAGCAGTAACTCTGGAAGCGGCTTCACATGCAGCTGTCCTTTATTATATACTGGTGATGACTGTAGTACGAGCAATCTGCAAGGTCAGAGACTCTTTTAAACGTTAAATTTCGGACACTGTACAATACCTGCACAATATTTGTTAAATACCTTACAGTACAATACCTTACAGTATCTGTTAAATTTCAGACACTGTGGAATGCTTGCACAATATTTGTTAAATTTCGGGCACTGTACAATTCCTCACAGTATCTGTCAAATTTCAGACACTGTGAAATGCCTGCACAATAACTGTTAAATTTCGGACACTGTACAATACCTGCACATTATTATCCAACACTGCTTCGTAACGCGCGAAACGACTAGTACAAATATCACACGATATTTGTACTCGCTCAAGCTATTCAACAATTGTTCGCAGAAGGCGAAGTGAATCTCGGGGAATATTCGCCGAGATTCACTGAAACTGAGGCGAATAATTGTTTTACTCTAATTTTTAGAGGTGAACATCAAGAACTACAAAATGAAGAACTAAAAAGCGGAAACAACAAACACAAGTGGTCGCTTGCATACGTGTAAACAAGTTTAATTCATCGTAAATCAGAATTTACACCTTAAAACGGAACAACACAAACACTAAGAAAAAGACCGATATCTAGTACCTTTGATTACAGTAAACACCCGCGTGTAAGAACCTAGTGGTTTAAGAACCTGCTGGCAGAAATTTGCCATTTTAATACCCCAGAATATAAGAACCTGTTTAGGCAAGCAAATTTCAGCAGCTTCTTATATGTGGGTTATTTTTGCTATAATTATCTAATTCATGTTCTTTTTTTATTATACAGCTCTTGTTGAAGAGATATTTGTTTAAGACGGAATCCACCAGGAAGTCGAGTAATATTTATTTAAGTTGGACAAAAATCGAGTACCAGAATAATTTAAATCCTATTGCGTTATTTTCTACCCTAAATAAAAGATAAAGATGTAAGTAATTATCACTGATAACACCAACAACAATTTCTTATCAGAGTCTTAGAAAATGAATTTCAAAGTTCACAAGCTATAGCGAAATTCTCACGTGCAGCCATTTTGTAAAATCGTCTTTAAGCGATTCAGTGGAATTCAGTGAAATTTCAAAATTTGTTTTCGGTGTTTCTCCAGGTGTTGTTAGAAAAGATTTCTTTTGATAAGATATTTGAAGCAGTAACACAAAAGTTTGCAATAAGGTGTAAATAATTTTGGTACAACAATTTCTTATCAGAGCCTGAGAAAATGAAATTTAATGTTCACAAGCTATAGGCAAAAGCTCGCGTCTTTTAAGCGATTTAGTGGAATTCAGCGGAACTTCGAGATTGCTTTTCGATGTTTGGTGTTGTTAGAAAAGATTTCTTTTGATAAGATATTTGAAACAGTAACACGAAAGCTTGCAATAAGGTGTAAATAATTTTGGTACATAATTTTGTCCAACAACTACTCGAAGTCCTGGCGGATTCCGTCTTAATTATATAGATTGTTTAGTTTTGCATGAGGCTTGAAGCAATACAGTTATGAATAAATGCTGTATAATGAAGGACCAAACCCATTTTTTTTCTTCTCGTACAATCAAAAACTATGGCTCCTCCTTAGAAATTAAGAACCTTATTAAGAACCTACTTAGCCTAAATTACCAATAACTACCCCCCAAATACAAGAACCTATTTTGCCAAACTTAGAAAATTGTAGGTTCTTACACGCGGGTGTTTACTGTCGTTGGCGACTTCTCAACAATTGTGTAAATCCTCTTGAAATGAGTCGCCTTGGCAGACAATTTTAAAATTCCAACTGTACTGAGTGCTCCGGATTTGGACTGATTTCTTCAGAATAAACGAAAACTTCATTCAACAAATGCTGCCATGTTTACTTGCCTGGATGGCAAAGGTGGCGTGGCTGAGTAACCAAGCCCTAAAATGCAATATTCACCTTTTAGCGAGGTGAATATAGCGTCATAAACTAGAGTTTTTCCACCAATCAAAATGTTCCATTCTTATATTCACCTCTGGAAATTAGACTAATCTTGTTAGGTATATACACACTCAGTGATCTTGGCTATTCCAACGATCTGATTGGCTCGCTATCTCGGGCTAATGCCGCATTATTCACTCGCTACCGAGTGGATAATGAATTATCCCATAAAAGAAAAAACAAAATGGCCGGCATAAAACTCGCATTTTGCTAGCGTTTAGAATTAAAAATAGTAAAAATACAAGACGACAGCGTGCCAGAAAACACCAAAAAGGAAATTTAGCCTTAAAGTTTTTAAAGATAAGTGAATAAGTAGAAAAAGTCATATTTTGCAAACCATTTTTTTTCAGTTTGTTTATCGAGATAATTACGGTGAATTCGACCTATCGCTAATTATGGGCAATAAATAATTAATCTTCACGATTGCTATTTGTCTCACTACGATTATTCTTTTTGTAGACTGGTTTGCCTAACAGAACGAATTTCTCACCGAAATCGAAGAAATGGAAAAACAACAATTGAATATATGTTTAAGGAATTTATATATGTCCGCAAGGAAACAAGGCGGGTCATATTACAACAAGGCAACACTCGCCTCAATTCGAGCCGCCATTGACAGGCACCTTTGCAACCAGCCAAACAACAGGCCTTTCTCAATAACTTCGAAAACTTTGATTGATCAGTTATCGATTTCCAAGCAGACTTTCGATTACAGTTGCTGATTTGAACTATGTAAAAGGACTATTTTGATGAGGATTTTGTCGAAGATTGTGTATTTGCCATGCTAAAGGATTCTGTAAATAGTTTTGTACGTGTTTCACGCATGACTGAATTGAGACGTCAAATTAGACGTCAATAAAATTAAATTGCCTTTCATTGGTTTCCTTTTGAGAATGTCTAGATTGTCTGTTTTGAGATTACTTCGTGTGTATATACTAAAACAATTATTCTCTTCAATCTTGGTGAATAGCGGCAGAATATTTACCTCGATTTCAAAGAATAATTGTTAATTATAGACTGTTTTCATATGACGTCACGGCGGCCATACTTTTGTACCAAGTTATTCCTCCTGAAATTGAATTCTATTTTATTCCAAAATGGTCTTTTGGTAGCGTTCCTTCTAATCAATCTAAATCTGGATTTTGCGATAGAAAATGAGATTTCTTGTTCCATTTATGGACAAACCAATCTTAGATTGCAATCCAAACCATCCACCTCTGGAGGTGGATCGTTCAGATTGGTACTGAAACTGGTTTCAGATTTTCGTTCCATTTGAGCGGATCAAACTTGGTACGGATCAGTTCGGCCATCCTTGTTTTGAAAAAAGTGATTCACATGTGCCTTGTCGCTCTGGCTCGATCGATTTTTAGATTTTCGTTCCAGCTAACACAAAGATTGAAACAATCGGGATTAACTAGATCCGAAAATGGATTGGTTAAAAGAAACGCTACCTTTGTTTTAGCAAACCAATATGGCCGCTGGTCACGTAAGTGAAAATGCATCATACAGGTGACTCTAGTTAACTGGAGCTTTCTGTAACTTGACTCTCTCAAGCGAACACTGATCTCTCCTGGAGTTATTCCATTCATTTACTGCAACCTCATCACCAGAGCTTTTCCCTTCTTCGTGGGGGCGAAGGGAAAAGCCCTAGGGACAAGGTTGACATTTAATCGAAGCCATTTTTCCTTTAGGTGAATTCTCTTCAATTTTGCCGTCGATAACTGGAGCCTTGTATAATTTCCCTTCACGTTTCGAGTTACAGTCTAGGAGTTTTTTGATACAGGAGTATGTATTGAAGATCTGGAGGTGAAGGGGAGGGAGGTTGAAGGAATAGAAGAGAGTAATAAGGTTGTACGATGTTCTATTTAATAAGATCAAACAGTACATTTATCGATTTCCAAACCCTTTAGATTGTCAAGGAGCTCTCGGAATGGAAAATGGTGCCATCCCTGACGCCGAAATTAGAGCATCTACTGAACTCGCTGACCACCGCGCCAGTGATGCCAGATTAAACCAAACAGGAAGCTGGGGGTCTTCAATTAACGATCACAGTCAATATCTCGACATTGACGTGGGTTATGAGTTTACCATAATAACAGGCATAGCTACGCAAGGAAGGAGCGACCTGGACCAGTGGGTTACCAAATACAAGCTGTGGATAAAGTATTATTACACAACTACGTATTACAAGGAACCTGGGCAAAACGCGACGAAGGTGCATAAATCATTTATTTACTTTATGCCCTTTCCTTCCTTTCTTGTAAACAGCCCTCTCCCAATTAGCTGCCTTGCCTGAGCTCTGTTTACTGGGCAAAAATAACCAAACAAGTGTCTGGAGTAAAATGGCTATGGGTTAAGACCCATAGCCGCTTTTATTAAAATATCAAATTCAAAGCATCATTCATACAAAGTTAAGCCCAGTAAAGGTGCGGGCAAAGAAAACGCCACAGAAAAATATGGCCTACAAATAAGACAGGTGGCCAAGAGATGGGGAGGAGGGGGGATGAAAAAATCTTGCAAGATGAAATGAACACGATTGCACTCACAATATGGCTTGAATGGTCATGTGACCCCCATTTGTCCATTAGAGGGGGCAAGCCTAAATACAATATACTCCTCCCCAATGTCATAGCCGCTTAATGAACCTATAATAATGCTTAATAAGGAAGAAAAGACATAAAAATCCTATTTGCAGGCAAATATTTTGTTTATGCCCTTTCCTTCCTTTCTTGTAAACAGCCCTCTCCCAATTAGCTGCCTTGCCTGAGCTCTGTTTACTGGGCAAAAATAACCAAACAAGTGTCTGGAGTAAAATGGCTATGGGTTAAGACCCATAGCCGCTTTTATTAAAATATCAAATTCAAAGCATCATTCATACAAAGTTAAGCCCAGTAAAGGTGCGGGCAAAGAAAACGCCAAAAGCATATGTGCAACGAGCACAAATGCTGCCCCACCCCAGGCAAGCACAGCACAGAAAGAGGAGGAAATATTTTGAACAAGGAATACCGGTATAACAAAACCGGAGAAAAAGATATGATGGTAAAATACAGTGGAACAGCCGCCCATGCTAGCTGAAGCCACTATCATTATGACTAGATATACTCTGTTGATAACCTGTGTAATGAGACAACCTGTCGCTGCCAACAGTTTAAGTAAAATTGACTATCTCATCCAACATCATTGCATAACAACTGCCACAAATTACAGTCGTACAGACTGATCAAGACAGTGCAATTATAATGACGTAAAAACCTAAAGAAGGCAACAGTCGCCCATGCAAACTGCTACTGACAAACTAATACAAAAGGAAACTTAATAAATATTGTAGGAGAACATCAGTTGCCCATGCTAACTGAGGTGAAGAATCTACTACTCGAGCTGAAGAAAGAAGCTCTAAAATTTCATGGCAAGAGCCACCCAAACAAACTGATTTAGTGTATACAAATATATAGACAACAGCTCTCCCAGTCTGCCAGGAAGAGCCGCCCATGCTAACTCTCCCTCTGCAAACAGTGGGAGAAACTGTTCTTTAATCAACATGGGTAGCCAGCCGCCCATGCTAACCAGCCTACCATGATGAGGGTCAACTACATGTATATCGTAATCTACACAAAGAAAAACAGCTCCCACAGTCTACTAAAATTAATCTACACAGTGAAAAACAGCTCCCACAATGTGATAGAAAGAGCTACCCATGCTAACTCTCCCCCTTCCAACGGTGTTAGGAACTGTTCCCCAATCAACATGGGTAGCCAGCCGCCCATGCTAACCAGCCTACCATGATGATAGTTTAGTCTAAATTAATCTACACAGCCATTAACATTGCTAAAATTAGATGCTGAAACACATGCAATAAGCAATCTTGTTAAGAGCTAAGGCTTGGCACCCTTATGTATTCTGTGAATGCATTAGATTTCCAACGACCTAACAAACGGATCTGTGTATCTGTAAACCCATGTTCTGCTGCATGAGATGCTGCACCGATACAAAAACTGTGACCTTTATACTGTGCAGGAGGCAAACCGCATAATTGAATGGCTGTAGCTAACTGATTTGAAAAGGTGGATCTAGAGACTGGCAACCCATCCACGGTAATGAAAATGGGACCTGGTCGGGAGCCCCGCGTGAGACTACAAGCGAGAATGGGCGTTCTTTGTAGCTGTGTTTAAAATCCCCAAAGGTGAGTTTAAAAGCTATCAAATCCCTTGCAGGATTCAAAAGTTTGGTAATCTGAGAAAGTTGTAGGAGGTTAGAGGAACCCCCTAAAGATGAGGTTAACTCACCTATTCGTAAAAAGGCATAAAATGCCAATGCACACATAGCCTGAAACTGACATATTTGATAAGTTGAGCCCTCAAGGGAGGTGGCAGATGACACCAGCTTATCCAAGATTGGGAGTGTGATGGGTAATCGGCTGGCAAGACGAAACCCAACTTTACTATACCCTTTAAACATTTGTGAAACATAGAACACCTTGGATGGATCAGGAAAACCCATAAGCTTATGGACATAGCCGAGGGATGAAATGTATGTGGTTACCGTGGATGGGGCATATTGAGCATTAAATAGATAAGCGATAAATAGGGCCAAAACAGAAGGTGAAATAGGGAGCACAGAAAATGGGCGTTGAAATGTGGAATTAAAAAACTGCTGGAAAATTTTCCAAGCCCGCTGATAGGTTGGAATTGACTAGGGTTGAAGACTGGAGCGCAGCAAAAAGGAAGCTACATTTGCCAATTGGCTGGTTGCAGATGTTGAGGAATAGGTGTTGGATGTTGGTGCATGCAAGGCGGTGCCAGCCGTGTGAAGGCCTGCCAAGGCCTGGACAACAGGAACTTCGATGTTACCTTGAGCTGAAATGAGTGGAGAGCCATCTGCTGGCTGGACAGGGTTTTGGCCTGAGGAAGTAGGGTTTAGCTGGCGAGTGACTTCAGCTGTGACGCTAGTGACAATGGCACTGATGAGGTCCTCAGATATGGCCCCACCTCCATCACTCTCACTGGACGGGTTAGCACCAGTTCCCGACTTCCGAGCACGTTTCGCAGGCTTGGATGCACTGACCTCTAGGGCCTGTGTAGAAGGGCGTTTAGAACCACGGGAGCATCTAGGAGGCATCTGCAAAAGAAATAAAAACAAACGAGGAACCTGACCATCCAAACGTTAAAAATATAAGTGTAATGGCAAAGGCAACAGGCAAACATTCAACATGGAAATTAACGCATTATTATTATCATTTTTTTTTGCTCAATTTTAAACAAACGATTTAAAAATAATACACGAGCAACTGGCTCGATTGTAAAATAAACACGAGCAACTGGCTCGATTTAAAAATAAACACGAGCAACTGGCTCGATTGTATCATAAACACGAGCAACTGGCTCGATTTAAAAATAAACACGAGCAACTGGCTCGATTTAAAAAATAAACACGAGCAATCGGCTCGAGTGTAAAATAGAAACGAGCAACTGGCTCGATTGTAAAATAAACACGAGTAACTGGCTCGATTGTAAAATAAAAACGAGCAACAGGCTCAATTTAAAATAAACACGAGCAACTGGCTCGATTGTAAAATACACACGAGCAACTGGCTCGATAGTAAAATAAAAACGAGCAACTGGCTCGATTTAAAAATAATACACGAGCAACTGGCTCGATTGTAAAATAAAAACGAGCAACTGGCTCGATTTAAAAATAAACACGAGCAACTGGCTCGATTGTAAAATAAAAACGAGCAACTGGCTCGATTTAAAAATAAACACGAGCAACTGGCTCGATTTAAAAATAATACACGAGCAACTGGCTCGATTGTAAAATAAAGACGAGCAACTGGCTCGATTTAAAAATAAACACGAGCAACTGGCTCGATTGTAAAATACACACGAGCAACTGGCTCGATAGTAAAATAAAAACGAGCAACTGGCTCGATTTAAAAATAATACACGAGCAACTGGCTCGATTGTAAAATAAAAACGAGCAACCGGCTCGATTTAAAAATAAACACGAGCAACTGGCTTGATTGTAAAATAAAAATGAGTAACTGGCTCGATTTAAAAATAAACACGAGCAACTGGCTCGATTGTAAAATAAAAATGAGCAACTGGCTCGATTTAAAAATAAACACGAGCAACTGGCTCGATTGTAAAATACACAGGAGCAACTGGCTCGATAGTAAAATAAAAACGAGCAACTGGCTCGATTTAAAAATAATACACGAGCAACTGGCTCGATTTAAAAATAAACACGAGCAACTGGCTCGATTGTAAAATACACACGAGCAACTGGCTCGATAGTAAAATAAAAACGAGCAACTGGCTCGATTTAAAAATAATACACGAGCAACTGGCTCGATTGTAAAATAAAAACGAGCAACTGGCTCGATTTAAAAATAAACACGAGCAACTGGCTCGATTGTAAAATAAAAACGAGCAACTGGCTCGATTTAAAAATAAACACGAGCAACTGGCTCGATTTAAAAATAATACACGAGCAACTGGCTCGATTGTAAAATAAAACGAGCAACTGGCTCGATTTAAAAATAAACACGAGCAACTGGCTCGATTGTAAAATAAAAACGAGTAACTGGCTCGATTTAAAAATAAACACGAGCAACTGGCTCGATTGTAAAATAAACACGAGCAACTGGCTCGATTTAAAAATAAACACGAGCAACTGGCTCGATTGTAAAATAAACACGAGCAACTGGCTCGATTGTAAAATGCACACGAGCAACTGGCTCGAATATAATAATAGAGGACAAAGCCTCTGACTAATGTTATTTGGCCAATACAGGCCTGGCTGACAAATGTCGCCGGAATAATAATAATCTTTTTCATTTTTTTTTTTTTTTTTGATAAATAAATGTAATATGAAATAAATTATAGACTAAATTTAAAATAATAATAATTTATGACAGAACATTACATAGAAAGAAATATGTGCTACAAAATAATACATGCATTACACTGGGAGCTGATTTATAACATGATACATATAAAATAATACTTACAACAATGGGGGACAGTCCCTAAAGGTGTTTATGACCAAAATGCACATAACCAAACCTATTACAGCACTGTGGGATTGGGAATTTGATGTACTCATGACTTTAGGACAAAACAAAGATAGATTTATAATGCAAGATCAGTCGAAGTTGTATAAGCAATTGTGCAATTGTAAACTGCAAATGTTAGCTTGTCAAATTGTTAGACATTGGATTCGAAATATTTTGAAATGAAGATTGAATACTATCACCTTGACCTAGCTCGAACAGGGGCTTTGGAGGTTCACAACAGGAAGGAATTAAGTTATAGAAGTAGATAAAAGGAATGAATCCAAGTTTAAACCAGATGAACTAAATTAAAAAACTAGTTCAGTCAAAATAATTTACATGTAATCAGGCAGTAAAAGTAAAATGGCAGGCAACACCAAAATTAGATAGGGGTAATAAATCCAATGGACCTCTACTACATGTAAGATAGGAACAGCAGAAAATTCAACAAATTGGTAACATGTGTGGCAAACCAAAAGATTAAGATGTCGCCGGGAGTATGCCACAGTGCATAAATGCTGGAGATAAACTTATAACAAAGTGGTCCTTTACAACCTACATGTAATCTAACATGCTGAAGCAGTCAGCTTGCAAGTGTAATGCACCAGTCATTTGAAACCCCCGCCTCCCCCCCCTCGGGCATAGGCGGGGGATTCACTTTTTTTGCAAGTGAAGGCAAGTGAAGTCCCCGGTCCCCGGGAGAAAAGTGAATGGTGAACTCCCCCACCCACACATGATCCACACACATGCTATAAAAAAGTAATCTTTTGTAGAAAACTTGTTTTTGCCAAGCGCAACAATGAATGACAAAAACTGAAGATAAAAACGTTGGTAGCCGTGAAATTTACCCGTTGATTTCAGAGTAGCTAGCAATACACTTGCAAAGGCCCCTCGATGGACAAGAAGGAAGACGACTATTGCCAAATCAACTTTTTATTTTTAATAAAGGTTATTAAAAACTTTTTCTGTTTTACAAAATGCAAGATCACAGCAAACTGAAACTCAATAGCAATACAGACTCTTCTAACGTCTGGAATGACTCAAGCATACTTATCAATACCATATCATTGAAATAAGCCTACCTTTCGTCACCAGACTTTGAATATCTTCTGCCAATATAGCCTTCTTTGAATTCTGGTGTGACACTTTACAAAACAATTCTTACTTCGCGCTATTAGGCAGCGAATTGCAGCGAAATACCGCAAAGCAACCGATCGACCGAGCGAGTCAACACAAATAATTCAAACCGCTGAGCATGGAGTGACTGCCCCGCTTATTCCCCGGTCCGGCATGCGAAAGCAGTGATTTCTGGCGCATCCCCCGCCTAACGGGGAAACAAAATGGAGTGAATCTGAAGTGAAAGCCCCGCTTTTACCCCGCCTATGCCCGAGGGGGGGGGGGGGGGGATCGGGGATTTCAAATGACTGGTGCATAAGTGAATGCAAGGTTTTAAAAACAAGACCTGTGCTAATGCTCGTCAAAAATTAACTGTAAGTTGTTTGGAATGTATCATGCCATTGCTTGACTCTTGTGTACCACCTCGAGGTCAAAACATGAACAAACCACAATAAAATAGACTGGTAAAACTTATGGTCAACTAATAATTAAGGACACAATAATGCCCTCAAAGAATTAAATCAGACTAAATTCAGCAACATGTTGGCAAATCACATAACGAAAAATGCCGCCCAGAACTTGAAAAAATGATCCGAAACTACGCGGCGATAATCGACTGACAAGAACACCCACTGGCAAACCAGGTAAAGTAAGCTTATATGTAAATATCAAATATGGAGCTAGCGGGAGCAATTGAACGAGAAACTAAAGGAATAAACAGGCCACAATTTGGCTAGCACTTATCAGTAAGGAAGTAGAGACGATTCTAAGGAGCTACATGTACTGTAGCTGAGCAAACCAAACGAGTTTGATCGTGCCAAGAACAGCTGTAAGAAGCACCATGTAAATTGTTGTACTTAACTCAGCTAGCCATCGAACAGAAATCGTGCACTTATCTTATTAGTGAAGAGTAGCCTCTGAACATCTCGCTCATGGAAGGTCGCAGACGGCAAACCGTAGAGGATAAGAGCAAAACAGGGTAGTAAATAACTCGCCACAAAGAAAATTGTCTTGACTTTGATGAAAAAATCTTGCAAGATGAAATGAACACGATTGCACTCACAATATGGCTTGAATGGTCACGTGACCCCCATTTGTCCATAAGAGGAGGCAAGCCTAAATACAATATACTCCTCCCCAATGTCATAGCCGCTTAATGAACCTATAATAATGCTTAATAAGGAAGAAAGGACATAAAAATCCTATTTGCAGGCAAATATTTTGTTTACGATAATTAGCTATATAGTCATATTTTCCTTTCCCCTCGTCTACCGCGCTCTTTTAAAAAACGAGAACAGAAAAGTTAGGGAAATGATCCCGATCATATGACTTGTGAGCAGACTTGCCAATAAGAATATAAAAAAGCAGAGACGGATACAACGAAGAATGATTTTAAATTTTGTACTATTAAAAATATTTCGGCTGGCCAAACCAGCCCTTCAGATACAATCGGAGTTTACACTGGAAGGGGTGTTTTATATGTAGTGATTGCTGTATTTTGGGTAATACCGAAAATACGTAAAACTAATTGGCAGTGTAAAATAAACTAAAATAAAGTAAAATTAACTAAAATAATAAAATAGTTTCTTCGCGAATGTTAATACCATCGGGATCTATTATTCTGGCTTTTAAAATTAGAAAGGCTTCCCTGTCCTAACGTATTGAGTCCTTATGGAAAAAAAAAATTGATGGGGATTAATTGCATGTCATTAGCAGTGTGGTTAGGAGAGAAAAGCAAATGTTCTGCGACTGTAGCAGGGTACTAATCTATGGTAAGGCGGTGTCCATTAATTGAATCGGGCTTTAGTAAATTACTCTATTGTAAATTACCGCGGTTACATTGAATCTGTAGATGAGGTTTAAGTCTCACAGGTTAGGTAAGATTTCAGGTGGCGCGTTTTACCTTTAAAATAGAAAATATGCGTAGTAAGTGTCCGCCAAAATGCGTAACGGAAGAGAGTTGGGGATGGGGATTAGTAGAATTAGAAGAAGGTCTGGCTGTAACAAGTTACAGCCAGACTTAGCTAACTGCACCGCAGTTGCAGGTGTGAACAAACGAAATAGAACAATACTCCATCCTAGACTCGTGTTAGGGAAGGGAATCTCAAGTTCCATCCTAATACAATCTCGTTCTGCCTTTGTGTTTGCCAAACACTGGATGATATATAAGAGTAGATTCGTCCGTTTTTCCCATTAGCACCTTTGTGAGAAAATCCTCAAAAAGGACTTTAGAAGTAATCAAAATCACAGGAAGATGCTGAAAATCTCTGTATATGTAAAAGATCCTGTTAAAAAAAAACTGTTTTTAAGAACTCAAGATATGGTAAGGCACGTCCATTCCTCGATCCATTAAACTAATTAGACGAAAATTAATTAAGTTTAATAACACGATAATAATACATTTAAGCCTGTAAATCTGAAATTTCGTTTATTTCTGATGATGTACCATCGTTTAGGTATTTGATGGAAATACGGACCAAAACACCATTGTTTATAATGAACTTAACCCACCAATCCCGGCTCGGGTTGTCCGTTTTATTCCAGTGGAGTGGCATAAACACATATCAATGAGGACAGAACTCTATGGTTGTCGAGGTAACTGTAGCAGATCTTTGGTTTGATAATCTTTTGAGCACTTTTTGAACTTGTAAAAAAAAAATATTTTAGCCGTATTTATCATAAATTACGAATAATTCCTCTGAGATGAGAAATCCTTCCACACTGTAGCGCGAGATTCCCCCCACCCCCTCCCTGCTCCCCTAAAGAAGTTCACCATATGCAAAAAAGTGCGACTTGTTTTAAATAAGACATGGTACAATGAACTCAACACTTACAACGTTTGTCTGGGAGCAAAAACATGTTTACATCTATGCTTACTTGTAGTAGAATGCTGTGGATTTTGTCTGGTGTTTAATTCTTCCTACATTTTATCAAGTTCTAAAATAAATCCCTCAGAAAAATAGAGGAAAACGCAAACCTACACATTTCCACGTACAAACGCCAAGCGGCAGAAGTGGAATTTTTGCCGTTCGCGAAGAGCAAACGTCATGCTTATATATATTTCATATATTCATATATTCATTCTTATGTATAATTCGTCTCAGTTTAGTTGTATCTTTACTTCTATCATGTTTCTCTTTGGACGTCTACAGATGCTTGTTTGTCAAGTCCATGTGAGAATGGTGGTACATGTTTCAGTTACTACACAAAAACGTTCACATGCAGTTGTCCTTTTCCATACACTGGCGACAAATGTGGAACAGAAGGTACTGTAGACTCTTTGCATCTTTGTGTGTGTTCTTTGCCTCTCAAAGTCGAGGTAAAAAACCGTTTTATTTTACAATTGTTTATAAAGAAAAAAACAGCGATAAACGTACTGTAGAAGAAGCGACTGGACGAGAAATGTTTTTACTTCGCTGTGTGCAAAATGCCACTCACCACCCTTGGAAATCATGCATTGCGCGTGCAACCCACAGATTATTCACTAATCTGCTACCAGATTAGTGAACAATCTCTAAGTTGGGCTGATTCTCAGAGTTAACTGTAGGCTTTTAGCCAATTGGAACACAGACAGTGATAAAATAATAATCAAAGTAACCCAAAAGGTTAACAAAAGGTTTTACTGCATACGAAAACGGCATACGAAAGCTAATTACTTTGGCCAAGCTCCAGTCGTCGCTTGCTAGCGGAAGTAATCGCATTTCTTACCAACGCATGGTAAAGGTATTTCCTGGTAGTATAGAAATAAAACGTCGGAAAGTTCAGTAAAAGTTAATTGACGGAGTAAAAGAATTACAATGGCAAGGTGTCTTTGCTCGAAACACTTCTTGTGCCGAAGAAGGTTTGCCGAAGCTATGTGACAGTTTTGTTTCCATCTATGGCAACCAGTTAAAGGTCAAATGAGCCGAAATTTCGATCTTTTTGGAGTTGTGTTCATTAAGAACCAAATAAACATATTCCGAAGTTCCTAATTGGACATTGCATCGCAGAGATATTGCAAGCTGAAAAATTATTTTTAGGCATTCGTAATCGTTGAGTGCCGTCACAATTGTTGTTTTGGAAGACGACCGCAGGCCGATTCCGCAGTTCGTTCTTTCCGGCCGTCTTTCAGTCAGTCCAGTTGATCGTTTGTTGGTTGTTGTTCAGAGACGCGCAAATTTTCAAACAACTGAAATAGCTTCTTAGACTTTATTTTAGAGAGTAGTTTTTATTTTTAATTTTTAAAATAACTATATTTCATTTGTATTTTTAAGCGCTTTTTACCCATTTTTTTATAATTGTAAATATTAATCTTTATATATAGAATTTTAATGAAGTCTTAATTTACGCAGGGCCCCTTTTGATACCAGCCAAGTGCTGATTGGGCCACCCTGCCTAAATAAAGTTGACCTTGACCTTGACCTTAAGCTCAAAAATAGCTCAAGCAAGTTCAAGTTATGTTTGCTGTCGATTTGCATATCATGTGAGACATAGGTAGTATTAGTCTCCCTCGCAGCCGTTTTTAGTGTCGTCACGCAACGCTCCTCCCCACAAACGGCTGCTCACATTCGAACAACATTCCTTTCCTCCGTTTCAACCAATCATCATTTGGGTTACATATTTCGAGAACTGTGCGCGCCAAAGAAATCTAACCAATCAATTTGCTTGTTTCATCTCGGAGTTCACAGCTTTCAAAATAGCGATCCCTGAAGAAGTGTTTGATGTTGTCAGACAGACAATTCAAATTTCTAGCTTATTGTTGTTTTCAATAACATACGAAGTCTGAAATTCAACCTCAACCAACGGTTTTATATTGGTTTACGGTTTTCGCAACCGTCAACCTTCTAAACGGACCTCTCAGGAAACAGAAGTAAACTTCAGCCGGGTCAAAAGGTCAGTCTGTCAGCTGTGATTGGTAGATTTCGATCCATTTTGTTTGTTTCTGTTATACACGGTTCGATGCCTGATGACGGCTGCGAAAAACGCGGTGGTTTGGATTTCGCATGTTATTGAAAGGCGCAATAAACGCACAGCAAAAAATCTGGAATTGGGAAAATCGTTGAAGAAAAAAAGGATGTTTTTGTCATCCTACCAACGGGTTTCGGAAAATATCGGACTGTAGCATCAGAAGAAGCATACGTGATATCGATCGGGAATTGTAAAAACATTTCAAGGCTTTCTCACGGCATGCAGCTGCAGCGGTTTCTCCATTGTCACGGTCGTTCTCAATGCTAACTAAGCGTTTTGTTCTCGTAAGTTCAAGATTCTTGTAGAGTCGCTTGAATTAATGTTTGAACCCTCCAAGATGAATGCCTTTTTGAACATGACGAGTCGTCTTTAGCAAAGCTTTGCAAACTGAACTCGCTGGCCGCTGAATAGCTGCTCACATTCACATCCGGACATGAACAAATAACCGCCCGGGTAAATCGAAATATATAATCTTTTCTTTTTTCTGAACTACAGTAGAGCAAATAAAGCAACGATCACTTTGCAGAGCTTACTCTGGCGTCTCATACATTGGAGAAACCTCGATCCTTTGCAACACTTGAGTACGCGGGAAAAACCATGTTGATTACAATCTCTTGCACTCTGATTGGTCACAAGAAACAAAGGGAAAGGAATGTTGTTCGAATGTGAGCAGCCGTTTGTGGGGAGGAGCGTTGCGTGACGACACTAAAAACGGCTGCGAAGGAGACTAAGGTAGTATGCACGCTGGTATAAAATAACAAACCAGAAATCTCTATTGTTCTTTCTCATTAGCATTAAACGATTCTCATTAGCATGTAAGAAGCGAGGTTTGTGAAATCGCTCTATTGTCTCGAACTTTTGGGCCGATTCGCACCAGCGGACGAGTTTTAAATTTCATAACATTTTTGACAAAAACAAAATTGTCACGACAAGTCAGAGACATTTTGGTTCTTTTGTTCTAACCCCGGTATTACCATCCTTCCACGACCTCACCTCGGCACACAGACGTGTTTTGCCGCCTATCGTGGAAAAATTTCGGGTGTTGTTTTTTAGTACAATCCAGACCAAACACAATAGCCAATCAACAACGTATTGTTATCTGGCATTACGAGGGGTGTTGGAATGCGACTTGTCATGAATTGTCCTGCCTTGAGGCAGGACATCGGCCCTTTTGAAGATTTGTCCGTTTTGACAAAATTTGCCCTGGTCCAACAAGTCGTTCGCACTTGTTTTTGCGATTGTTTGACAAAATGTATCGCGCGTGCAACGCGGACCAATCATAAGGCAACTGCTTCTTTGTTTTCCTGAATTGTTGGACAAGTTCTAGGTCTCAAAAAACGTATTCGCACTTCTTTTCTGTAACAAGTGACACACAAGTGATGAAATCTACCAATTGTTACAAAATTGTCTGCTAGTGCGAATTGGCCCTTTGACACCCAGTGCGGTCTGCGGAATCGGTCTTCGGTCGTCTTCAAAAACACCAATTATGACGTCACAAATTCGTTCCATTCCTTCCATTTCAGTGCGCGGGCATTCAAGAAACGTTTTCGTGAAGCTTTCGGAAATCTTCGTATTTTTTGCTGCAATTCGCGCTCGGAAAGCAAAATTTTTCTTTAACTTTACTAAATAATGGCTAGCTTTAGTGTCTGATTGGTTAAAATGGCATTTAATTTGAAATTTCGGTTCATTTGACCTTTAAAGGAAGTCTTTGAAAAGCGCATGCCAAAATCGAGCCCTAATTTAATGATAAGTTAACAATTGGTAAAATATACTTCAACAGTACTCCGGATAGACAGAATTCGTAAGTTTAGTAAAAAAATCAATCATTGATAACCAAGATACTTCCTTTCTTAAGGGCATAAACAGGATGGTTTACACAGCCTGTCTTATTAACATGTTTATTTTGTCACACTGAAGAAAATTATATGGTTTCCAGTAAATGTTTACCCAGTAAAACTTTGCGGTCTATATATTTCATGGGGCAATAGTTCTTCAATCAGGTATATACAGTAAGATGAAAGAAACTTGTAAGATGCACTATAAACTTACAATTATTGTTTCGTTAATTCCACAAAACACATAGGTTGTCAGGACGCTCTGGGTATGGAAAGCGGGGCGATCAAAGAGTGGCAACTTACTGCATCGAGCAGTGGGAACGCTGCTGGCCCCAATCAGGCCAGATTAAACTTAAAGCAAATAAAGGGCGAAAAAACATTCATAACCAAAGGAGCATGGATCGCACAAAGAGAAGACTACCATGCATGGTTACAGGTTTATTTGAAAAACGCGTACACTCTTATAACTGGCGTGGCAACACAAGGGGGAGGAAGGAAGAAATCCATGTGGGTAACAAAATACAAGATACAGTACTGGGGAACTGGAGTGCATGTACAGTTCTACAAGGAACAAGGACAGTCCGGCCCATTCAAGGTGACTTAATTGAATGCTGTCATTTCTATATTGATTCGATTCGTATTTAACTCATTTAATTTATTAATTTTATACGAGAACATTTTTATCGTTATCTTTCTTTCTAATAGATCATGAGTCAAGATGACTTAGAAATGTCGTGGTCTTATTTCGCTTATTTTTATAGTCAATTAACTTAATACACGGATAAAAACATCGATTGCATTTTTAATTACATAAATTTAGACAAATGCTTACAGTTAAATAGCACTGAATAATGACAATAATTATAAAATAACATTAGTTTTGTAATAAGAACCTTTCCAGTATCCTTTGCAGCGGAAACTTTTAAAATGTCAAATAACTTTGTTAATTTGAAGCCCTGGAGGATAGAACACCACATGAAAATAACAATTGCAGAAAAATATACATTTTGGCAAGCTCAGTGTGATGAACTCATCAGTCACGTGTCTATGGCAAAAAGTGCGCTTTAATTAGTTTATTGAGAGAACGGGAAAACCAATAAACAAAGTTGAAAGTGTATTGCTGTATTATCAGACTCAAAGATCGTTAATAATGTACAATCTTGCTGATTTAGGAATTTGCTGGAAATACAGACAAGGATTCTATTGTTCGTCATGAGCTAAACCCGCCAATCAGGGCACAATTCATCAAGTTTATACCACTGGCTTGGATAGGCCGATTAGCAATGAGGCTGGAGCTTTATGGCTGTCAAGGTATTTATTTGGCATTCATTTCATGTCAATATGACGACATATCACAAATAACCTTGTTCAGAATTGACCTTTAAAAACTGGCTGGGAGATTTAAGCCTATTCGGTTAGACAAAAGCATATCAAAAACAAGAACTTTCGCTGAGACGTTTTTCAGTTGTTGGTCTCAAAAGGTCCAGAGTGTCTTCCACTTCATTTTTGACGTCGCCAGGGCAACCAATTTTGACATCACAACGGCCACAATTTGTTCACTGCTAAAATATATACACTACGAACTAAAATTATTATTGTTTCTCAGTAGGTATTGTCGTCTCAACATTTGTGACTTTCTCTCATGTAACGATTTCAAACTTCTGCAGATGCATGTTTGTCCAATCCGTGCAGGAATGGTGGCACCTGTGTTACTGACTACACATCAGGGAGTTTTACATGCACGTGTCCTTCAGATTACAATGGTGATACCTGTGCCTTAGGTAAGAGAAAAATAAGTCTGTAAGAGTCGTGCGTCGATAGGCACTCTGATAGGAGTGTCACATCGGAATACGCTACTGAATAGTTATGCTATGAATGTACATAGCTTTTCAATTGTAGAATACGTGGATGTGTGAACGTTTCCCAAGTAAAATAACACTCGATCCCGCGTTTGATCGCAGAAGTTATCGACAATCTATAGATGAAAAAGCGTGCACATCCTCCAGTCCATACAAATCCATTGAAATCCATTTAAGTCTTTAAAATCGCGAGTGGCAGATGCCTCATGTACACGCCACCGTTTCACTCAGGACTCTGTGCCATGGAAGACTAAGACATAAGATATTGTCACACGAAAGAACATGTTGAACCGGTATTTCCGTAACACAGTGAAACATCCCATTGTGGCAAAAAGGGTCGCGCTGCTGCGACGCGTATCCGCTGCATTTCTCTGTGTGTATAAATGTTGTCAATATGCCTCTGTAACCACTCCCTTATTTGCAGCGTTAGAGTATTCTATAGCTTTACCCCTCCTGGATGAGTTGCTTACACATCGCAGGTGCCATCGAAATGCACCAGTAAGCCCGTATATACTGCTTAGCGTGGTGGAAAGAAGCACCGTGAGAGTAAGGTGTCTTGCAAAAGAACACTGCGAAACGCAGCGAACGCGGGAAGTGCTTGATCCGGAGCGTGCAATTTCTTAAGATACGATTAATTAGTTTTTTTAAAAAACAAATGGAAGGGTTGCGCGGTCGCCTAATGATTAGGGCATGCGCTGGACTTTGGATCAAGCACTGGCCGGGGACACTGCGTTGTGTTCCTGTACAAGACACTTTACTCTCTCCACCCAGATGTATAAATCGGTACCGGTGACTTTACTACTGGTGTAGCCCTCCAATGTGGTGTAGCCCTCCTCCCATCGAGTTGCACCTGCATGTGTTTATGTTTATCATTAAATTTCACGATTAAGTTTGAAAATTTCCCTCTTAGTTGGCAGCTGGCTTCCAAAGCCTTTGATCCATTTTCATTTTCTAACAGGTAATCTGTGCTTGCTCAGTCCTTGTCTGAATGGCGGTACCTGCTCGACCAGTGATTATTGGCCGTTTTTTAAATGCAGTTGTCCTTCCGGATACATTGATTTCAAGTGTGGAACTCAGCTGGGTAATCAATATATAAAACATGATAAAACAAAAATTTAGAGTAAAGAAACTCGACACTGTATGGCAAACTCGAAACTCGAATTCTACCTCATGAAATTGACAGTTCCGAAGAATAGACGAGGATTTAATAAGTGTATTCCCTCAGACATGGGACTCTTCCAACGATAACCTTTATTAAAATCTATTTATAAACGACAGGTTTGGAAGCTAAACAAAAATACCACGTAGACGGGGAAATAGTTCAGTTAAACTTCACATTTTCTATTCACATATCTGATGAAAATTAGTTCCTTATAGTACATAGTACACTTTCTTACGTGGCATATTGGCATTTAATACTGGCTAATGTGAATGTCAATCTGTACTCAGAAAGGAGCACTTACAAGATATTGCGATCGCCGAATATTCATTTTAGAAGAAGAACGAGGAGTAACGTTTTGTAATGAACAAGGGGCTTTTAAGGGGTGGAGAGGCACGTGACGTTTATAAAAAAGTATATTTTAACCTCTCACGTCATTGCGGATAATGTCCGCGGAATCATAGCTCACAGGAAACTGAATATCGATTATCCTTTCGCGACGAGTGGGCCGACATCTCGACTAACTTATAAATTGCGTTTAACGAGAGCAGTCATTTTGCATTACACAACTCACGGTGCACCAACGAATATCTTTCATCACTTCAACATTAAGTAAAGAATTATCCCTTATATGCTAAAGCTAGTAATGGACAAGTTTCCGCTTTCTCAACAGGTGATCCCTGTGCAGACAATCCTTGTTTGAATGGTGGAACCTGCACCGCAGCGGATAATTCGATAGGTTTTACATGCAGTTGCTCAGGGGGAGTCAAGACTTACAACTGTGGCACTCCGCAGGGTGAAAATAACTCTTAATACAAACTAGGGTATCTTAGAGACAGTGATTGCTGCGCAGAGTTGAGTGGGTAGTGTAGAAGTGCTTGTAAAGACGTTTTTTTTTTTATGAACACAACAATAAACATTATTTTTATTAACAAGGGACACGGTTGATGAAGTCAACATGCAGAACAGCAGCAGTGCCTGCAAGAAAGAAGAGAGCACATCATGTCACAAAAAAAAAAAAAAAAAAAAAAAACATGATAGACGTTTGAAAGCACAAAATATATTTAGTATTTATAGCTGTGTTCATCGGCCAATATTATTGTACACAGTAAAATTATCAAAATAGGTAAGTTTACTAAGCAAAAACAATACAGGGAGGAATAAATTCAGATATTCGACGCGACACAATCATAAACACGCCGTATAAATAAATATAAATACTTGAAGAATATTTAGTTTTACGCCTTTGCTTACATGGTCAAAATATTACTACAGTTCAGATCGATGAAACTAATAGAAAGCAATCCATATCGTCAACAAGAAATTAAGTGAGATGCGTACAATGGCAAAACAAATAGCAAAATTAGGCCCTTAAAAGCTTTACACCTTATTCCAAAATTGCGGAGAATCCATTATTCTTTTGCTTTTATGTTAGCTGACCCTCATTGCCTCGTTTTAAAGCAAAGATTCTTTTGAATTCTGCAGATTCAATGAGGGCCAATTAACATGAAAAAAATTACGTATTTTCCCGCCATTTTGAAATAACCTAATGGTTAAATGAATTACTATTTGAAAGTTAGTTTTGTTTCGATAAAAGTTTTGAACCTTGACAGGTTGAGTAGAAGAATTACTTAAATGTGTGTCTCAAACTACTTGTGGTTAACTGATCCTCTTTGCAGGGGTACACTGATTTCCATTAACAATACTGCATGGGAAACATGGTTAGCTTTTAGTTTGTAACGGTACGCATGTAGGCTGTATAGAAAGGGTGCATGCGCCAATGGGTTCAGAAGGCGAGCGAAGAAAGACGGGACAGCTCTGGCACTCTATCTACGTTGTTAGAACCGCGCGCAAGTATATTATTTATTTGAAACATTTCTTGATATTTCAATAGCAGTTTAACTGATATGTTGCAATTATTTTGTTGATGTTATGCAGTCTAACACCTAGTCTAACACCTAAGTTTATGATTTTTCAACAGCTGATCCTTGTTCGCCCATTAACCCTTGCCTAAATGGAGGTACCTGCACAGAAGACAGTGAATTTCCATTGTTTACATGCAGTTGTCCTACCGGATATATTGCTTATAACTGTGGATTTCAACAAGGTGAAAATGAAATGAAGATTTTGTTCCCCTTAATGAATATTCCTCCTTCTCCCTATCGATCACGCCTCATATATACGAACTCATAAAACAGCATCGCGTTTATAATATAGTATTTCATATTACAACACCAGAGCTGAGTAACATTTTCAGTAGCTTCCAGCTACATACTGCGGCTATCAGGCAAACACATGTTGTGTGACTGTTTACATATATAGAACGAGACAAAATTCGCCAACTTGACAATATGTATATACGTCTATACATAAGCATGTCGAAATGCAATTTAATTTAATTATAAAAATAGGTTTCCCAGTTAAAGTACTCAGTGACAGTTTTTTGTTACCTTCCACAGCTGACCCATGTTCACCCGATCATTGCCAAAACCCTGAGAAAATACTTGCAGAGTTCACTTGCTTGGTTAAGCGTCGAACAAAAAATCCCTACTGTAGTAAAATTTATAAGGAAGGTGTTATAACAATTCTGGATGCCATTTAATGTGTAAATGTTTAGCACTTTCATTTGCGTCACTTATCAAACTTTTTTGAAAAAAAAAACAACTAAATTTGTAAAACTGCTCCTTATAATCGGAGTTTCAATTTGTTGACAGGAGATCCGTGTTTAGACGAACCTTGCGAGAACGGTGGAATCTGTGCCGTGGCTGATAACTCAGTGATTGGATTTGAATGCAACTGTACCTCAGAATATATCGGTTATAATTGTGGCACTCTGAAAGGTGGTAATGCATTTTCTTAAGAAGAAACAAATACGTTCATTTTGCCACATGCCTGAGCTACGCGGATGACGTCGAAACACAGCAAACCAAAACGTCGCCTATTCGTTTACGATGATTGATTCTTGCGGCCAATCAGTATATTTCAAACCATGTTTTAAGCTTAAATCGTCCTCTTTGACTCGCAGAGCATTTCATTGGTTTCTCCAATGATTTTTTCAGCTTGAACTATTTTAATAAGTTTGCTGTTTTCTCATTGAAGACACGTGTAAATAAAAAAAAAAATTCACATCGTATAGGTGCTGTGCAAAATAACTTTGCGAAAACGTGTCAACAAAAAGTAGGATCATTATTACCTGGGAGATTCGCTTCATATTTTTGCTCCTTATGTTCGGTTGTCCTCTGTTTTGTCATGGGCAATCATATTATACACCGAATTTGTTGCTATTGTGTGTTCTGGTAAGGACTGCCTTTTATTATACATCTCAACAGAGGATGCCTGTTCTCCGAATCCTTGTGAAAATGATGGCAACTGTACAAGAGCCACTAACAAACAAGGATTTACATGCAACTGTTCTTCAGAATACACTGGTGATGCCTGTGAAAATAAAATAGGTAAATAAAGCTGTTTTAGCTCCTAGACGTTTTTGGCGATTAAGCATTTTTTGTTGTTTTACTGGCATTAACCATATATGATCAAGATATCTATCAAACACGAGAGATAGAGAGAGTGTTTCATCACATGTGCTAAAGCCTAGAAGACGGAATATTTTTAAGAACTTCGAGGTGTTTGGAAATGTGGTTGAACACTTTCTCGTTTTTGAGATATCTTTTCAATCGAACCTAAAAATTCGGAAAAAGCGCAGGAAAAAAATTGTGAAAACTTACGCTAATTAGGATCACAAACCCAAACAGCCATCAAAGTTCTAATTTCTTTATTTAAATTTGACGAGGAAAAAGCATGCATTCAAATATAACTAATCATATAACTGTGGCACAAATGCGTGCATACACATGATTGGTGCACTGGATAAAAATTACTACTGAGAAGATATCAGATATTCAAAATACGTTCTGTCTTATTCCATTCTGCATTACATTACATTTACCTCTCTCTTACGACCTCCTCTATAAGATGAATGCCTTTTTAAGACCGACAAATGGTCTTGGTCCTGTCCCTGCAGTTTTTCAGCCATTTTACTGTTAATAAACTCCCTATAAGACAGATATTTCTCTAAGACGAACAGTTGGAACCTGTCCCGAAGGTATTCATTTTAGAAAGAGTTGACTGTATTTTCATTCTATGTATCATCTTTATTCAGCGTTTTCTTGTTACTTTTTCTTAATCTGCCACTACTTTATATAATTTCAGTTCATGGCAACTGGAGTAACTGGTCTCCATGGCCGAACTGTAACAAGCCGTGTAATGGTGGAAACAAGACAAGGAAGCGGCTGTGTGATAATCCTGAACCAGCTTTTGGCGGGAAAGACTGCAACGGTCCCGCGAATGAAACTATTTCCTGTAATTCGGACAGTTGCCCACGTAAATATACTTTCTTATTGTTTGATTTTTCGCTATCACTGCCATTGGTGCTGCAGTAAAACAATTAGTCCCCCATAAAAATCTGCTTAATAGCGAAATATTAGAACCACCTTATACGCTATATAAGCCTACTCTCCTCATCACAACCTCCCCCCCCCCCCCCCGCCCCCTTCCCCCCTAAATGTCTAAAAGTCGTACGCTATACCAATAAAATTTACATCGCGTGCTAAGTACGTTAATCGTTTAATTAAGTGGCACTCATGCGCCAATCATGACGTCATATTAAGCCAAAATGACGTCACATATCAAAAAATGTCCGCCATTAAGATATTTGAAGATGTCAAGAAAAATATAAGAATGTACAACTGTATGGCGTAAGCCATATCATTAAAACAGAACATTTTGATTTATATTCAGCTGAAGAAATAAATTACCAGGTCAAGTTAACAAATGATGTCTGGAATGATAACCTGGCCAACCCAGCAAGTGGAGCTTATATTGAGCATGAGGATGAACTGAAACAAAAAGTAAATTTTGTTTTATCTGTTTTCTCTCCTTCTTTTAGCGACCTTGATTCACTTCCCTTATAATTTTCAGCTCACTTCATTGTAGATCACTGCACATTACAAAACTTCAATGCTCTTCGTTACATTACATTGCACCTCATTTAACTTCATTGCACTTCACTGTTCTTTACGGTACCTCTCTGCGCTGAACTGCAGTTAAATGAACTACACTGCAATACACTGTTCAGCACTGCATTGGACTGCATTCACCTTCACTACACCAAGATGCACTGAGCTACTAGCTGGGATCACTGCACTAAACTGTTCTAGAATGCACTGTACTCCACCACATCGAAGTACACTTCTCCGCGCTGCACCAGAATATTCTTATTATGTATATTAAATATACCTTAATGCTCTATTTTATTGCATAAACTTGAGATTCATTTACTACACAATGCAGTGAATGCACGCAGTTTGCTGGGAAGAACTAACAAAACATCATTTGCCATTTTTTTGGCCACCCAGATGGCCGTTAATTTTCATATCGATTACCTTTTAACTCTTAAAAAAACATTCAACAATAAAATTCATTCCCAGCAAAGCTGGGGGAGTATCCGAGCAAATATTTGAAATCCCAACTGTCTCTCCCAAGGGAGGGTGGGTGGGAAATTGCGATTTGCGTGGAGAGTTCGAGTTTTGAAGAAAAAAAAGGGAACAGTAACCTGGCCTCGTCTGCTTAAATATAGGATTCCCTACCGGCCTGAATGTTCCCCCAACCACTTGCTGGGAGACTAGCACTTACAAGATGCATAAAATCATTTATTCCCCGGGTGGGGTGAATAAATATCCTAAAAATAAAAACTAATTAAAATTAATTTCAAGTGATGAAACATTTGGATAATCTTAGCATAAAACGATTGTTATTGTTTGTTTCCAACTGTAGGTGAAAGGTTTCTACACGGAAAGAAATTATAATGTTGTTGTAAAGGTCTTAGAATTCAGGTAATACCGTTGGAATAACTTCTCGCCAAATAACCTTTCTTCACTAATGGAAATCCTTTTATTCTTTCATTAAAAAAAAAAGATAAGGTAGGGCTTTGCTTTAAGTTTCACTCTTTATCCATTCGATCTCATTCTTCCTTTGTCAAGACGTTTAATATCCTAGTCCTTTTCTTAAGGGAACCTTTTAAGATAGATTCACTAATTATAAAAATCCCTAAAATTATATTCTCTAATTTGTTTTCTTGTTTTCTAGGGAAGGAAGCGTCATTTCCAGTTTCAACGTTACCTATGCTTCAGTGGACTCGTTACAAATTGTCGCCCTTCAGGAAGAAATTGCCGGTGGAACGTTGGTTGATACACCGGCTGAATTACTCAACATCACAACTACAAACGGTAATTCAATTACAGACTTCTATTAACTACAACCCTTTCAAAGCCTCATTAATAAGGGGTCCCTTCTTTGTCACCCAAAAGCGTAATTCTGAAGACAGTGCAGTGACGGATCCAGACCTTCCCCGGACTTGACTATGAATGCTGAATTCTGCGAAGATAATTCCGGCAGTTCAATGAAAATGCACTATTTTCAGAAAAATAATGGGAGGGGTGGGCGGGCCCCTCGGGCTCCTGCCCTGGATCCGCCACTGCAGTATCGCGAAATTTAGCTTGAAAACTGGAGCAAAGACACACATTGGTTGTGCCAACGGGGTACGTGAGCCTAAGAGCGCTTTACCATTTTAACAGAAAGTTGATGGTTCCAGTGGAAAATCGAATGAAAGGGTCCTTACTGGCATTTTTGGAAAAATAGAAAACCTTCAAGGGTATTCCATTTTTCTCGTTGTCACGGGAATATTCAAAATGCCGCTGTATGATTTGCTTTTTCGCACCAGTTGCCATGCTCCGCGATGATTTACCCAGCTGTTCCGGTAAAAAATGAAATGGAATTGTCCTTTCTACAGGACAGCTTTTTTTACACAAACGGACAGGGCTCTAGCTTTTCACTGAAATCCGAAAGTTCATAGCTATAGAGTTTGAGTTAATGTGCTGTTGCGTTGTTTTCTTGGTAGTTCCAAACGGAGCTCCAGTTATTCTTGAAGCAGAGAGTACCACTTCTACGTCTATTGACCTGAAATGGTCAGAGGTTAATGCATCGTCACTTCTAGGCTACGTAATCGTGTATAAGGAAATCAACAGAAAATTCCAAGCAGACATCATGAAATCAGTGGGGCCAACACCTTGTGAAGCAGTGTTAGAAGATTTAAAAATGTTTACATATTACACCATACGCGTGTACGCGTTTACTAGTAGTGGAAATGGAGTACCGAGTGAAGCAGCCTTTTTACGAACTCAGGAAGACGGTAAGCTTGTTAATTTTGCTTCCAACGTGGCAGTGCGCAATAAAAATGCTTACTACGCGTCGACTTAAATGGCCGAGAAAATAATCGCAGCAAGCCAATAAATATAACTTATTTAATCCTATTATTATTATTTTTTATTACTACTGGAGTTATTTAAGTTTTCACAGCTCTCCTCAATGTTATATTCCTGTAATAAATCTTATACTGGTAAATATTTCAAAATATCGTATGAAATAAAACCAGCTAATTCACAAAATGATGAAACCCTAAAGTGAAACAAAATTATTTGTGACTGGTCCATAGTTTCTACCTTATAAATTCAATACTTGTATTGAATTTATGAGTTTTCTGTCGTCATCAGTGCCCAGTCGGCCGCCACCAAACAGCATTGTGAAATCGACGAGCAGAAGCACAATCGACGTTTCCTGGGAGCCAATCAGCCAAGCTTACGTGCATGGAATACTCTTGGGACACGACGTTAGATATGCAATAGATGACGGGTCGTCACCATTGCCCTGGGAAACAGTGTCACTTGATGCAAACTCGGTTGGAGTGGTTTTAAATGATCTGGAATATTTTACGCGATACAAAGTGGTGGTTTGTGCCAAGACATCCAAAGGATGCGGCAAGGAATATTCCGACATTGCTTACACATTCGGCGATGGTAAGTTGCTAAAATATAAGTACAGAGTTTGATAATGTATCTGTTGTGGTTGAAATTTTATCCTTGGTTCAAATTTTATTTTCCTTTGTTTTTTGTTATGGTAATGTATGATAATGAGTTTAAAACAAAGGAAAATAAAATTTGAACCAAGGATAAAATTGAGCCACAACATATCCATACATCGAACCACATAATAGCCTTAGAATAAAATGAGTAAAAGCAAAATATGACGTTCCGTTGACAGCTTGTCGACATCATAAGTTTGATTGAATGTAAATAAAGTGTAAAGTTACATTAGAATAAACTGGTAATAATGCGCATGACTTAGTTAAAAGTTTCGCGGGAATGGAGTCTGAATGAGTGTTTAATGTAGGACGGGTGCTCTTTTCTTTATCAAGGGCATATAGCCTTGCCTTTCTAAACGTGGCAACCGGGAAAGAATGTTTCCAATGAAAAAAACTATTATTCTCATTTTTCTACTGAACCTCGATTGGCTAAATTGTGTCAATGTATAAAATACATATACTAGGCAATTAAACTCAGATATGCAGATCATCCTTATTTATTAACTAGTGTTATTTTTTTCTCTTGTAAGTACCCAGCATGCCTCCTCAAAGTGTGAAGGCCCATAATCTCACATCCGCACTGGGCATAAACGTTACATGGACATCGGTGCCCATAGGTCATGTCAACGGGCTTCTCATGGGTTATTCCATAAAGTATCGAAGAATTCAAACAGCTGAGATGGACGTGTTTGATACAGAGGAGTATACAGTGACCGTTAAACCAACCGACCTTATGGTTGAGCTTTCAGTTGAGACGTACTCGATTTACGAGATTCAAGTGGCAGCTTTTACTCAGAAAGGCATGGGACCGTACAGTGAATTCGTCTATGGTGGTAAGTGATTGGTTAAGAAAAGTTGAAACCTTATTACCAGGGCAATGCCGATCGAATTCCTAATAACTAGCAAGCGCGCTGGACTACAGATCGAGCGGTCTGTAGGGGGACAAGCCTGTGCTAGATTAGCATTCCTTTAAGGTACTTAGAAATAGTAGTTTCATGGAGATAGGCGCTCGGCCTGGGGGAGAGGGGGGGGGGGGGGGGAGGTGGGCAAATTTTGAGACATCGTAATCTTTTGCGTTGGTGATTCTCTTTCTTTTCACAGAAAGCTGTCGCTGCCCAAAAATCCTTTATACAAACTATTGGTCCAATTCACCATATCTTAAAGTGAACGACAAGGACAAAAGTCTTGAAGGGGTACTAAGCGGGATTGTCATAGACATGGTGCACACAGCTTGCGGGATGTGTCCCGCACATGGTAACACGTTCATTGACATAACAACAAACGGCAAGGAGAAACCTTCCGCCAAGAAAAGTATTTTAGAAGTGCTTCGTGACATCGATGATGTTCCACAGATTAGCTTTCCTATCTACGGCAACAGATACATCGAAAGATACATGGCGGAATATGCTTACATTAACCTTGTGGAGTCCCCTGGGGTGGCTTTTATTGCCGCTAAGAGGTCCCCCGGAAAAGCGGCTGACAACATGATAAGTGCGCTATCTGACTGTATTCCACTGTTAGTGTTGTCAGCTTGCATGGCTTTCATATCAGGATTCTTTATTTGGATTTTGGTAATTAATTGTTTCTTTAGTTCCTTGCTAAACAAAATTAACACAAACTTAAGCATGTAACTCTAAAATCGCAGAATTGATACGTTATGCAAGTTCGGTAATGTCACGACGGCCTAAGTCTGTTTATACGTTTCTGCCTTTCTCGTGTCCTGTTCACGTAGTTACTCAGTTAACGGCAGTACTAGTGTCAAACATTTATTGCAGGCATTAACTTAATTTTTACAAGTTTCCATGGCAAAGAGTGAGCATTACTTAGCAGTAATAAAGTAATGCTTACGTTGCCAGAAGTCAAACTATTCGCCACTTTAGAAATGAGAAGAAATCTGGGACCAGTTTTATCAAGGGGTTGCTGCTGGAGACAAAACACAACACGAGAAGCCATGTTGTTACCAGAAACGGTGCCACAACCGTCTGCGAGATGCCACATGCTCCAGATTTCTTCAAATTTCTGAAGTGGCGAATTGCGCTATGCTTCGTCGCAACGTATGAAAATTCTGACAGTTGATGACTGGACAACACTTTTATTACTAGTCGTCATGTTTCCTTTCAGGACACGAAGTCTAACCCTGATGAATTTCCAGGCAGCTTTAGGAAAGGTGTGGGTGAAGGATTCTGGTGGTCGTTCGTTTCCATGACTACTGTTGGGTAAGTCCATCAATGTTGCCATTTTATGATTTCGTATAAGGGTGTACATCAAATGTACTTTGTCATTTATTCATTATAATACAAATATAGTGCTACTGATTTTAAATGTAAAGATCTTATTGGGCAGCACAGCTCCTCTCGACCTATTGTTTCAGCCCCGGAGTTTGAATCGAGACAAGTTACAACTCAGCAAAAAACAAAAGGAAGGTGAGGCCATGTAGTGCCCGGAAGACGAGCAGGACGAGGGCAGAATCCACAGCCCAATGCACAACCTTTTATTGCTAGACAGCATTCTATTCTATAGCTAGCAGAAGAAGACCGCGGTATATATTTTTAACCAAGTGACAACTCTTCCGTCGTTTCTATGGGAAAAATGTGAGATTAAAATCAATTTATGTGTGTTAATCAACAGGTATGGAGACCGTTCGCCCCGCTCTGTCCCAGCCCGCATTTTTGCCATCATCTGGACACTCACTGGCCTCGTTATCATTGGCATTCTGGTTGGTGCAATCGCCTCATCGCTAACATCTGTTACTGTAGACCATTCCATCATTCTCTATGGGTCAAAGGTGTGGTCAACATTATGCATATGTATGTCTACATTTGATTTTTCATTTTGCGCTAGTCTGGGAAGCATTTTGTAACAATATTATAATCCTTGCTTTCAGAAAAGATTTACTATGAGAGGTTGGCTCTGAAAGGCCATAAAATCATTAATCAAGTAGTATTTTGGAATTGTAGCCTAGAAATTCGACAAAACGGAACGAAAACTGGACATGACAAAAATGGACTTTCGCTGTTTGTGGCCTTCTTATCATACAGTGCCTGAATAGGAGCCAAGGAGAAATTGTTGAGAATTCTTAGCAATGGGAGATAGACTTGAAAAGAGCTTGTACTGAAAAATATATTATTCCTATTGGAGTGGTACAGACCGTCTGAGATACTGCATCCAGTCTTGTTTTCATTTATTTAATTATTTCATTTTTTGTCCTATCTAGCAACATTTTTGTCTCAATATGGCATGTCCTTCCTTGGTAATTGCATTATCTTTCTCGCCGATTAATTACTCTGAATTATTAATTTAGATTGGAGCCATTCATAACTCCGCGGAACATGCAATCGCTATTCTTAAGAATGCAAGAGTGAACGAAGGTACGACATTTTAGCCATATATTTATACATTAGTGTGTTTATAAATGAGAACTGCTTTGCAAAAAGAATTTAAGAGGAATTGTTGATAGTGAAGATGATCTTTTTCAACAATGACACGAGCATGGGACAAAGAAAAATTCTGAGTCCCTGACGGGAATAGAACCCATGGCCTCCGGTATTACCAGTTGGGCGCTCTAACCAACTGAGCTACAAGAGACTCGTGTTGAGCTTGGCCATTTACTAGGTTGATATGTAGTGTTGAAGTGGAGAGAAATTTGCAGGTACACACCACCATGTACACACCACATACCTTTCTCCTACTAACGAGAACAGTTCCGGCTTAGGGGTGCAAAATATTTGGGGCCACGCCCACTAATCGAGATTCTGATACCTTTTAGGGTTTCTCTTCAAAATTTTCGACGAGCGCCCCCGAAATTTTTATAGGGGAGTTCCTCCTGGCCAAACATTGATTGAATATTACCGCCCACTGCTGGATATGTTCAGGTCATGTTTTGTACTCATTTTGTCATAGAACGGAAATACAAAAACTTCGAAGAAATACGAACAGCGCTAGAAGATGAGGAAATTGACGGTGCTCTGATAGACACGTACGTTGCCGCAGAACATAAAGAAGAGATTTTTAGTGAGGAGATATATGTGAAAGAGATCCTGGATCGACCATTTGGTTATGGAGTGGTGTTGTCAGGTGCGGCTAGGAACGTGGAACAAAGATGTCGTGATTACATTGTCATGCGAATACATGAAATATTCGATATCATCCAGAATACAACAAAGACACTCGACGTAAGTTTCTTTGTAAAATATGTGCCATAAAAAGTATAAAGCGTTAACGCCTCCTAGCAATGCGTGTTAAGCCCCATGCTTTTTCTAGTTTGTTTAATTCACAGATAGAACAATCTCACGCAACGGATGTAATAAGCGGAATTGAAGAGGACTATTTTATTTTAATTTTGATTTTATTTTAGTGATCCATTTTGGAACTAATTAAAAGACAACGAAATGCGGTATAATACTAAAACTCTTATTCGATGGTTTTACAAATAATACTAGTAGACATTTTTTTCACTCTCGCGTTTTTCTCACCCGAAAGTATTACGAAACTCTTTAAAATATTAAATAACGTGTATCTTTTTTTAAAAGTTCAATTTAAAGAGCAGTTATTTTCCTCTCATTTTATTCCTCGTTCTAGAAGACCAAGGGCCCGTTTCTCAAAGGTACCGAAAAGTTTTCACACCCTGAAAGACGTAGCAAAATCTAAAACCTTATGATTACGTATACAGAGCTGTTTATTTCCATGATATTTTTAATTTATATGACCAGAGTTTCCCTTCATAAAAATTTCAGGTCGAAAAATGGCTTTACGGGCCCGAAACATTTCCGGGGCTTTCGAGAAGCGGGCCCCAGCCATGCTAGTTGAACTATTTGTCAACAAATGCTAAATTTTTCTTTTGCCGTAGTGGCAGCCTGTGCAATTGGGCTCAATTTTCTTACATGTATTTTCCGTCTTTCTTATACCTGTATACTCCAATAGCCTTTCGGTAGCACAGGTTACCCAACCCATAAAACGTCAGTTATGGTTTACACTTATCCTTATCGTTTCACAGCCCCCTGCTCCAGATGAGGAAGTGGAACAAAGTACAGGATTGTTCGATGGTTCTTCGGACATGTTTCTTATGGCCTTGATGTCCCTTCTTGCTATCTTAGGAGTAGCTGTCATGGCAGGACTTGTCTATCAGTATTTGATATTTGTTCCCCGAAAAAAGAAAGGTAAAACAGAATTATAGCCTGCGTAGCAAGCGTTCCCGTACACGCGAAGTGCTATGTGTCGCGGGCGAGGGAAGATTCTGGTCGCGCGAAAATCAGGGTGACAGCACAATCTTTACTGATTACCATAGGATAGTTGACGCGTCATTTAAGTGAGTGATTTAAGTAAGTACAAGTGATGATATTTTTAGGCCAATTGTACGATCTGTATTTGGCGGATAGCAATTAGCATTTCTGAGCGTTAGCTTAATTTTATGTTATTCCAGGGTTCATGACTTGTGTAAGGTCTCATAGTTGAATATGTCATCTGGCGCGCGAGTTTCCAGAACTACTGCCATATGTAGTTTTCCCCCGGGTAATGGCGGAATTTTGAGTCAGCGCATGCAAGTCATCCTGGATTTTCTCTACTCCGCAGGGCCAGCTGCTACATAGGGTGTACGAAGTAATGAAAAAACAGTTGCTAAAAGTTAAAGCATTTTTAAATTGGTCCCGATCAGCCACCCACTCTCTCTCTTTTGTGCGTCCGAGGGTAAAAGCCCAAACACAGACTGCTGAATTGCATTCAACAAATTTTAAGTCGACTTGGAAAAGCTTAATGGCTAGTTTCTTCCGTTGTATTATTTCTTTCAGTTGAAAGGTTGAAAGCGTCCTCATCGCAATTTGCATACAAAGAGGCCCTCGTTACAGAAATGAGACAATTCGTGGACTCGTTCCACTCTGACATGTGCATCAAGATTATTGCGATAATAAGTAAGTACGAACGAGCAATGGAAGAGATGAACACGCGAAGAAAGCAACCCAAGGAATTTGAAGACCTTTGCAAAGTGTCCTCGGCAAATAGCATCACAAATCCAGTATACTCAGGATCGCCTGGGGAACATTCATCTGATTTGAAAAGTAAACTTATTAGGAATGAATCGGCGAAATGCATTCTTAAGCAGCCTCAACCATGGCATTCTCCAAACGCTGCAGCTCTGACCTGTGCAAGAAACTCTTCAAATCCCATTCCAGTCTCCCGTCCAAAAGATGACAGACGTGAAACGAATTTGTATAAGAGTAAAGTTAAAAGATCGTGAAAAAAATGTCTAATATTGACGCGCAGTTTAAGTGTAAAACATCTTCGAAGAAATATTGGAAGGCACATGGAAGGGGCAGTTTTCTCGGAATTTTGAACAGAAGTTACGTTTGTTACAAACTGTCTGACAATTTTCCACCATTTACCCACTTGCCTCATTTCCTTTTTTCTCACCATGGGTAAAGAACTCGGGAAAAAATAATCAGTAAGCTTTGATAAGCTCAATATCGTTTAGTTATTTCGCTGCTTCTGGAAGACAGTTGATATAATTCACCGGTCTTTCCAACCCCCTTTTTTTTTCTTCAGGAAATTTATGAGCACTCCTGCAATTTTTACCCAGTTAAATAATTTGCTACAAATCTCCGGTTGTCATTTCAATACATTCTGACTGACACCACAAAAAGAAGGCATGCACATACACAAATAAATGGATTAATTTCCGTTTTTGATTCTAATTTTGACAAGTTTATTGAAGTAGCAAGATTCTGGGAGCATTTATGCCGAATCCATGACAGGTCAAGAACACATGACCATCTATGTTTCAATACAATACAACTTTTAGAGAAATTCTATCAGCTCACAGTATGTTTTTTTGTTAGTCCGGATGCTGTAGTGCTACTTCAGCAAATTACAAACTTGTCAAGTTGTTAAGACGGTTTCCGCTGAAAATTCGAGCAATAAATGCAAAAATTATTTACCAAAAATCTACTCAAAAAATGAAAAGCGTTTTGTATTTGAACCGTTCTCGTCCCCAGAGGCCGCGATCCTTCTGGTCGGCGCCAGGAATCGAGACCTCTGGCCGCCTCCAACACCGGAAGTCCGCGATTCAAGGACTCATTGTCAAATCTAATAAATCTGATAGACTGAAAACTACAGAGCAAGTACTCTGCGCATGCTCAGAAATTGGGACCGGCCAGAGGTTTCGATTCCCGGCGCAGACCAGAAGGATCGTGGCCGCTGGGGACGAGAATGTATTTGAATCATTTCACTGTAATTCATTTCTATAAGTGACTACGCGATTAAACTTTAAAGCAATCTCGAGAGCAACGAATTACCGAATTACAGATTACAAAAACTTCAAAATCGCGCCGTTAGGGTTAACACAAAGTCCGATTACCATTCCAGTGCTACCAACCTCCGCACAAAACTAGGACTGGATAACCTCTGTATCAGAAGGAGTAAACAAAAAGCGAATTTAATGTTTTAAACTTTAAATAGACAAATGCCGGAGTACTTACAAGGCTCATTTAAACCATTCAGCACAGAATTCCAGCTTAGAGACAAGGCAAACAAGTTAGCTCTGCCCAAGCCCCCGTACTGATTTCGTAAAGCTAAGTTTCTGCCACAGTGGGGCACAGTTACGGAATAGCCTTCTAAATAACGCCATAGCGACTACATCTTTCACTCACTTCAGTAAAAATGTAATTAATGGCGTAATTTCTTCCTCTTAATCCCACGCGGCAAACATGTAACTAATTTTTTTCAGTGTCCTTTATATTGTAACTGATGTTTTTACCATGTTTAAATAAATTGTGTATAAGGCATTTTGAGAATCATTTTTGTACTAAATAAAATTAACGTGGAATAAATACTGAACAAATGTTCTCTCTTTGTTTTGATTGTTTGTAGTTAGAAATTTTGCTTAAGATGGACCCTAAAGTCTTTAGGATGTATATTTGGCTTTTCTCTCATTGAAGCTCTGCAGGGATGTTTTGGGTTAAAATGTTGACTTTGTTATCGGTGACCATGTGATAACTTCAAATATAGAAAGGGTCTTGCTGTGCACATTAACTGACAGGGACTTCGTCACAAAATTTACACGACTTATTGTTGCCTTCATTGCTGACAAAACAACTCGAAGAAATAGCAATTGAGGGAAACCGCCATTAGAATTATTATTATATATGGCTGAACTATAAAGCCTTACTTCTCCAGATGAAGGGCGATTATGTCAGCTATAAGCTGTTTGTTTACACTTATTAGTTTCTGAAAATAAAATACATGATTTATTAAAGAATACGTATTCACATAATGTGCTCTTTGTAAATGTTTATATAAAGAATGATAGTATGTTCCCGGCCTATACAGGAGACAACTTTGTTCTCAGTGTTAATTAACAAGGCCCTGCTTTTTATACAATAGTTGGAAAGATTATTAACCTAACTGTGTGACTAGTGAAAAAATAAATGTATTACCATCAAATAAAGCATAAAAATATCCTCTGTTTGTTTTGTATGGTTGTAGTTACGACTTTGGCTTAAAGATAGGCCCTAATGTCATGGGATGGTGTTATGCGGCAATATTTTGTCTATGATGTTTATTTGCCTTTTCGCTCATTGAAGCTCTGTTTTGGATTAAAAGCTAGGTCGACTTTGTTATCAGTGACCTAGTGAAATTTTCAAGTAAAACAAGTGTCTTGCTGTGCACAATAGCTGACAGGGACTTTATCACAAAATTTATACGACCTATTGTTGCCTTCATTACTGACAAAACAACTGGAAGAAATAAAAATTGAGGAAAACCTTCCTTTCCCCCATCTAAAAGCTAGTGCCAAAAGAGGAGGCAAGTCCCTTGATGAAATGGGCTTCCCCTTGCATACCCCACAAAAACTTTCCAGGAGTTTTCAAATGTTGGAATTGACGCATGTTATTGATATTCATACCCAGGCCTGTTATACGTCGGTAATTCGTAATAATGTAAACACACACCATTTTAGTTGCTAAATTTTAACCATATCATATGGCTGAATTATAAAGCCTTACTTGTCCAGATGGAGGGCGATTATATCAGTATTACTTAATTCATACCCCTTCCTCTCCTATGTTAAGTTTACTTTTTTATCCTAATTATTATTGTCATTTAAACAAGGGCATCTAATTAGCTAGCTATATTTTTGCTCTTTTCCATTTCTCTTCATTTACTTGTTTACTTTATCTTTATCTTTATAATTTTAGAATGGAATGAATAAAATGAAAAAAAAAATGAATTCAGCTAAATGTTTGTTTTCTCTAGTTTCTGAAAATAAATACATGATTTATTAAATAAGTTAACGCACATTGCGATCTTTGCAAATGTTTATATTAATAATGACAGTATGTTTTCGACCTATACAGGAGACCGTTTTGTTCTTAGTTTAAAAACAAGGCCGTGCTTTTTATACAATAGTTGGAAAGACCATTCACACAAGTGAAAAAAAAAATAGATGTACGACCAGCGAATAAAGCCTAATTATCTGTTTGTTTGCTTTTTTTTGGTTTGTAGTTAGAACTTTCAACTGGATTAAGATGGGCTGTAATGTTGATAAGCTGGGATGTTTTGGGAAAACGTCAACTTTGTTATCGGTAACCTCGTGACATTTTCAAATAAACAACGGGTCTTGCTGTGGAAGACCGTGCTTTTCGTCGAATAGTTGGAAAGATTATTAAGATAAGTGTATTCTTCTTAGTTCCTTGCCCCCAGGTGGGGGATAGGGCCGGAAGATAAGTGTATAACCAGTGAAAAAATGCATGTATTACCATTAAATAGAGGATAAAAATATCCTCTGTTTGTTTGGTTTGTTGTAGATAAGACTTTTGCTTAAGATGGTTCAAAAAGTCCTGGGATGGTCTTTATTTAACGTTTCTCTCATTGAAGCTATGCAGAGATGTTTTGGGTTAAAAGGTCGCCTTTGTTATCGATAACCTTGTAAAATTGGCAAATAAACTAAGGGTCTTGCTGTGCAAATTATCTGACAAGAACTTCGTCACAAAATTCATTCGAATTTTTGTTGGCTTCATTGCTAACAAAACAACTCAAAGAAATGAAAATCGAGGGAAACCTTCTTTTTAGATTATACTCCCGCCATCTAAGTGCCAAAAGAGGAGGGAAATCCCTGTTGCCTTGCTATGAACTATTGCCTTTTCAAAAGTTTGCAAATGTTGGAATTGACGCATTTGATAATTAATTCATTGCCAGGTGTATTCTTTTATATAAGTCAATAATAGGCAATACTATGTTATACACAGAAACAGTATTTGCAAAATTTTCACCATATGTTTGAATTATATAGCTTTACTTGTCCAGATGAAGGGTGATTATGTCATTCACCTAAATGTTTGCTTGCACTAGTTTCTAAAAATAAATATATACATCTTTATTAAATAAGTTTACCGCACATTGCGTTCTTTGTAAATTTTAATGTTGATAATGAAGGTATGTTCCCGAACTTAATGCAGGAGACCGTTTTGTTCTCAGTTTTAAAACAAGGCCGTGCTTTTTGTACAATAATTGGCAAGTTTATTAAAATAGGTGTATGACCAATGCAGAAATTAAAAGAGCACCAAAGAGAGAAAAGCGCTAAACAAAATATTGGCAAAAAAATGATAAAATGTTACAATTTTCTCCGCACAATTAATTATTTACCACAAACGTATGGCTCTACAATGTTGTTGAAAAACATTTGCAAACACAATTCAATTTGTTAAATTCATTAATATTGAAAGAATTGTTTCCCTGGCATTTTCTTTAAACACCAAACTGTTTAGATGCAAAAAGTTGAGATGAAAGCAATTCAGGTAACTCTTTAAAATCAACTTGAAAACTTTAGCCTGCTTATATCTGAGACACTAACAATGTATCATATTCATATAACCTCCAGTTCTCCCTGGCTCAGTTTCTTTGGTTTTGCCTTCTTTCTAGTTCTGGAGTTGAAGGTATTTATATCGTCATTTTTTTTCTTCTAAAATAATTCAGCAACTTAGGGTTCTATGCCATCGATTTTTTCGTTTTTTTTTTTTTTTCTTATTTTTTAGGATAAAAGCTGTTTCTTAGTGCATGATTTCTTAGAAATAAACAAAATAGAAATTGGTTACTGGATGGCATAGTTATAAAATGAAGTGCTTTATTATTCATTTCGGTGTGGCGATTGCTTCTTTATGTCCAATTTCAAATTTCAAATAAAGCGTGTTTTATCAAGGATTAATCGAGCAATGAATATCCAGTTTCTAGAATTATACTCTACTTATAAGGCCAATTGCCGTACCCAAATTCGCAAGAAGCCATTCAGAAGCGCGATCAACTGTTCTGATATCCCAGATATCAAGTCACTGACCTGATATGCCATGATATCATGGTCACTTTCAAGTAAAGTAGTGTCACTGAACGATGCATTAGAAGTAGAAGGAGGTTTTACCAATGAACAGAACCTCGTAATTTAAGTTTAGCTGGTATTTACCGGCCGTAAAAGGGGTAAAAACTTTCCCGCCAATACTAAAATTGAGCGCGCTCGTCAATTGTGTGATGTTTTCCGGCGAGTAGTGAAATATATTTCAGACTGAAACAATGGAGTCAGAGTTCCCAAATTTTCGCTGAATTTTGATTTAGAACATTTAGAAAATGAAACTCCAAACAAACGAGTCAAACAAATGTCAGAAGAGGAACTTTGCAAAAGAGTTGAAAACCAAAAAAGTATCAATACAAACAGATTAACACAATTTGCATTACGTACCTGACAAGCATGGCTTCAACAGACCGATTCTGTCGAGGATTTTTGGCTGAGTTTGCTTCGATGGCATATCAGACCAGTTTGGTCTCGCATTGTTTTTGTGACTCGACTTCATCTCGCTAAAGTACGAACCATGGCTCAGCCAAACTCGCCATACATGCCCCCGAAGCGTACCGAAAGGTACGATTAGGTATAATAATCGTGTGTTTACGTTTAACACTGGCCAATTATTTTCCACTATTCCTGACTTAATTTCTGGTCACATTTTTAAGAGAAGTCTTCTTTATTTGAAGGTCCTTAGCGAATTTAAGCCATTGTTTATAGTATTCTGTTTTAAGCCCTCAAACTGATAACTCATTGGCCGTTAATCCGTTGAACATGGTGATAGCGTAGAATAAGCCATGTTGAATATATCACATTTTCAAACAACGTCTCCATCAGGTGATCCATGCTCGTCTAATCCTTGTCAAAATGGTGGTACCTGCAGCAGTAACTCTGGAATCGGCTTCACGTGCAATTGTCCTTCACTGTACACTGGTGTTAACTGCAGCAAGATTAATCAAGGTGAGAGACTTGGAAACAACCTGATAACATCTACGAAGAGATATTTTTTGCATAAATTAAGGTGGTTCTACACCCTATTAACGGAATTTAAACAAAAAAAAAAATCAAAAAAAATATATTTTGCCGAGCAAGCAAAAATCTGTAAAAAAAAAATTTCATTTACTAGTTTTTAAATTATTCGCCTTGATCGACGCTTCTATTTTAAATAAGATAAATGTATTCTTGAAATTGACTAGCGGATTGAAATTTCCAATAATCAATTCATTAAATGTACTCTAGGGGGTGGGTGACTGTAATAACTACAAACTGTACTGCAACTGCAAAATGATAAAATTCAAACGAGTTCGTGCCTTGGGAACAGTAGATGTTTGTGTTGGAATTTCTCAAGTTTAGATCGGCGACTATTTTCGTCTATTTGTCACTATTCGCGACTGTTCAACGACTTTTTGTCGCTGTTCGCAACTATTCGTTACTATTCGCAATTTTTCAGCGACTATTCGTCACTATTCGCTATTCGGGTCTTAAAACACCCGATGTAAGACATAGGTCATCATTGTTCGAATTATGATTCCATAAGAAATTACAATGTTTTCATCTTTGGCATGCAAAACTTTGACCGGATGTAGCATATGAATCTAATTAAGGTAGTAAGCTCGCGCTTTCCCTTCCGTATTTTTTAAACCCATTGCGTCATTCTTGCGTATTTGCGACGTCGTTTTTAGATACTTTACTCACACTATAGGTTTTCTGTTGTTTTTCACTCGAATTTCGTAGCATTTTCTTGTGTATCTCGAGCACATTTAACTTATTGACTCTGATCTGGGTATCATTGGAAAGATCTTTTCCTTATGCAGAGATTGCGTAAAAGTGTTCCCCTTTTTGGTCAAAGATGTTTACGTCAGAAGTGGAACGAAGAGTAACGTTCGTCACGGCCGGCTTGGGCATGAGCAGCACAGGCGCCCGTGGGTAATTAGACCTATCCATATACTTTTATTTATTGTCCAAACTCTTTAGATTGCAAAGGAGCGCTCGGCATGGAAAATGGTGCAATCCCTGACGGAAACATTTTTGCGGCTTCTTCGAAGAATAATGGCCTAACTGGTCCCAGCCGGGGCAGGTTGAACTTACAAGAACAGGAATCGAAATCAGGAGGCTGGGTAGCTGGAGCCAGTAATACCAATCAATGGCTTTCTGTTAAATTTGATAAAGATTACACCATAATAACAGGTACTGGTACCTCTAGAATTACTACCTACTAGAAATACCGGTCGCTGTAAGAGAGAAGAGAGAAGCCTTTCTTATACAGAAGGGAAAAACTATTTCACCTTTTGGTCTCAACAGACGCGATGAACAATAGCGAACATATGCAAATACATAAATATTTATTAGCAAGGTAATTAGGTAACTGGCATTACATTATCCTACATCAAACGTGTATTTAATACGGTATATACATTATGTCCATATTGTATGCTTGTATTAGACTAGGTATATCTTGTTGCAGCTTATTTATAGCTCGTAGGCTTTGAATTTCTTATCAGCCAATCATATACAGTGTAACCCCGATATAACGATATGCCAAGGGAGCAGTGAAATTATACTGTTATATCGAGGTATCGTTATATCGAGACTCCCTTTATTACGATATAGCCGTAAAATCACCGAAAATATCGTTATATCGGGGTAAAATTAAAATGTACATTTTTACTCCATATTATTAAATTAAACTTGTATTGAGTATCAAAATTAATAACTCACAAATGTAGCGTGTCAAGCACGCAGCAATGACACAGCAATGTCCTTAAACAATTTGCAAAGCATTAGACGTTTTCAAGGTTACACGACCGTGTCTGTGGTATGAATCGTAAAAGGGAAACAAAACTAAGCTTAAACATTTGAAGTTGCGACTGTAATCGTCTTTACTTATCGCCCTTTGCGTGTTCATTGACTAAAAAACTCTTCAAGTTTGGTTTGCCTCATATTTTTTAATTGCAATCTTGAAAACGCACCCTCCATCGCTGAAAGAGAGGAGAGGAATTCTCTCTCTCGTTCGCCTGAGCCGTCCAACGTAATAATAAAATCTCTTACTGCCTTGACAGCTTCAGTAGCTTGCACAAGAGTCAGGGGCGTAGGTTCAATCACTAATGTACTCGATTACTGTAATGATTTTTATTTAAATTGTAACTGTGTACTGATACTGTAATATCGTTATATCGGGGAAGATTTTACGCTCGGTTCGCTCAATTCACATCGTTATATCGGGAATATCGTTATATCGAAGATCGTTATATCGGGGTTCTGTCCCATACATTTTACTGCAACTTTTGCCGGGACATAGCATATTCATTTGTATATCGGGGATATCGTTATATCGAGGATCGTTATATCGGGGTTGCACTGTACTTATATGTGTTTCATATCCTTAGAGCCGTTATATTATCATCACTCCTATTACTATTACTGTTAGTCGAAATATTGGCCATTAAAAGCCTGCACATCTTTGTTCTTTGATAACAGGCGTGGCAACACAAGGGAGACAGGGCGAAGACCAGTGGATCACAAAGTACCACCTACGGTACAAGTTATGGTCGGATCTCATTAAAACCGATTACACTGAACCAGGACACAGCACGCCCAAAGTAAATTACACCACGTGTAGCATTACGATAGTTAATTTCGTCTTATTTTTGTTTCGTTCAATCAGAAACGAAACTATTTTGGCTTCAGGGTGAACTATTTACTTAGGTCACGTTCGATTGAACCTTTTCCGGAATACAAATATTCCGGATTTTTCCAGAATAGCCATTCCTTCCGTACGTTAATAAAACGATTATTATGTTTCTGGAATAATGTCCGCGATATAATGCCAAGATAACGATCAATCCCAGGCTTTTCCCGTAATAGACGTTTTGAAACACCTTTTTTATTTATTCGTACAAGGAAATGAGGAGATGTGTCTCTCTTCACGACTCCAAGAGTATTTTCTGAGTAACAACTAGTTTTCCTCGACTATATGATGGCTACTGGCGGTAGCCATTTTGCTTTTTATTTTGAAGAAAGGCCGCGAGGCAAGGACGAAGAGACGTCATCAATCGAACGCACCCTAATCGGGTGAAGTGGCCAATCGGAATAGAGTTTGTAATTGGGAATGTAAACAACCTCGTCCTCGAAACATACGACTTTAAATATCAGCAAAACTACATGAAACGAACTCAAAAGGAAACCGAATGTATCCCAAACAGGAACTTTTGATCATTTAGTGTTTTTAGGCTAGCTTATATTTAATTATTTTCGCGGACTTAATTTAACGATTTTCGCGATTTTCAAAGTATCGCGAAAGTAAAGACCCACGAAAATTTAAATGGTATTTTTTGGCCAAAGCGCGAAAATTAAGTCTCGCGAAACATGTTCGTTTCATTTTCGCGAAATTAAGTTCCCGCGAAAATAAGTAACAATAAGGTAGATTGAATAACTCTAACTTGTCGTGTTGTTGTAATGTAAACATCTTCGCAAAATTCCGTGGGCATTTTCTGACAGTTTTGGAGTGACATTGTAATTGCGGATCCAATCAAGATGGCATATTAATTGTTTGATATGACTTCATAACTGACATATTCTGACAAAATTGTCTTCAGTTACTTAATTAACTTGACCAAGTCCTGTCAAGTTTTAAACTAATAAGTTGATAAAGATTAAATTTGATCAGATAATGGCCTCAACCTTAAGCATTAAAATAACTTAAATATAAATTGCCTTATCTCTAACAATGTCCCATCTTACGGATTTAGGAATTTGTTGGAAATACAGACCGAGATACTGTTGTCTACCGTGAACTAAACCCACCAATTATCGGCCTTTTTTCCATCATCTTCCGTCCTAAGGAATGGAAAAACGACATAGCAATGAGGGTAGAACTTTATGGCTGTAAAGGTACTGCAGAATATTTTCCATTTTACAATCATCCAAGATACGTTTGCATACATGGCTTGAAGTTCTGTAATGCCTTCTCCTGAGATAAGTATAGCGTCATAGGCAGAACAGAATGCCAAGTTCGTTTATTTACCACGTACTGTAACTGATACTAATCACTTAAATGTATTTGTATTGCATATACATTTAAGGTTGTCATTGAGGCTAGAAACGTTAAGGGGGCTATAGGCCATGCTGTTTTAGTCAAAATTGCTGGTATTGCTGGTTATACCCTCTTTACTTTGGACTATATTCCATTCTCTTATTACATTCTCTTTTCTTATCGTCTTTTTTAAAGATGCATGTTCGTCCAGTCCGTGTAAGAATAATGGTACCTGTACCAGCAACTACACAGCAGGAGGGTTCTCGTGCAGTTGCCCTTCAGGATACACTGGTGATACTTGCGCCACAGGTCCTCCGCCAGGTAATTTTATATAGCCAATGAGTGCCATGTGCATGTACCATGTGCCATGTGCCATGTCATCAATTCTCGTCGCACCAGTAGGCGCATAAGGCCGCCAAGTTTTCCGACCAAACACCCTATTCCGCGCCACCGCTTTGAGCTTATTACAACTTTTCCATCCCGCCTTGTTTCTCTCTTTCTCCACAATCTTACTACAAATGGCCATTGGTCTTCCTCTCATCATTCGACCTTCTGGTTTTTACCGCAAGGTTTTAATACAGTACTTTACACCCTCTATCCTGAGTAGGTGAACTAACCAGTTTCACCTACCTCGTCGTACCTTGCCTTCTGCGATCTCTGTCATGTACTTAACCCTACATACACCCTCCTGGGTATGTAGTTAGATCTTGTGCCTGACTACTGCCTTCAACGGTTTCAGGAAAGATCGACTAGATCGCCAAAAATAGTATTCGTTTTTGCTATTAAGATAATGACAAGATGGGATTGGAAGATTTTTTTATGTTTGTTGCCGTTTATTGAAACATCTGTAGATCCATGCTCGGCTAATCCTTGTCAGAATGGTGGTACATGTAGCAGTGACTCTGGAAGCTTCACATGCAGTTGCCTCTCACCGTACACTGGCGATAGATGTGGAACAAAAGGTAATGAATAGACTTCCTGCTCGTTCGTCTGTTTTCCGTTCAGTGAGCGACACGCAGAAACAGACAATTTCCGAACCTCCTCATTGCACACTAAATCATAATGTACCTCAAATTTTTACATGAGAAGAAATATATATCAAAATTGTTAAGTATTTCTTTCATTTGGATTCCAAACTTAGATTCCCCTGTATTTGGTAAATTTAACCGGTCGTCTTAGATGGAAACAAAATGAGCTTGAAAGGAAATGGAAACACCTGCTTTCCGCTTCAGTTCGAAACAAGTACATGTAGAGGACCCTGGACGAATTACTACAATCAATTGAGAATGGACAGGGAACAAATTTATGATAAAGAAATTTGAATGGGTGTCTCTTGATTATTGAAAACTTGGAATATTGTGAACTATCATCAAAACTCACTAAAAACTTCTTTTTCATGTGACGAGTCAGCTTTTTGAATCTGAATGATTTTTGCAACAATTTTCATTCGCTCTGACACCCCTACTCTTTTATTAATGAAGCAAATTTTTCACTTGCATCTAATACCTTTCAAGAGCGTTGTTAAAATGTGCGCCCAACATTTGCCTCTTGTTAGCTTACTCGCGACTCAATCAAAACTCGGGGTGATAAAAAGGTATTTTCGTAAGCGGGGATTTGGCATGTTGTTCTGACGTAAGAGTGTTTTTTTTTTCGCCAAAATAGCCGTGCATGCGAGCCAATATTCCAAATAATCTTGACAGGAGAATAAAGACTCTGCACTGAGTTTTTAAGTGAATTGTGATTTCTCGGCCTTGACGCTCAACTGATTTTGGAGTGGAGTAGACCGTCTTCTTCATCTTCACACTCTTTACCCGGCACGTTTAGTCAATGCTCGAGTGTACGGGTAAATCACGCTGCTTGTGAGAATCACACTTACGCAACGCTGCTTGTGAGAATCACACTTACGCAACATTCTTTCAAATTCACAAAACTTATAGGTTGTCAAAACGCTCTCGGGATGGAAAGTGGCGCAATTAAGTCTTGGCAACTTGCTGCATCCTCGCGATTTAATAGATTATCTGGTACCCATCAAGCCAGACTAAACTTAGGAGCAGTCAGAGGGCGGAGCAAAGGGGCTTGGATAGCAGCAAATCACGACTACAATGCGTGGTTCCAGGTTTATTTACATAACATTTACATTCTAATAACCGGTGTAGCAACGCAAGGCAGAGAAAAAAGTAACGCGTGGGTGACAAAATACCGGCTGCTGTACTGGGGAGCTGGAGTGCATGTCCAGTACTACAAGGAAGAAGGCCAATCCAGCCCATTCAAGGTGACTAATGTTGGTTTGCTTCTTATAGACCGAGAGAAGGAGAGGACGAGAAGGGGTGGGTCAGATACGAGTTTATAGCGACATCTCTTCTGTGAGAATTCACTAAATCCGCGTTCGTTTGCGAAGTTGCTACGAAACGAGAATTGCCCTTATAACGTCATGCTGTCGTTACTGTTTTCGGGGTGCTCGCAACTGCTTGCGCTATTTTCTATTAAAAAAAGGTCGGAAGCACAGCCTCCGAATTTTTTGTTGTAAAATTCACCTTATCTTTTACCATGAATATAAGGTCACTTCATTACCAAGTTAAATGGGCATCATCTGACTGCAGAACTTGTATTAACTAGATTTAGTCCTCTACTTTATTGGCCACAAAGGTTGCGGTGGGCTGATGCTTTTTAAACCTTACAGATTCTCAACAATGTGCTTTCTTACCGATTAAGGAATTTCCCGGAAATACAGACCGGAATACCATTGTTCGTAATGAGCTTAACCCACCAATCAGAGCACAAGTCATCAAGTTTATTCCAGTGGCTTGGGTGGGCGCCATAGCAATGAGACTAGAGATTTATGGCTGTCAAGGTACTTTTTAAATATTCATTGCATCTCCATTTGTCACAAGAGCAAATGACATTGTTATGATTGAGCTGTTTAAGGTTTCCAATGCGACATTGCGAAATTAGACACCAATGCGAACCAAATAATTAATAAATTAACTGTCACAGAATTATACAAAAGACTTCCCTATAGATGAATAACAATTACTCCCCGAAGTGAAGGTGAATAGTGGTGGATATTTACCGAGCCGCGTGGTGGCGGGGTTAATATCCACCACTTTCACCGACACTGAGGTGAATAATTGTTTTAGTATATACCACACAAGCTGAATAATTAGCGGGCCAAAACATTACTTTCGGTACCCAAAGTGACCCGTGAAGCCCTTTGTTTCTCTTCGGCTGCTCGGAGGTGAATAATACTTTGCTAATCACCTCCCAACAAATGAGGTAACGGAGGAGGCGAAGGATGATTTCTACGACCAGCTACAGATGGTTTTGGAGCAGGTGCCATGTAGAGATGTGAAGATCGTCATGGGAGATATGAATGCTAAGATGGGAATGGATAACACAGGCAGAGAGGAGGTGATGGGTAAACATGGAGCAAGAGCTGAGATGAATGAAAATGGTGAGAGATGGGCGGACTTCTGTCAGGCAAATGAACTGGTAATAGGTGGAACGCTGTTCCCCCATAGGGAGTGTCACAAGCGGACATGGAGGTCTCCTGATGGTGGTATTGTGAATCAGATCGACCACCTGGCATTTAGCAAGAGATGGAGGAGCTCACTGCAGGACGTTCGCGCGATGCGTGGAGCAGACATTGGGTCAGACCACCACCTGTTGATGGCAAAAGTCAGGCTAAGGATTGCCAAAGTGAGAAAGGGGGATAGTGGCCGAGTGCGTTTTGATGTCAGCAAGCTGAAAGATCTGGAGGTTAGGAACGCATTCAAGCTAGCACTGCATAACAGATTTGAGGGTCTGCAGCAGTTGATGGAGGAGGAGGCAGATTGAACAAGGTTATGTGGAGACCTGCGAGCAGGTGCTGGGTAGGGCAAAGGCAAACAGGAAGGAGTGGATCAGCGAGGAGACTTGGGAGTTAATCGAGCAGCGAAAGGTGGCAAAAAACACCACAAACATGGCCAGAACAAGAAACCAGAAGAGAGAGGCAAGTAAAAGGTATCAAGAGTTAAATAGGGAGGTGAAGAGGAGGTGTAGGAGAGACAGGAGGGCGTATGTGGAAGCAGAAGCTGAGAGAGCTGAGGAGGCTGGAAAGAGAGGTGATGCAAGGACTTTGTATGAGATCACTAGAAAGCTAAGTGGGAGGTTCCAGAATACTTGTAAGCCAGTGAGAAACGAGGTAGGCGTGTTGCTCAGGACAGCAGAGGAGGAGATGCACCGGTGGAGGGAGCACTTTCAAACAGTGCTTAACCATGAGGAGCCGATCAACCCACCAGAGGTGGAGCCAAATGACGAGCTTAACATCAGGACAGGTCACGTTACACGTATTGAAATCAAGAATGCTATAAAGAAGTTACATGTAAAAAACGGGAAGGCTGCAGGATGTGACAATATTCCACCAGAGGCAATTAAGGCGGGAGGGGACACATCAGAGGAGGTTCTTCTGGATCTCTGCAACAGGATATGGAGTGAGGAGAAGATACCAGAGGAGTGGAGAAAAGGTTTGCTAATCAAGCTGCCCAAGAAAGGTGATCTGAGCTACTGTAAAAACTGGCGTGGCATTATGTTGCTGAACATGGCAAGTAAGGTGTTTTTCAGAGTGATCCTGGAGCGCATCAAGATTGCGTTGGACGAAAAGCTAAGAGAGGAACAGGCGGGCTTTCGAGCAGGTCGAAGCTGCACGGATCAAATAGCAACACTGCGGATTATTATAGAACAGAGTATCGAGTGGCAGTCCTCCTTGTACATCAACTTTATCGATTTTGAGAAGGCCTTCGATAGTATCAGTAGAGATGTTTTGTGGAGGTTGTTGCGTCACTACGGGTTGCCAGACAAGATAGTCACCATCATCAAAGTTCTCTATGAGGGTTTCTCCGCACAGGTGGTACACAATGGACAGAAGACTCAACCATTGGATATGAGGACCGGGGTAAGACAAGGCTGCCTGCTATCTCCCTTGCTGTTTCTGGTTGCCCTGGATTGGGTGACGAGGACAGCCTTTGACAGGAAAAGAGGTATTCAGTGGACCTTTACGACATCATTAGAAGATCTTGACTTTGCCGATGATCTGGCCCTACTGTCGCACAGAATACAGGATATGAGGGATAAGACACGGGCCTTGGAGGTACAAAGTGTGAAGGTAGGCCTGAAGATCAATGCCACCAAGACAAAGCTGATGCGTATTGGTACTAAACGTGGTGATGGTGTGTCGGTAGCTGGGGAGCGGGTTGAGGAAGTGGATGAGTTCACATACCTTGGGAGCATTGTAAGCAAGAAGGGAGGCACTGACGAGGACATTCAGGCACGAATTGGAAAGGCAAGACAGGCATTTGCGATGCTGAGACCAATATGGCGATCCACGGCACTAACAACCAAGACCAAGCTGAGAGTCTTTGGGTCAAATGTGAAGGCGGTGCTCTTGTATGGTTCTGAAACTTGGAGGCTGACCAAGGGATTGGAGCAGAAGTTGCAAGTGTTTATCAATAAGAGCCTGAGGAACATCTTGCGGATTTGGTGGCCTAGAAAAATCAGCAACAAGGACCTTTGGAGTCAAACAGGGCAACGACCGATAGAGGAAGAGATAAGACAGAGAGCTTGGGGCTGGATTGGCCACACACTGAGGAAACCAGATGGACACGTAGTCAAGAGGGCACTAGAGTGGAACCCACAGGGGAAGCGAAAGAGAGGGAGACCCCAACACAGCTGGAGACGCACGAGAATGGCATAGTTGGCGGCGAAGCAATTGTTACGTGGAATGAGGCAAAAGGCACTGCACAAAATAGGGTTAGGTGGCGCGCGCTAGTTGAGGACCTATGTTCCACTTAGGAACGAAGAGGATTAAGTAAGTAAGTAAGTAATCACCTCCGAGTTAACCAATCAGTGCGCGCGGAGAGCACTATTCACTTGTGTGGTATATACTAATTGTAAATACTGTTTAATTGAGCCGCGGAGGGGGATACTACTTTCGTTTCTTACCAGGAATTGTCGTCTCATCACGTGTGTCTTTTTCTCAGATAAAAGTGTAAAACTTTTGCAGATGCATGTTTGTCCAAACCGTGTAGGAATGGTGGTACCTGTGTTAGTGACTACACGTCAGGGAGTTTTACATGCGTTTGCCCTTCAGATTACAATGGTGATACCTGTGCCTTAGGTAAGAGAAAAAGTTTCAAACAGCCTTGGGTCGGTAAGCATTCAGCTAAGGGCGTCAAATAGGAATACGCAGCTGCATTATGAATCGCTATTAGCTCGTAGCTTTTCAATAGTACAATCAGCAACGGTGGTAACATTTCTCGCTATATCACATGGCGTTAATTTGATCCCGCGATTGGCCGCAGAAGTCTTCCACCACCTAAAGATAAAAGATAGTCAATCCAGTCCTACCCATTCCAGTCCAATCATTTTAGGATTGCGAGAAAGTCAGAAAGCCGATAAACGTTAGCGCTTCGCCCCGGTTCCTGCGGCACGAAAAAGAAGGTGCTGTCATACGAAAGGATATGTTGTGCCATGTCATGATGTGCGACGGTGGGACGTGTTTCTGGGACGTGCCACTTCTACATTTTTTTGTGTGTTATACATGTTGTGATTATGTCCCTGCAACATGTCCCTTCCTGTCATGATAAGCAGCTTTAGATTATTTTATTATCCGCTACCCTTCCTGGATAAGTTTCTTATCCATCACAGGTGCAATCGCAATTCGCTGGTATGCCCATTAATACTCCTAGCCGTGGTTGCTCAAAGTGTGGATAACGTTACCCGCTGGATGAATCACTAGTGGATAAGTGTTGACAAAACATACTACGCTATCTACTGGATAGTAATTAATACGGTGGATAGCGTTATCTACCCTTCGCCACCGGCACCTGGACCGTCTGGACGAAGCACTGTAAGTGTAAAGTATCTCGCACGAGCACAGCACAACGACCACGGGTAGTGTATAAATCTGGACATCTCCTTCCGGATCTCAACGTGACAACCATAACACTACTGTCCATGTACTTGTGTAATCTTTTAAGAGAGAAGCAAATTCGGTTAAAGGCACGTGATAGGATTAAGTTAAGTGGCTCATAATTTGCAATACTTTCCAAACAGAATGGTGTGAACCATTTGATTTAATTTTGATTTTTAATCCAGAATTTCCTCTCCATGTATATGGTAAGCACCCCCGGATTGCCGACTTCCAAGTTAAAAACCTTTTTTTCACTAAATATCACGGCAACATTTGACAATCCCTTTGTTCCAACGACATATGGGAGGCGCGGTGACCTAAAGGTTAATGCGCTGGACTTGAGATCAAGCGGTCCGGGTTTGAACCCTGGCTGGGGCACTGCGTTGAGTTCTTAGGCAAGACACTTTACTCCCATAGTGCCTCTCTCCACCCAGGTATACAAATGGGCACCGGCGAATTTACTGCTGGGGGTAACCCTGCGATGGACTAGCATCCCATCCAGGGGGAGTAGAAATACTCCTAGTCGCTTCATGCTACGGAAACTGAGATACGCTCGGCCTGATGGGCCACTAGGCGCGTATACAGACTTGTTCCACAGACAATTTCCCTTCCATACGGCATGCTTCGAATACCTTTGATCTGTTTCCTTTTTTTTCTAACAGCCAATCAGTGTATACGCGGGCCTTGTCTGAATGGTGGTACCTGCTCAACCCGTCATTATTGGCCGTTTTTTAAATGCAGTTGTCCTTCTGGATACATTGGCTTCAACTGTGGCACTCAGCTGGGTAATGCATTTCACTTCATGGATTATATGCTGCAAGGAACCCGCAATTTTAACATAGCAATTTTCAGCATAATATTTTATCAATATAAAGTGTTAGGCTAGTTGCTATTAGGGCTGAAAAGTAGTACTGCCTGTCGAGTTCGAACACAACCTCCTGAAATGGACAGTTTGAAATTAACAGACGATGAACTGAAAAATCTAATCCCCCAGACATGGGACTCCTCCAACAACAATTTTTAATCCTTTTATAGATAGCAGGGTCCGCGACTAAACCGAGATTGAAAAAAATCGTGTGGCACGGGCAATATTTGTGGTAGACGCCACATAATTTTGTATTTCTCAACAGCTGATCCTTGTTCACTAGGTGCTTCACAATTTCTCTGCACAAATCTGAAAATGAATCCCATACTGCAAGCTACACAAGTATACACATAACATTCTTCTTATACTTAGCATTCTACATCGTAATTTGTTTTTCTATTACTCATGATCAACAGCTAATCCTTGTTCGCTCGGTGCTTGTCTGAATGGTGGAACCTGCTCTGCAGACAATAACTGGCCGTATTTTGAATGCAGTTGTCCTTCTGGATGCATTGGTTTTAATTGTGGCACTCAGCTGGGTAACATTGTGCACTTTTTACTCAGTTTTTCCTAAAAAAGAATCGTTAGTATTAATTTTCTAATATGATTGTCAAACTGTCTCGGAAAAATAGCACTAGGCTTACCAGACATGTCGAGCGCTGAATGCCCGAAAATGGTGTTTGTGTAAATGGTATTTCTTTGGAACATTTTAGAAAAGGAACAGAGAATACCCTTACGCGCATTATGAACAAGGAGCTTGTAAGAGGTGAAGAGGCAGACGACATTTTATGAGAACTTCTATGATCAGATCACAACCTGACACGTTTTTAATTAATAGTTCACGGCTAGTTAAATATCGACTCACTGATCAAGTTTTACGAAAAACATGGAGCAGCCAGTTTACGTTTCACGCTAATAGAATTTTTCCTAATTCACGCGGGTGCACAAAAGAATATTGACAAGTTTCCAATTTCTCAACAGGTGATCCCTGTGCAGCCAATCCCTGCCTGAATGGTGGAACTTGTGCCGCCGGCGATAATTCGATAGGCTTTACATGCAATTGCACAGGAGCGTACACAAGTTACAACTGTGGCACTGAACAGGGTGAAAATAACTGGAAGAAAAATAATTTCTTGTGTGAAAACCCACTAGGCGTTAAGGCCCTTGTTAAAAGCCGTACTGTTTACCAAAAACAAAACAATTATTTTTACTCATTTCCATGAAGTTCGGCTCAGAAAAAGTACGGCCGTTCACCAGGGCCTTATAGATACAACAACTATAATTGTTTCCAATTGTTAAATAAATAAAGGAAGAATTTCTCCCCGATTTGAATGGCGGACGATAAAAGTTTAAACTTTCACAGGTTGAATACAAGAATTATTTATGTGTGCATCCAAATCACTTGTAGTTAACTGGTCTTCCTAAAGCCGTAAAAATTCCAGTTAATTTTCCATTAATAATATTGCATAGTAAACATGTTCAGTTTTTAGTTTTTTGGCGTCTGTTAAACGTTTGTAGACTGTATGAAAAGGGTTCATGACCCCTTGGGTGCAAAATGGGAGTGAAAGATCGACGAGACAGCTTCGGGATTTTACGCGTACGGTTATGGCCGCGCGCCTCCTTATTTATTTTATAGTATTTTTTGTTGCGAGAAATATTTATTTCAAATATTAATTGATATTTCAACGGTATGCTACAATGATTTTGCAGATATTTTGTAGGTGAGTCTAATACCTAAGTTTGTGATTTTTCATTAGCTGATCCTTGTTCGCCCATTAATCCTTGTCTAAATGGAGGTGTCTGCACAGACGACAGTGGTTTTCCGTTCTTTACATGCAGTTGTTCTTCCGGATACTTTGGTTATAACTGTTGGTTTCAACAAGGTGAAACACATCGTCAAAAAGTAACCCTTTACTAACTTGTAATTGACTTTAATTATGACAATTGTATAGTTTTAGAAATTGGAAGTCTCAACATCAAAGTTATACCAACAGAACTGTATTTTATTCAAACTATTACAGTTTTTGAAGTTTCTTGAATTTTGTTATGGTGTTTTTTATGTTCCCCCTTTTTTTATCTACGTTTTATTTCATTTACCTGATTCTTAACACCTCGTTGAAGCACTCAAACAGTCACAGTCTCTTCCCTTTTTTACAGCTGACCCATGTTCACCGGATCCTTGCTTGAATGGTGGCACGTGTTCAGCGGACAGTAATCCACTTGGTTTTGAATGCAGTTGCCCTTCAGGGTACATTGGTCTAAACTGTGCCATTCAGCAAGGTGAAATACATTCCTCAAAACCATGCGTCACCTCCCCCCGCGCATTGAACAAAATCCTAAGTTGCAAAGTTCATTGTTTTTTATCACGTATCTTAGAATCAAGATATAAAAATTCGCTTGTCTGTTTAACGTCGAACAAAAACGTTACAGCCTTAACAAAAATTTAAATCCTGTAGTAAACTTAAGGAAGGCGTTTTAAAGAGACTCCATACCATCTGCATTTATAAATGTTTAGCACCTTATTACGTCACATATAAAACATTTTACATTCGAAATAGGTTTTTTAGTCCACTATCAACGTTCTTTTGAAACTGTTTTTTTTTTCTCTAGAAATTATTTATTCTGTTGTATTTTACGTCTTCTTTTACATACTTGTGCAAGGTTATGCAAAAAATATTGCAATGCCAATAGTAAACCGTGGAAAAATTCTATAAAGAGTGTAAATATATGCAATCTATCTATCAAAATTATATTAACTTTTGTATAGTTGAACACACATTTACCATTTTCAGTTTCTGGAACAAGTTCATTTCTGACAAAAGCTTGTAAGACCAAGGCATTATGCTCAAAACTAATCACAGTTTGAATTTCTAACAGGAGATCCGTGTTTAGACGAACCTTGCGAGAATGGCGGCAACTGTACAGTGGCTAATAACTTGGTTGGATTTGAATGTAATTGTACCTCAGAATATATTGGTTTTAATTGTGACACTCTGAAAGGTAATATGTATATTTCTAAACATATATAAATACTATCAATATGCTGCATGTCTGGGCTACACGGATGACGTCGAAACGCAGTAATCAAAACCTTGCCCATACGGGTGGTCACGCGTTTTGTCACGCGTTTTGTGGCACGTTTTGCCAAGCGTTTTTCGTCTTCTGTGAATCTATAACTGAACATTCAGTTTCAAAATTGCGGACATTATAATTTGGAATCAACAAAAATATCACCACGAAAAAGGAACAATGAAGAGTTATCTAAAATAATTCTGACGTCATCCGTTAGGTTTTTCTGTACTTTACCATGAGCAATCAGATTGCAAACTGAGTTTGTTGCAATAGTTTAATTTCTCACTTCAATATATATCAACAAATGTTCTAATAGGTTGTCTCTTTTAAATTATATGTATGTATGCACTGATTTTTGTCATGTTTTTCGCCAGAGGATGCGTGTTCCCCGAATCCTTGTGAAAATGATGGCAACTGTACAAGAGTCACTAACAAACAAGGATTTACATGCAACTGTTCTTCAGAATACACTGGTGATACCTGTGAAAATAAAATAGGTAAGGCGACCTTTTTAGTTAATTTGGGTTTCTTAGAGAACCGGCTGCTGTTTGGCTTGCAATAACCACATATCCAAGCAGTGGTATTTCAAAAATAAGGTTAAAATGAGGCTAATCTGGACGACGTGGCACAAATGAATCACTAAAAATACGATACCAGATATTCAAAAAAAACCTTCTCGTCACACCATCCACGTTTATTTTCTCTCTAGATGTTCTTTTTATTCCTCGTTTCTTTTTTTTTCTTGTCATTTATTTTTCCATCTAGCTACTACTACTTTTTTTAATTTCAGTTCATGGCAACTGGAGTAACTGGTCTCCATGGCCGAACTGTAACAAACCGTGTAATGGTGGAATTAGGATAAGAACGCGCATGTGTGATAATCCTGAACCAGCTTTTGGCGGGAAAGACTGCTACGGTCCGGCGAATGAAACTGAGCGTTGTAATTTGGACAGTTGCCCGCGTAAATATACCTTATTATCGTTTCTATTTGCACTTTCACAACCATGAGTACTGTACTACGTAGCTTAAATTTTATTCAAAAAATCTCAATCTCATTTCCTAAAAATTTGTAAAATACAGCAGTCCTGCATGAAAGTATTGCTTTATAGCAAATTATTATAACCACCCTATGCAGCATAACAAGTATTCTTTCTTTAGTCTTGTACCCTCAACCCTCCCCCCCCCCCCCCCCCTCCCCCCTCCCAATTGATGTCTAAAAATCTTACTCTGTAGTAATGAAACTTTTATGACGTGTAAAAAAATCTAAAACTTGTTCATTATATGGCAATGGTGTGCTGGTTATGACGTCATATCACGCCAGTATGACGCCACTCGTTTGAAAAAGGCCGCCATATTGAATCTCCTATCAGGACATCTCCAACTGAAACGATTATAGGACAGACTCCTACACTAAAAAAAGGGAAATATAACTAACACGGAAAATTTGATTTGTATTCAGCTGAAGAGATAAATTACAAGGTCAAGCTAACAAATAACGTCTGGAATGATAATCTGGCCAAACCAGCAAGTCAGCCCTATATTGAGCTTCAGGACAGAATCAAACAAGACGTAAACATTTTTGGTTTAGCTGTTTATCTTGCTTTCCTTTTCAGTTCACTTCACTTCGGATGACTGCACTGAACTACACTAACCAATTCACTTCAATTCACTTCACTTCACGGTATTGCTTCGCACTGACCTGCACTGAACTGAACTACACTGCAATGCACTGCATTGCACTGCACCGCACCGGACTGCACCGAACGGCACTGCAATGCACCGCACTTAGCTTCACTGCACTGAGATGCACTGAGCTGCACTGAACTCAGAAGCTAGTCGGGCGGACATGAGCTGGCTAAAACGACTGAGCTTCACCGCCGTGATCTGTTCTGTGCTGCACTGTATTGCCCTGCACTGCAGTGCACTCTTCTGTGCTGCACCAGGATGCAAATAGCTAACATCTATATTACAAAAAAAAAAACATGGAATTTCCTCCAGCATGGCGCGACCTACTTAGCACAGTAAAATCTTCTACTTGTGTAGTCTACTCCTAAACCTTAGATTATTGATGTAGAAAATAATATAACGGTGGGGGGAGCTATAGGCACCTCCCTATCCCCCCACCCCTCCCCGAAAAAAAAAAAAAGAAAAAGAAAACAGATTACTTATTTCCAATTGTATAGGTGAAGGGCCTCTACACCAAAAGAGATGAAAATGTTGTTGTAAAGGTCTTAGAATTCAGGTAAATCTGTTGCAACTATTTGTCCAATAACAGTTTTACACTGATAAAAGTTCTTTTATTTTTTCATACTTCATTCATTGCTTTTCTTTTTGTGAAGAAACTACAGCTGTTTCAAACCTTTTTCCTTCTTCTTTTCTTGGCATACTTACAGGTAAACCTTAAACGTCCCCAAAGATATGTTCAATCCCTTATTCTTTGTCTTATTTTAGTAAAGGAAGCGTCATTTCCAGTTTCAACGTCACCTATCCTTCAGTGGACTCGTTACAGATTGTCGCCCTTCAGGAAGAATTGGCCGATGGAACGTTGGTTGATACACCAGCTGAATTACTCAACATCACAACTACTAACGGTATGTGAGCGAGGATGATAAGTCGACAAGACGGTAAAAACACTCATTCTAGTACAAAAAGTGGAAAATATCATGGCTATAAAATCCTTCGAACGCCTCATTTTCAAAGACATATGTTATACAATTTAGTTCTGTAACTGCAAAAAGGGACGCAGCGAGTGCGGCAACGCAATACGTAAAATCAGCTTTCTTATTGAAATGTGTAAGCTCGTTAAAATCGACATGATGTGCTTTTGCGTTGTTTTCGTTGTAGTACCAAACGGAGCTCCAGTTATTCTGGAAACAGAGAGCAACACTTCTACGTCTATTGTTGTCAAGTGGTCAGAGGTTACAGAACTTAATTTAGAGCTACTTCTCGGCTATGTAGTCGTCTATAAGGAAATCAACAGAAAATTCCAAGCAGGCAACATGAAATCAGTTGAGCCAACCCCTCGTGAAGCAGTGTTAGAAGATTTGAAAAAGTTTACAAATTACACCATACGTGTGTATGCGTTTACTAGTAATGGAAACGGAATACCGAGTGAAGCAGCCTCGTTACGAACTCAGGAAGAAGGTGAGTTTTTTTTACTCTTAGCTCCAGTATGGGAGTGATCATTAAAATGTCTTTGCATGACATAAACCGTAGAGCTGGCTCATAATTAAAACCAGCCAATCAATCTTACTACTCTATTGCCAGTTGAATCCAGTCTTCCCCTTTGGTCTTTTTTTGCTGTTCGTCTGGATTAAGTTTGTAAAGCTTTTGTTAGACCGCATGGTCGTGTGATAAGTTTTTCATGAACCATGTTTGCTCCGGACAATACTCGGGGAATATCGCTCTTCGTTCTTTTCTGTTCGGACTTCACCGCCCTCGATCCGTGCCGTCAACGCTTATGACAGAAACTCTTCCTGTGCGGCCTTCCACTTGGTTAACAAAATATATGGATCGATCACTTAACGTAACAGTTACCATTGGTAACAACGCTACAAACAATGACAAAAACACTATACTTGAAACAATCCTGAAATATTCGAGATTTGCTTCGGCTTTGCTTAACTTTAACCCTGCATGTTATTGATGAAAAAAAAAATCGCACCATCAACGTAACCAGTCATACGCAAAATCACCCTACGAGTAGAGCCCTTTCTTTTTCGACTTTTTCGCTGATTCTTCCCAATTCTCAGCCGCAGGGAAGTTAAAAGAGGCTCTGCTGGCAGGGTGAGGCAAAATCAAACTAATTGCGCTTTCCTCAAGCGTGTTGCCCCACATTGGAGTCTGTTTTGGCTCACTGTGTTGATTACGTTAGTCGTGTTTGGCCATCGCGATTGTTTTGCTTTGGTTTCAAAAAATTCAATTGGAAACCTATCAAAATAAAGTTATTTGTTACTGTTTTACATTGTCTAATCCATATGTTTAACCTTCTTTTCAGTAAGCAGTCTCGTCCCCATATATAGCCCTTTTCGCTTCTCTTTAAGCCGACAGGCCCCTGGCACGAGAAACGAAGGGCTCTAGAGACATGGTATTTTTGAATTAATTCAATTTTTTTATTGGCTGTTTGAAATAAAGAAATCTTGAGCACAAGTAAACGACGCCACGACTCTGCCATTCAGTTATAGAAACATCACGACTGCATACATGAAGACCGGAATTCCTAGATTCTAGGACTGGAAATCCTTTGTCGCCAGGGCCCTTTGTTGCTCGTGCCAAGGCCCTGCCGGCTAAGCGAAAAGGGCTATGGGGACGAGAATGTTAAGTAAGTATTGAATTATGAGTTTTCTGTGACCAACAGTACCCAGTCAGCCGCCGCCAAACAGCGTTGTCAAATCCACGAGCACAAGCACAATCGACGTTTCCTGGGACCCAATCAACCAAGCTTACGTGCATGGAATACTCTTGGGATACGAGGTTAGATATGCGAAGGATGATGGATCGTCACCATTGACCTGGGAAACAGTGCCACTTGATGCAAACACGGTTGGAGTGGTTTTAAATGATCTGGAATATTTCACGCGATACAAAGTGGTGGTCTGTGCCAAGACATCCAAGGGATGCGGGAAGGAATATTCCGGCATTGCTCACACATTTGGCGATGGTGAGTAGAATATAATAGAAGGAAACTACAGGTATAGTTCACTCTATAACTATTGTGCATTAGAATCTAGCCATGTATTGAGCAACATAATGAGCGCTATAAATGTAACTTTTTCCAATTGTAAATGTAGCAGCATTGGAAAATGGTATTCAACGAACAAGTAAGATATGTAAGATGTATGCATTCTATTACAATGGCAGAGTCATTTCTCTAAAGAAGACAGCCGAAAATTCAGTTGTTTTAACGTGTTAGGTTTCTTTTGAACGTTTTTGTTTTTTTTTTTAAGATAGAAAGATGTATTCTTTACATCAAACTTCTATTGAGCCATATTTATTATCCGGTGCTATCTTGTCTCTTCTAAGTACCCAGCATGCCTCCTCAAAGTGTGACAGCCCATAATCTCACATCCGCAGTAGGCATAAACGTTACATGGACACCGGTGCCAATAGGTCATGTCAACGGGCTTCTGATGGGTTATTCCATAAAATATCGAAGAATTCAAACTGCTGACAGTGAAGTGTTTAATACAGAGGAATTTACAGTGACTGTAAAATCAACCGACCTTATGGCTGAGCTTTCAGTTCAAACGTACTCGATTTACGAGATTCAAGTGGCAGCGTTTACTCAGAAAGGCATTGGGCCGTACAGTGAATTTGTTTATGGTGGTAGGTACACACACCTTATTCGATGGTTTAATATAGAATACGTACGGATATTTTACGAGTTGCGTAGTATTTTTTCCGAGACCCGAAGGGGCGAGGAAAAATACTAGCAATGAGCAAAATATCCGCTCATATTATATGGTAAACAATCGAATAGGAGATCTATTATTCCATTAATAAAATAAAATTTGGTTCGGCCCATTTGTCACTCCGCTTTCAATGTAAATGTGACATACCGTACTCTTTGTGCTTTTCCTTGCAGAAACCTGCCGTTGTCCCGCAATCCTCTACACAAACTATTGGTCGAATCCGCCATATCTTAAAGTGAACAAAGAGGACAATACGCTAGAGGGAGTACTGAGCGGGATTGTCACGGACATGGTGCACACAGCTTGCGGGATATGTCCCGCACACGGTGACACCTTCATCGACATAACTACGAACGGCAAGCAAAAACCTTCCGCCAAGAAAAGTGTTTCAGAAGTGCTTCGCGACATCCATGATGTTCCACAAATAAGTTTTCCAATCTACGGCAACAGATACGTCGAAAGATACTTGGGGGAATATGCTTACATCAACCTTGTGGAGTCCCCTGGGATGGCTTTTATTGCCGCTAAAAGGCCCCCCGGAAAAGCTGCGGGCAACATGATAAGCGCACTATTTGACTGTATGCCACTGTTAGTGTTGTCGGCTTGTATGGCTTTTATATCAGGATTTATGATCTGGGTTTTGGTAAGTCGGCGCTGTTAATTCTTTAATTCCCTACTGAACATAAAATAATTATATTTTCTGGAGTAAATTCAGTTTTTTCTACCGTGGAACAAGAAGAATCCACGACCTCCTGTGAAACCGGTCGTTTCAACTGACTCACAGGGAAATTTGTGGCCAGCTAAGCTATGTATTACGTTCATATTAGACACGGGTCACATATGAGTGTCGTTAATTTAGTTTCTACGATACGTTTAGTAATGTCATAAACATGGATTAAGCTCCTTTTGCAGTTTTCTGTCATCATTTCCCGTGTTCACAAATTTACCCAGTGTTGAAAAAAGCAGTTCTAGCGGCATTATGAAATGGTTATTGGAAGCATTAATTTCATTTTGAGATGCTTGCATAGCTACAAATAATCGTTAAGGGATGAATGTCGTTAGACACCAGTATAACACCGTCGCCACATATTCGTTTCAAAATTTGATAGTTAATGTTGTTTATATGTACAGTCAACTCTCTTTAAAACGGTAACCGTCGGGGCCGGCACCAACTGACCGCCTTAGGGAGGTGTCCGTCTTTTATGGAGTTTAGTTATAGTAAAATAAATTAAAAACAACATGGACGAGACCAACACCATGCAGGCGTCCGTCTTATAGTCGAGCTGTCCGTTAAGAGGGAGTTGAGTTTATTACATTTTGCTGTGATTTTTTCCAGGACATGAAGTCTAACCCTGATGAATTTCCAGCCAGCTTTAGGAAAGGTGTTGGTGAAGGATTCTGGTGGTCGTTCGTTTCCATGACTACTGTCGGGTAAGCTCGGTTGATTTGGTTTAATTAGCGTGCATCATGTGCATGTGTAATGATGTTTATGAAGTTATTTGCTTATAACTGACAACATCAGTTATGAGCATAGTGGGTCCAAACAAAAAGACCATATTGACTAGAACAGCACCTTTGTTCATAAGGCCAATTTCATCTGCATCTAATGCAACTTAAATCCATTGTAACTTTCTGCGGATTAGACAGCAATTTAAATCAGTAAAGAAGTCAAACAGACTTTAGTTTCTATTATCTGTTCAGGCACGCCTGTTTCCTTCAGGGAATGAGCTACATTCATTTTCCTTGAAGAAGGATTAAAGTTCATTCCCTGTCAAGCTCCGGTGGAAATAAAAATTCTATCAGCCCAACTGTAATGCCAGCCTTACAAACTCGTTGAAGCCGCTATAAATCTGTCAACGCCCAAAAAACTGCAAATAAAATAAGTTGTTTTGGCGGGTTTAACATTTTAGTGCAATTAGAGACGTTAATTTATATAATCTATATAACTAGTTTACTGATCCTTGCGTTGCATTCCACGTGAAGACATAAGATTTAAGTAACACGCGTAGTCCTTTGCCATATTCTCTCACTGTCAAAAATGCACTGCATGACTCCTTGTAATGATATAGCTTCCACTTACCCCACCATGGTCAAGTTTTTCTTTGTCCCTTGGGAGCCCTCCCAAATTTTCTTCAACAGTGTAGTAACCCAGGGGGTTTTAATGTATCGGCAGTATTACCTACTCAGGGCCCGTATGCAGGGGGGGGGAGGGGTGCGATGAGTGCGTCCGCACCCCTTCACGCGCCGCAAAGGTCCGCTTAATCTAAGAGGGCGGGTTAAAGTGGCTCTCAGAATGCAGGAAAAGGGGACTTCAAGAACTTGATTTTTCGAAGTTTCCCCGGGAAATATACCCCCGTATCCCGTATCCACCTACACGCTCATGCTTTTGGTGCTCGCACCCAACCAAGCAAAGTCCTGCCCACTACCGGCACCCAAACACATAAAAAAGTAATATTTCCTAGTAACATGGGTGTCACGCGGTTCCTATCCTATATCTAGCTTCCTTGTATGCTATGTTTTTGGTTTTGTTAGTTTGCGTGAATGTACATATGTGTGTGTTTCATTGTTGTTGATATTTCGTTGTTGTTGTTGTTGTTTTGATTTCTTTTTTTTGTTGTCAACAGGTATGGAGACCGCTCACCCCGTTCTATCCCAGCCCGTATTTTTGCCATCATCTGGACACTCAGTGGCCTCGTTATCATTGGCATTCTGGTTGGTGCAATCACCTCATCGCTAACATCTGTTACTGTTGGACATCCCATCATTCTCTATGGTTCAAAGGTGTGTTCAAAATTACAGCTATGTATGTTAAGCTAAACAAGTATAAGCACAATTTCTTTTATATTTATCAAAAACTAGCTTACGCTCGCTTTCAGTGTTACGTGCATAACGCCTATCTTTTTTTTTTTCATTTTAAAATGACCTCTTTAATTATTGCGAAACAATACTTACAATACAAACTATACATTATTTATAATACTAATCATTCTGTTTTAACAATACTTAATTGCACTACTTACAATGACCAATTTACAATTTAGCTACACACATTTACATCACTTGCAATACTATTACTTTTTTTATTGAATCCTTTAATACCAATACATTAATATTACTCACTTAATTACGTTACTTCTTTGCTTACACTGATAATTGATTTTTAAACTATTTTGCTTTTAAGTTAGAACAGTTTTATATAATCACAATACAATACAAATCCCCGATGACTTACTTTACACCATCACACTTTTACTTATGCGACACACCGATTATCTACCTATAACGCCTATCTTTCAAAATCCATCTTCGGACATCGTCGGTTCGACGCCTTTCGACATACTAAACAAACAAGGATCGAAATCCACCAATCACATACTGGTGTTTGTTTCATGTCAATTCTTTGGAAAAGAGCCAGAAGGTCATGCTAGGTGGCTGTGACTGGTGTATTTCGATCCTTGTCTGTTCAGCATGTGGAAAGACGATGTTGGGAGGTGGGTGTCAAAAGATAGCCGCTATGCACGTAACACTGAAAGTGGGCATAAAACAAAAAGCTTAGTGTAGCCTTATGCATGTCAACATCTGTTAATTTTGTTTTATGTTATATTTAGTAAATATATCTTTTTAATAGTAGCATATTTTATTGAAAATGACAATATCATAATATAGCAACATAAACAAAAAACAAACACTATCTAAACGAGATATACATATGAGTAAGAAGTTGACATTAACTAACCTAGCCTGCTCGAGCCGTACTGGGGAATATTGGCCCTTGGTCGGTGATGCGGTTGTTCCGTACTGCCACGACCTCGGACCAACATTCCCCAGTACGGCCATCGCGCTTGGTTAGTAAGATGTTATTATCAAATACAGGTTGGAGCCATTCATAACTCTATGGAACATCAAATCGCAACGCTGAAGAACGCAAGGGTGAACAAAGGTACAAAATATAACTTGTTATCTTTATGTAGTAGCGTTTTTAAATTTAGTATTTAGTAAAAGGAACTGAAGAAGGCATTACTGACATATTTTTTAAACGGAATGGGATTCAAGGGCCAAAGCAACAAAATACGAAATTCTGGTTAGGCTCAGTCTATCTTGTGTGCGTTTATTAATTTTGACATAAAATTTTGACATTCCAGGTGCAGATGCATTTCGAGAAAACTAATTATCAAAACCTTACCTATTTCGTTCGTTCGTTCGTTCGTTCGTTCGTTCGTTCGTTCGTTCGTTCGTTCGTTCGTTCGTTCGTTCGTTCGTTCTTTCTTTCTTTCTTTCTTTCTTTCTTTCTTTCTTTCTTTCTTTCTTTCTTTCTTTCGTTCTTTCTTTCTTTCCTCATAAACATCTCGCAATCATAAATTAAAATACATATATAAAAATACATAGGACCTTCCACTTGACACATTATAAAGGCATTTGCAGAATTTAAGGATGAACGAAACCTCTAAGTGATAATTATTATTGAATTTTTTATCGATATCGTATTTTACTGATATTGATATTTTATTGAAAAGAGGTTATATGAAACCTCTAAGTGATAATTTTTGAGAATAGTGGAAACACGTATAAAAAGTATGTACGTCATGTACATTCGAGGGTTAGGCTTTCGTTGAACTCGTGTTTTATAATTATTTTACCTATAGAACGGACGTACAGAAACTTCGAAGAAATACGAACAGCACTGGAAGATGGAGAAATCGATGGTGCTCTGCTAGACACGTACGTTGCCGCAGAACATAAAGAGGAGATTTTTAGTGAGGAGATATATGTGAAAGAGATCCTAGACCGGCCATTTGGTTATGGAGTGGTGTTGTCAGGTGCTGCTAGGAACGTGGAACAAAGATGTCGGGATTACATTGACTTGCAAATACGTGAAATATTCGAGATCATCCAGAATACGACAAAGACACTTGACGTAAGTTTCTTTAAAAAATCATTAATATTCAAGTACAACGTTATCATCAGGGCTCCAAACAGGGTAGGTGTGGAGGTAGCCCTAGCTGTAGTCCGGGAGCCGGAAAATGTTCTACTTAAACCCTGGATCCCTATCGTTTTGCTGCTTAAAAAAACAATATTCATTTTGCTACAGAGCGTGAAGCCATAAATTTGTTTCCCCTAGATCTAGAGCCGGGAGTGGAGCCCTAGAGCCCGGCGTTTCGATCCTGGAGCCCTTTGAGACTCTAATGTAAGTTCGTACTCGAGTGTGATGTCGGTGGCAGAGGTTGACTTCGTTTCTCGTCTTTCCACAGCCAGCTGCTCCAGATGAGGACGTGGAAGAAAGCACAGGATTATTTGATGGTACTTCACGTATGTTTTTTACCGCCATGATGTCCCTGCTTGGTATCTTGGGGGTGACTGTAATGGCGGGACTTGCTTATCAGTATTTGGTCTTTGTTCCCGAAGGGAAGAAAGGTAAAGGAAGTTCTCTTTTATTTCATGCTAGAGACCTTTGACAGACAATAACAGACATCAGCAAAGCTTTACTAACAAAATAAGCACCGATTTAGGCGGTACAACTTTCTTTGGCATGTGCCAGGCTCATAAAAAGTCAGCAATACGACTTGTTTCGTTTAAATCAAGCATTCAACTTGCTTTACGAGTGTACAACCATTTAATCCATTTCCTTCTTCCCCACATCTCCCACTTGTACGTGCAAGAGTTAAACGAGCTATGTCACGGACAACGCGCCTTGAAAAAATTGGCCATTAATCGGTCTTAATCTTCGTCAGTCGAAATCACCCTTGGTCATTTTCGCGTATTTGTTATTCCGTTGGTGTTTTTCTATGTTACAAAACTATTGTTCTCTCTTCTTCAATTTCAAAGTAATCGGAAAAAAGACTTAAAACATTGTGACATTGCTCCCTTTAATTAAGGAACTGCTGCGCGCTGGCTGAATCGCGCGTAACTTCTTTGGACGGTTTGGTCGAGTCTATAGCCAATTCCTTACATCTTATATCATTTATTTTAGTAGAAAGGTTGAAAGCCTCCGCATCGCAATTCGCTTACAAAGAGACACTCGTTACGGAAATGAGAGAATTCGTGGACTCGTTCCACTCTGACATGTGCATCAAGATCACTGCGATGATAGAGAGGTACGAACGAGCAATGAAAGAGATGAACACGCGAGGTAAACGTGCGAAGCAGTCCAAGGAATTTGAAGACCTTTGCAAAGTGTCCTCGGCAAATAGGATCACAAATCCAGTATACTCAGGATCACCAGGAGAACATTCATTTGATTTAAAAAGTAAATATATTGGGAATGAATCGACGAAATGTATTCTGGGCATGTCTCAACCATGGCATTCTTCAAATGCTGCAGTATTAAACCGTGCAAGAGCGTCTTCAAATCCCGAAGGCGCTTGCTCTTCGCTGCTGTGCGATGATGGATTTCCAGTCACCCGTGCAAAAGATGGCAGACGCGAAACAAATGATTTGTGTAAGAGTAAAGCCAAAAGATCCTTAAGTAATGTCTAACATTGACGCGTGGTTAAAGTTTAACCCAGCGTTGAATAATTTTAAGGACAAAAAGGTATGCAGGAACCGCGCGGAAACCTCAAGTTGTAGTTGTAATTGTAGTTGTAGTTGTAATGGAAATGTGTAAGTCTGTCGTCAAAAATAATGTAGAGAACCCTTGTTCTATAAACTCCGGGCTCGAATAAACTGTAGGCGTCAAATATACGCCGGGTCCACCGGGCCAAGTTTGGGGCGTTTAATCGAGAAAATACGGTATCCTCGTTATATAAATACATTCGGGACATGCGTGGGGGCTGCACCTAGCCCTCCATAAGAGAAGGACACATCCAATAAGGAAGCTCGTAGTCAAACATGTCAGTGATCGCCTCTTGTCAAGGAAGACATATTCCATAATGGGGAGAGACCTTATATATCCAGCTGAGCATAATGACGACAGAGTTTATCACTACCAACCAGTTCAAAGAATCTACTGTATTTGATGAATCTGGAGATCAACTGCAAACTCTGACATAAAATTGACACAAATGTTAATATTTTGAACCGTTCTTTCAATTGAAGAGTACAATCCAATTTTTATCATTAACTTTCGTTATTCCCGTTATCGTTTAGGCAACCAGACACAACTGCTTTGAATTCGTACGATTAAAAAGGATATCATTTAGAGATATATCTTAGATGGCTTTTTGACGCATTTTGAGATTTTTAACTACATTTCTTTTAGTTCTATAGACTCCATAATTATAATATTGTAAAAAACATCGACACTACGGCTTGATGCGTTTTAAGAATGCCACTACTACTAGGTTGGTTCACACTAGCGAGATAACAACATAATGGCAACGTCACGCAATCGTAAAGAAACACCTAACGTCCACGATGCCATCATCATCATCATCCTCCTCCTCCTCATCATGATCATCATCATCATCATCATCATCATCATCATCATTACCATCATCATAATCATCATCATATCCTCACTGCGCCGTTGGACGCATTATAGGAACTTAATGACATAAGCATCACTAAATAAACGTTCCTAGTGTGTTAGCATGCTTTGTTGCTAGTATGAACCATGCTAAATCGATTCAATCAAGAGCACGGAGACGCGTAAATATCGTACCATCACCAAAATGTTTGGCGAACATTCTTCATGTTACAATTATATACAAAAAAAAGTTATACGTAGCTATCCAAACCTTAAACACATGTACAGAAAGACTCTTACAAACCGTTTTCGTAACGCTCCAAAATCAGAATAATCAATCCTTAAGTATAACTTATAAACCTACCTACATTTTCATGTATCTCCTTTTCGTCGTAATTTTAATCTCATTGTTGTTATATAGCATTATTATTATCCACATTTGAGCACAATGCTTATTGTCATTGTTAATGATTTTAATAAAACACGATTTGACCCCTAAATAAACCGCGTGCTTTATAACTTCAAGACTCTATGTAATCCCCGTCTCAATTTCTAAACACGTCTGCATGAAACGCTTACACATTTCCTATTCTTTACGAAAAAGTAACATGATGGTCATTGGACATCAACATTTCATGCATATGCCCATGGATATTCATATATTTTTAATAAAATCCCTCTTGTTAAACATTGTTGGACGTCCCATGTTGAGAGAAAATAGAGAGTCTAAGCTTGACGTTTGTTTTTCCAGCAAACGGCAGAAATTCTACTTCTGCCGTCTGCTGTTTGGTATTTGTGCGCGGAAATGAGTAGGTTTGTATTTGTCGTGAATGTGTGATTTTTCCCTATTTTTCTGAGGGATTTATTTTAGAATTTGATAAAGAGGTAACCAAATGAAAGGCAAGCTCGCGTTTGCCGTTCGCCGTAGTTATATAACGTCATGCTTAATCTCTCAAATAATTTATTGGCGAAAATTCTTCACGCCACTAGACCGTTTCAAGAGTCCACGTTTAGGTACTCAAATATATCGGTTGCAGCTATGTGTAGGCTCGATTTCCGCCGCCCTCTCGTGTTCGGGGAGGAGCGCGGACTCATTCCCCGAACAGCGGCTTGTAATCGAGCCTAAGCTATGTGCGGATATGGTATGGATGGAGTTCAAAATTGCATGAATGAATATCTGAGCCTAGTAAGAAGTAGGGCCAGCAAAGCAGCCTTGAATACAAAAGGCTGCTTAGAGTCCTCATTTCATCTTGATTTAGCACAAAAATTCCCTTAGATTTTACATCACTTGCGGAGATTGCACAATCGGTGAATGCACCGGCAAATACTGATACGCCGATACAGACAGCCATGAGAAGGAGAATGTTGGGCCTTCTTTACGATAAGCAACAACACTGGCAAGGATACGTTCACGAGAGGTGGTATTGATGTACTTCTTAATTCTTAGAACTAGTATTTATAGAAATGCATGGTAAAGAGTAAGGAGAGTACAGGGGTTGGTCGCCTGCTTACCGCACTGGGGACTATACGTTGATTGAACCCCAGGGCCTCGAAATCCATTTTGACTGGAGGCAATGTGATCAGCTGAACGGTTTCACCTCGACCCGGAAATATTGAGATTCTCGAGACAAATGGTTCCCTTGGAAACAGGTGACTTTCTTGAAATTAAGGTTGACATGGAAATTTTCTTAAACTTTCCCCATTAAGGATCATTTCGATCTACTTTTATGTTGGGTGCTTGACCTTTTAAAGATGGAGAAGATGGCATATCAGTTTATACCCTCTGTGTAACCCCTCAGTGTAACCCTGAAATGGGTTGCACCGTATTTCCTCTATTTTGACCCTTTCCCTTCTTCCCCCTTCAAAGAGTCACAATTGCAGTAAATAAAATATAAAAGGCGACTCCTTCTAATAATGCTCATCTCACTTGAGTTCACCTATTAAGCATTCATATCAATATGATATGTTAACGTTTGCATTGTGGAGACAATTGTCACCTTACAACCCGCGATGACTAATTAACAATAGCCCATGAGGCGAAGCCGAATAGGCTATTGACCCGTGGCCCTTGAGGGCGAAGGGTCTAATTGTTTTAGTACCACCCAACTAGTCGGACAGAAAAAAAAACATAATAAAGTTAGCAAATGCAAGTTGAAGAAAAATTTATTTGGGAATAAAACGGAAGAAAGCGTCACGAATTTCGCTACTTGATGACTATTACTAATAGTCCTCTAGTAGCGTAGCCAATCAAAATGCAGGATTTGCATTAGTCCACTAGTTGGATGATACTAAAAATAATTAGCTGAGCATGTATTCACTAGAGCAAACAGCATAACACAAACAACAGGTATGCGTCACGGTGTATACGAAAACTATAAACACTTTTATTTGTCGATATAGTAGTATACCTCGTCTTCGGTTACAAGGTCGAAAATATGTAGATACATTAGCATATACTGAATTACTCTTGTATACAGCTATTTCGAGAAAGGTTGTCGGAAAAAAGCACCAAAGTGCACGAAACAAGACCGAAAGGTAACATGGATTGAAGAAGAGAGCAACTGCACGTGCTGAATACTAATGTAATGAAATGACATGACCAGGACATGACAAACGTAAATTCGCACGTTTTTCGTACGTTTAGCCACGCTGAATTTTAGAAGAATTTTCTTAACTCAAAGACGTGCGACAGCGTAAAAAAGATAAAGGCCTTATGAGAGGAAGAACAAATTCTTCACGTGCAAAACTACAAACGTGTACATTTCCTCTAGGTCAATATTGCAAAATTCCAGTACGTGAATACTCAGAGCAGCTTACGGACTTGTCTCCTGCACTTTAGTGCTTTTTTTTCCAACAACCATTCTCGAAATAACTGTATGCCAACGTCACGGCACCTTTCCTTCTCTATTAACCCTTTTCTTTCAACCCAGCCCTCCCCAAATTGTAAGCTTAAAGTTAATAAGCCGCTCTAGGAAGAGTGGGTTTTTTTGCAGTCTTGATGAAGGGTATTTTTCATGTTTCGAATTTCTATGTCAGCGTTTTTACACTGGAAAAATGAGATGATTTATATGAGATGAATACACTCGGAGTAGAGGCACGCCTGTTCAGTGATTCAGCCGGTCTGAGATGAGATAACATGAATTGGGTGAATATTTGGCCTGTGTAGGGCCCAGTCAGGCATTCCCAGATATTAGATGCTCAGGGTCTCTTGAGCCTCGACTTAACACAAAGATTCGTTATATTTTGAATCAGTTGGAGAGATGACACTATTAGTGAATGGCTGTGTGAGACGGGCATTCCCAAGTCTTGAAGACTCTCGGGCTGCATGGTTTGAAACTGGTGTATTTGGTAACTCCCATTCTTGAACTTGTTCGTGGCTCCTACTCTCCGAGACAAGTTGAACGAGTTGTTTATGTAACTCATATTGCTTCTCACTGGCCCAACTTGAAACAGTCACGTTACTGGTAGCGATATCGTCTGGACACTTTTTGAAAAGATTTCCGAATTTACTAGCCCGCGTCCAATGTTTCACATTTGTTCTTCCATCTCTGATCTCTCGTGCTTGCTTCTTTTTGATGGAAAAGATCTTTTTCGACATCTCATGGTAGAATGAGTCCACAAATTCTTTCATCTCTGTAAGGAGAGCTTCTTTGTAAGCGAGTTTTGAAGTAGAGGTTTTCAATTCTTCTTCTGAGACTACAAGAAATAAGAAGTTTTAAAGCATATTTTAAAACAATTAACGCTTTTTTCTGATACACTAGCGAATGTATTTGTCATCTTAATTTCTATTCTTTTGGTAAATTTTTCATGTTCGTATTCAGTAAAATCTTGCTTTTTGCTGAGAGCACTGTTTTTGTCGCTTGGGCAAAATTTCTCCAGCAATCAGCAAACATTATTTGAGTTAAGGCCCTCAACCTGCAAAGAGTCCAAAGGATTGCTAAAGCTTAGCGAAGAAAGATTTACATAAACTCGTGATGTCTCACAATAATCACTCAATGTCTTGAATGTTCCTTATTTCCTTAATTTCCTTAAATTCTTGACAGCGGGTGCATGTTATTTCTCTAACTTATGACGAAAAATGAGATTACAGGATAGCCCCCAACCGTTCCGTTTTCGAGATATTTTAAAACGTTTTTTAAAATAATAAAGGTGTAGTTGTGTTTTCATTTCGACCACAAGCTTTACTTCGAGCACAATGATCTTCCTTTACCTCTGTTTCTTCGTGGAAGAAATATGAAACACTGATAGGCAAGTCCGATGCAGACAGCCACGCCCAAGATACCAAGAAGGGAGATAACGGACATACGAAACATCGCCGATGAGCTATCAAATAAGCCAGTGCTTTGGTCAACTTCAGCATCTGAAGCAGGCGCCTGTGGAAAATAACCAAGTCAAGAGAAAACAATAACGGACATGTTACCCTTTAAGGCAAGCGTACTTATTTGGCGCGAGCACTGACTACATCGCATATTCTGACCGCCATTCTTGGATGAGTAAGCGCGATGGAACGAAAGGGCGGGAACGAGTCTAAAGTGTTCGCAACAGAGAGGACGGAGAGGTTGACTACCGAGCGCTCGCCTATAAAAATGTCACTGGGGAGGGGCCTAGCTTCTAGCGATTGAAAATCGTGTTTTAATGGGGTATTTCATTTCATGCAAGTTGTTGGGTTTCCGAAGCGGCACGTTTTCGAAGTAGAATGCCAATAAACAGGAGCTGACTTGAAGAAATGATTTTTGCTTAAGAAGTGTCTCTTGGCTGGAGTGCCACTTATTGTTCACCAAAAAAATATGGGTCCGTTAGTTTGGAAATATTCTGGAATAAGAATATATTCTGAGATATATTCCGGCTATTCTGCTCCCTGGAGCAGAATAGCCGCAACGGAAATCCAAGTATTCCGGAATAGGAAGAGCAGCCAAACGAACGCTAACTTGCATTATTCCAATTATTCTTATTCCGGATTGATCCCAAACGAACGCACCCTTAAATTGGTGCATCCATGGGGTAAAAGCACGTCTCCGAAAATGAACTCTGAAAACTTTTATTAAAGAAAGATAAAACGCATCCGAGTGCGTTTTAGAGCTATATAAGCACGTGGGGATTTAAAAGAATATGAGAGAAGTGCATAGAGAAACACGAGGCGCAGGATGAGGTTCTTTATCTATTTCATTAAATGCTAAGGAAATAGCGCGCGCCCAAGCTCATGACGTAAGCCGCGTGCATTATAAAAGCACGCGCGTGGCGTAGACCGCGTACTACATGGAACTTGTTAATGCAGTCTACCAAGCTTTTTTTTTTTATAACAGCTCCTAAATCCATGGCCGATTGTATGTATATGATCTTTCGAAATACTGTTATTCCATAGGTAAAGTCTAACGTCGAGCCTAGTTGCCAATCGAGGCGGGTACCGTACTTATACTGGTTTCCGTAGCATGAATCGATTACGAGTATTTCTACTCCCCATGAATGGGATGATAGTCCATCGCGGGGCTACCCTCAACATCTAATTTGCCGGCGCAGTTACCCATTTATACACCTGGATGTAAAGGGGAATAAATGAGATTAACAAGCCTTGCCCAAGAGCAAAGCCCAGTGATCCGGGCCAGGGAACCCGGACCGCTCAAACCTGCGCGCTAACCGTTTGGCCGCTGCGCCTCCCATAACTAGATTCAAAAATAAAACTTACATCGAGTGTTTTTGTCATGTTCTGGATGATGTGAAATATTTCACTTATTTGCAAGTTGATGTAATCCCGACATTTTTCTTCCACGTTCACTGCCGCCCCAGACAGCACCACTCCGTAGCCAAATGGTCGGTCCAGAATCTCTTTCACAAATATTTTGTCATGAAAAAGTGTTTCTTTGTGTTCTGCGGCAACATAAGTGTCTAGTAGAGCACCATCGATTTCTCCATCTTCCAATGCTGCTCGTATTTCTTCCACACTGCTGTAGCTCTGTTCTGTGGATGTAATAATCATGGATGATAAGTGAAAGATAACCACATGTGTTGCAAGTGATAGACAAGACTGCGGCGACATGTGGCGATAGGTAACTCCCCCCCCCCCCCCCCCCTTCCCCTTCCTTTCCTGGACGGGATACTAGGCCACTGTTGCTTATTCTTCACCTTTCTGTAACCATATATGCCTCTGCATTAGATAAGAGTTTCGAGGTATAAACGAAAAGTTCATTTGCCAATAACACAACGCAAGGAACGAGACTAGGTTCGAATCCGGAGAGGTCCTTCATTTTTCGTACCTTCGTTTACTTTTGCGTTCTTGAGAATTCCCAGGCGATGTTCCACAGAATCCTGAATGGCTCCAATCTATGTTAAACAAAATACACAATACTTCACACTTAATTTCCAGCTCTGGATATCCTTTCTAATATCAATCCCTTTTTCAAGTAATTGATCAACCCGTAAAAGTACGTTTAAAAGCATTGAACTGCTAAATAAAATAAAGGTGGATTCTCACTGCTTAATAACCGTTTCAGTTTATTTATACCCTCAACACCCTATCGATGCAATGGCCCTGCAGGCGCCAAGGAGAATGAGTGAAAAATTACTTTCTCTTGCCCCAGTGGGTACCTACTTTCGTGCCATAGAGCATGATGGGTTGTTCCACAGTAACAAACGTTAGAGACGAGGCAATTGCACCAATCAGAATGGAAATAATAACAAGTCCAGTCAGTGTCCATATGATACCAAAAATACGGGCTGGGATAGAGCGGGGCGATCGGTCTCCATACCTGTTGGCATACAGAGAAGATTATATCAAAATCGAATTTTAAAAAACATAGATTAAAACGGATGAGAATGATTACAAATGGTGTTAACGTTATTACAAAATTTGTGCTTTGGAATATCAGACGATAACAATGTTGCTGCCAATTATGTGCATTACATAGTCCCAACTGTCATTTCAAAAATGGTTAAAAAGATAAATTCCTTGCCCGAATTCTCTCATAAAATTGCTTGACGTTCTTAGCAACAAATTCTTGTGTTAGAGAGTGTATGTTATTTAATTATGCTTACCCAACGGTTGTCATGGAGATGAAAGACCACCAGAATCCTTCACCAACACCTTTAATAAAACTAGGTGGAAATTCGTCTGGGTTATTCTTTGAATCCTGATAAAAAAAAATGAAGCCATTGTGACGGAGATCACTAATTCGACATCCCAAAGAATTATAAAGTTGCCCTGGGTTGAACTCCAAGTGCATGGAGGAGAAAAAGAGGCAGGCCAAAAACTACTTGGCGGAAGACAGTGATGAAGGAACACATGTTGTTATTGCGAAAGTATTTGACGGTTGTTATTTGAATTTTAATGTATTTCACAGGAATTGTTAATTCAGCTTATCATTGGTCTAGGCGTTTTTCTCTTTTATTAGTCAACAATTGTTTTTCCCATTCAAATTAGCATTTATATATGTGTTGTATTTTTCCTTTCTGTGTATATCGTTTTTTCGAGATAAAGTTGTTCAACGCTGTAAAATTAACAGCCCAGACCAAAACACGGGATAAGTGGTGGGTTATGATTGCGGTCTAATGTCCCACTTCAGAGTGACCGCAAAAGCATTCACTTACCAAAGCCCAAATTATAAATCCTGATATATAAGCCATGCATGCTGACAAAACAATCATCGGAACACAGTCCATCACGGCGTTCATCATGTTCATAGCGGCAGATCCGGGGGGCCTCCTGGTCGCAATAAAAGCCACCCCAGGGGACTCCACAAGGTTGATATAGGCATAGTCGGCCATGTATCTTGTTATGTATTTGTTGCCGTAGATTGGGAAGCTAATCTGAGGAATTTCATCGATGTCATTGAGTACTTCTAAGACGCTTTTCTTGGCGGACCATTTTTCTTTCCCGTTTGAAATTATGTCGATTTTGGTATGCCCGGTACCTCCGTGGCCTGGACATATTCCACAAGCTGTATGGATCATATCTGTGACAATTCCACTGAAGATTCCTTCAAGGGTTTTGCCCTTCCCATTCACCTTGAGATATGGCGATGTCGACCAGTAGTTTGTGTAAAAGACTTTTGGGCAGCGGCAGGTTTCTGCAAACAACATCAAATCCAAACACATGATATTTCGCGTTGTACTCGATCGATTATTTTAATACATGCATGTAATATAGCAGAATCCATTTCTAAATATCTTTATTGAAAATTCCATGATTGGGCTTTTCACGACCGCAGCATAAGCCAGTATAACATAGCCTTCAATCCAAGCTGTAAGAGGCTGACCAGTTGGTTATTTTACAGCATGGTCAAGGGCTGAACTTGAGACTACCAATAATACCAACAATGGAACAGAGACTTACACTACTCGAAAACCCTGTTTCTGTTTTCTTTACCTCCCCGCGCCGCCATCTAAGGCCCACATTTACAAGTACTTACCACCGTATACGAGACTATACGGTCCCAAGCCCTTTCGAGTGAAGGCTGCGACTTTAATTCTGTAGGTCGAGTACGTTTGAACACGAAGGGAAATCGCAAGGTCGGCTGGTTTAACTGTGAGCACATGTTCAGCTGTATCGAACACTTCCCAGTCGGCTGTTAGGATTCTTTGATATTTTACAAAATAACCCAACAGAATGCCGTTGATGTGACCCTCAGGAACTGGACTCCAGGTGACATCGATGAATAATTCGGATGTCAGGTTTTGGGCCGTCACGCTTTGTGGAGGCATGCTGGGTACTTTGAATTAAGAAATCGAAAAGACAACTAAATAAACCTAGAAATCAAGAGAGGGATTGTGAAATATTTAAAGGTTAACTTTGTTAAGGCTAACGCCCAGATCCAGGTCACTTCTAAGTTAAGGAATTCGTTAATGTTAATTTCTGTCATTATTTTCCCCCTTCCTCCCACAAAGACGGTGAAGATTGACAAAGAACTCACATAATATGGCCTCTAGCAGGATAACATTAATTGGTAACGTTGGCGCCTGTGCATATGTGTTACTAGGAACGGAAGTATTGATTCAGTAAGTACGTCCCACACTCAGGCAGGCTTGGGGATACTTTTGATACAACAACAACAACAACAACAACAAGGTTTATGTGGACTGCAAATTACTAGTAACAACTTAAACAATAGACTAGCATCCTATCCAAGAAGACTAAGAATTGTTCTCAGGTCGCCTATCTAACCGAAACCGGAATATGCTCCGGTTCTCTGGGCGGTCTCTGCCTGATCACAGACTTGAACATCAACAATGGACTCAGTTACTTTGGTATATAATAGCTGACTAACTCACCATCGTCCCAGGTATTAACATTAGCTGAGTGTTCCTTGCCACATCCTTTAGATGTCTTGGCACAAATCACCACCTTGTAGGGAGAGAACTTCGCGAGATCACGTAATACTATACTGCGTGTGTCTACATCCAATGTTTTGCTTTTCCAGGTCAGCGGTGTGTCGTCACCCTTTGCGTATCTAACCTCGTATCCCAAGAGTATTCCATGCACGTAAGCTTTGTTGATTGGCTCCCAGCGAACTTCAATTGTGCTTGAACTTGTCACTTTGACAATAGTATTCGGTGGGGACTCACTGGGCACTGATGACAAAGGAAAAGTCAATTTTATAGCTATAGTTATTTGCCTCATATTATTTGAGAACCCAGTCACGGAACAGCCTGATGGAAACTTACCGTCTTCCTGAGTTCGTAAAGAGACGGCTTCACTCGGTACCCCGTTTCCATTCCTCGTGAACGCGTACACGCGCATGGTGTAATTTGTAAACTTTTTTAAATCTATTAATACTGCTTCAGGCGGTTTTGGCGCTACTGATTTCATAGCATCGACGTGAAACTTTTCATTGATTTCCTTGTACACGATTACGTAGCCCAGAAGTGGCGCTGAATTTAGTTGCGTAACCCCTGACCACTTCAGGTAAATAGTCTCTGAAGTTGTACTGTTTGATTGCAAAATAACTGGAGCTTCGTTTGGAACTGCAAAGAGAAAATGGGTACTGTAAAGTTTAATGTGCGATTTTAAACCACATTGTATTCAAGCAGCATCAACACGGTGGCTTAAAGCCGCGTTTATTGTTTTGTTTGAAAAACAAAATCTGATACACTGCAAGCTCGATTGGTGTTGACTTCTTAGATGCGTTCAATCGCCTTTGAAATAACACGCATAGAGCCTTCATCTGCTATGTTCATAAGTACTTGAAGTGTTAGTGTTATTACTTTCTTATTCCTGGGACATCAATACATAACTTCAGTGCATCGTGAACGTAGTAGTGGTATGCATTTTGTGGGATTGGGGGAGTGTAGAATTAGTTAAAAGATCTGTTAGCAAACTATTAGCATATTGCGCGTTTTCACGCCCGTGTATTTAAATTTTCTTTTCGCCAAAGAGTTTACTTTTTAATTATCGAAATGAATGAAACGGTCCTCGCAGTGTGTAAGCATTATTTAAGCAACCGGTACGATGCTCTACCAACTGATCTGTGAAGCCTTCATACCTTGGGAGCAAATCCAACTGTTTAAATTGTTTACGCACTGCGAGTATCATTAGTCCGCAGTTCATATATGTCTTTCATATATTCATTAATTCATAATTAGTTATTGTTATTACCATAATTGCTCGTAATGTTGAGTAATTCAGCTGACGAATTTCCCAGCATTCCCCCGGCTATTTGTTCTTGTAGGACGACAATCTGCAGGGAATCTATTGATTGGTAGCTGACATTGAAACTGGCGATGATACTTCCATTCCTAATGAAGTAAAACAAATTAAAGGGAACAATATTAACTGTGGGTGATCTCCATTTGCCAATAGGCTCTTCGACATTCGGTTTTATGTGTAGTATAAGCCTTGAATGAAATAGGAACTCGGAGTTTGCTTAGTAACATTTATCCTTAAGGTTTTCAACAAATCGTCAATTTACGACATATTTGGAAAATTATCAATTACCATGTCGCGTTATCAAGGCAAGCGGCAACACCGAGGTTTCTCACCCAACCTTGGTACATCAATGATACTCGGGTTACCTACCCAAGCCTTAGCGCGCGCGTTTGAAAAAAAAAATAAAGTGTTTGTATCGATATACTTTATTAAAAAAAAAAATAATAAGAGAATTACCTCAAACTTAAGACCTCGACGGTGACGTCTTCGCCGTTTTTCTTGTAAAAAGTGACTATCTAAAATTTGGGATAAAGAAATAATCAACTGTTTACTCTTTACCGTACCACTCCCATGGTCAAACCAATAGATATGTTTGGTTTTATTTTTTGCACCTCTGTGGATAAACCTCATATGTCAAATCTACGTGACGCTCTTTGATATTTGAAAACATTGAATTTGGGGATATTTTAAATTTGGAGTCTTCGCAGTGACAGTTTTAAACTAATTCCTGGCCACCATGGAACACTGCCTCTGCTTTTCATAGTCAAAAAATTTAGGAATGAGAAGTAATCATAGAAAACGGGTAGTTAGCAACATCTGAACAGATAACATGCAGAAATAGGACTCCACAGTCGGTATAGTCTATAATCTAGCACCTGGACAAGACTCTAGACTGTTCCCTTCAATGTAGACTCTTGGCGCAGTAAATAGCAGTAACATATTAAGCAATTACCATTTGTTGAATTTCATCCTCCACTTCCTTGTAGAGTTGACTTCCTGGATTTGCGAGGTCAGTGCTCCAGTTTTTGCCCTTAAACCTGACGTGATAGTTTATCTCGTCCGCTAAAAAAAAAAAAAAACAAACAAACAAATTCATAGGAAATGCGACTCTTCTAGCGTAGAAATATTACAAATTCTACTTGGCAGAAAAAGAACAAGAGTATCTCTTCATAGTATAAGATAATCGAGGCATCTGTTAATGTAATCCGTCAACGCTCCAGCTGATAGCACAACGGGCGGCTTTGACAAATCTCGCTATAATACATGGCCAAACTTAATAAATGGACAATATATACCTGGACAACTATCCAAATTACAGGTCTCTTTTTCAGTTGTTGGACCTGTGCAGGTTTTCCCGCCAAAAGCTGGTTCAGGGTTATCACACAGCCGCTTCCTTGTCTTGATTCCACCATTACACGGCTTGTTACAGTTTGGCCATGGAGACCAGCTACTCCAGTTGCCATGAACTGAAGAAAAAAAGACAAGAGATATATACTGAAAGTACAGGGAAAATAGTTGATACCACAAACTGAGGTAACACTGTGCAGCGCATGCATGACATGGACAAAGTTAAACAAACGTTTTGTTAATGCGCTAAATACGAAAATTGTTTACGGACGTTTTGAGACTACTGTCTCTTCATCAGCGTAAAAAAGGAGATACAGCAGTCTCGAAACGTCCGTAAACAGTTTTCGTATTCAGCGCATTAACAAAACGTTTCTTTAACTTTGTCCACAAGGAAAATAGGTTGCCTTCGAATTACTGATATAAATAAGTTGCCTTTTCTACCGATATTTTCCAACATTTTCTCCAATAGTTTTGCGGTATTAGTTTGTTATAGCGGATTCACGATGGCAGACCCAAGATGAAGGAGTTAATAACGCCATATGACATCATACACTTCAGAGGCAATAGATATAAGCCTAAAGTATTCAAATGTACCCCGTCCTTGAGGTAAATGTCCCTGCTCGGGTTCCAAAACCCAATGTGCCGCCAATAAAAACAAAATGGTATGGGCTCTAGAACTACCTTCAAGTACTTGTGTAACTTAAGCACCCTAGAGTTAAAATCGCGCATTTTGGGGGGCGAGGAACTGCGCTTTATCACCTGGCAGACCCCAACAACCCTAACACCACAGTTGTGCTTGAGGGTGTGCACGAGTTCTTCGAGTGCGGAACCAACTGATTCAGGAGGTAAACAGGTGAGATCGTTGGTACCCAATTCAAGAATTACGATGTCGGGCTTGGAAATACGCACATGATCGAGATCGAATTTTTCCACTTTAGCAACGGTTCTTCCGCCAACCCCAAAAAGCGAGACGTTAGCGAGATCAGCTAGCGCTAGATCACTCGAGTAAGCAGCAGAATTTGACAAAAATGAACTTAAACGACGAACGAAAGAGTGACCCAGGATTAAAACACGTGGCGCAGACATCATAGGAAATTCTTAACAGCTATCACTGTAAAATCAATACTTAAGCTAGAGAATGACAACCGATCGCCTGTAGAATGTGAACAAGAAAGGGAAATACTGTGCCGAATAGTAAAAGCCACTTGCCTGATAATAAAGTAGAGCTAAATCTTTTGGGCAGCTTAGAGCAGCGACGTTTACACCAAGGCGGCTAGGAGCTAAGAGAGGACCTCTAATATGTGACGCACCTTGATATAGGGATTTGATACGCCCATAAAGCGCTATTGTTCCCATTCAGCCAGACCAGACATCTTTGACAATGACCCTTTCTCGTCTCACATAAACCTAATTATTCGTGCCGCATAATTGGTGGTTTTTTGTTATCTTCTAGACAACTGTTACCATTTTTTCGTTTACATTTAAAGAAATGATCTTTCACAACATGTTCATGAACCATATTTCGACAAGAGCAGTTGTAAGACTTTATTGTAAGACTGGCTCTTCTCAATTTGTCCATTCTGTGTTTGACAGTCTTCATCAATTTTCAGCAAAATGTAGCTGGGAAAGCGTAAATTAAAATATTAGAAATGATCTAAAATATTACCTGGAGCGATGCTCGACCCATTTACTTGTGCTAGTGACACCGAAGAAGGTTGCAGTGTTCGTGACACTGGATAACTAGAATGATGTTGTTGTTGTGATGGTATAGTAGATGTCAATTGTTTTGCTGGTTGTGATGACAGTGATGACTGCAGTGAAACAGGCGGTTCCCCGGTTATTTGTGTTGAAGGAGATGATAAACCCTTGGTTTGCTGTGGTGATACTTCAAGTGAAGGTGTTGGCTGGATTCGAATAAACGATTCTTGTTGCGTATTGGTACTTTCTTTTGTTGATGCACCCACTGATTGTACCGTGTGTTGTGTTACTCCTTGCTGCGTTTGAAAAGACAGTGAAGATTGTTGTTGATGCAATTTCCACGTTGACGTTTGGAATATTAGCTCTGTTGATTGTGGCGACGCCGATACTGGATTCTCGGTTTGCTGTGGTTTTAAAAGATTTAGAGTTTCTTGTTGTGACTGTGTACGTGCAGATGGTTGCTGAGACGGTTGGAGTTGTACTTGGGAATGTAATGACTGTTCTACTGTCTGCCGTATTTGTGAGTGCGATGTTTGAAAACTCTGCGAAGTCATTATGGAACGCTGCCAGGAGTATTTTGACAATTCTTCCACAGCAGATGATTGGGCAGCTAGTTGGGATTCCGTGTTTGTTTGCGTTGTCATTTGTGTTGATTGCTGCTGAGATGTTGCTGACAAATGTTCCACTGATGATGGCTCGTCAGATTGTTGGGACGTTTGTTGCGATGTCATCTGCGACTGTGCTGATGACTCTACAGACTGCAGTTGCTGCGCTTGCGTAGTCATTATGGACTGCTGCTGGGATGCTGGTGACGAATAGTCAACTGATGAGCTGGCAACGTTTTGGGATTTCGACGTTTGTTGCGATGTCATCTGCGACTGTGCTGATGACTCTACAGACTGCAGTTGCTGTGCTTGCGTAGTCATTATGGACTGCTGCTGGGATGCTGGTGACGAATAGTCAACTGATGGGCTGGCAACGTTTTGGGATTTCGACGTTTGTTGCGATGTCATCTGCGACTGTGCTGATGACTCTACAGACTGCAGTTGCTGTGCTTGCGTAGTCATTATGGACTGCTGCTGGGATGCTGGTGACGAATAGTCAACTGATGAGCTGGCAACGTTTTGATATTTCGACGTTTGTTGTGATGTCATCTGTGCCTGTGGTGATGACTCTACAGACTGCAGTTGCTGTACCTGAGTAGTCATTATAGAATGTTGCTGAGATATTGCTAAAAGTTCAACTGATGAGTTGACAACGTTTCGGGATTTCAATGTTTGTTGCGATGCCATTTGTGCCTGTATTGATGACTCTACAAACTGCAGTTGCTGTGCTTGTGTAGTCATTATGGAATGTTCCTGAGATACTGCTGACAAAAGTTCAACTGATGAGCTTGCACCTTTTTGGGATTTCGACGTTTGTTGTGATGTCATCTGCGCCTGTATTGATGACTCTACAAGCTGCAGTTGCTGTGCTTGAGTAGTCATTATAGAATGTTGCTGAGATACTGCTGACAAAAGTTCAACTGATGAGCTTGCAGCTTTTTGGGATTTCGACGTTTGTTGCGATGTCATCTGTGCCTGTGTTGATGACTCTACAGACTGCAGCTGTTGTACTTGCGTTGTCATTCTGGAATGCTGTTGGGACGATTCCACTGATGTTTTCGGAGATTCGTCTTGAAATGTTGATGTATGCTGCAGACTAGTAGTGCTCGTGCTACAGTCATCCCCAGTGTATCCTGAGACGCAACTACACGTGAAGCTTCCAGAGTTACTGTAGCAGGTTCCACCATTCTGACAAGGATTGGATGAACATGGATCACCCATTGGAGGCGCTGTTAAAATTAAACATCATGAAAACGCAGAAGTGAATTTTAATTACAATATACTATTTTCGTCTCGATTTTAGCCTGCACTCATAGACCTACAGTTCAGTGTGTTCAGAGAGTTTTTATTGTGCTTTTCAATGTAATACGCGAACTCTGGAGTTCATCACGGTATAGTGTTTTTCTTCGCCGTCAATTATGGCGACAGTCAACGAACCTTGATAAACAGGAATAAATACACCTTATTCGATGGTTTAACATATCATACTCGCGGACATTTTGCGAGTAGAAAAATACGAGCAATGAGCAAAATGTCCGCTCATATTTTATGTTAAACCATCGAATAAGGGATTTATTATTCCACTAAAAAATAAATTTTAGCTCGGCCATTTTGTCGCTCCGCTTTAGTCCATATTTTTGCCCTGTTCTACAGTGTAATATCGTGGCATATTTTGCGCGTTCTTTTGCCCTAATATGGTAAAATGGCGCAATAGTGGAATAATAAATACCAAAATTGATCGAATTCCTCAGTACCAATCATAACCGACAGACCTGACCTTTTGAACCGGTTCAACTTCTTTCGAAGGTCCACATAGATGATTAATAACAGTGAAAAACAAAACCGTTGACTTGAGCAGGGTTCGCGTGCTATTGAAAGGTGTTTATATGCTACTGTGGGGCTCTACTTTTTTCACATCGTTGAGTTTAGAGAGTTTTCTAAGATCAGCTGGCAATTTCAGGTAATAGAGGATGGAAGGTAATCTGAAGGATGATAACCTTACGGTGAAATTTACCAGAATAAAACTGTCCATCGACGATGACGAATGTCGAATCCTATATCATAACGTCTATTTAAAAAAGCACTTACCTGGTTGAGAATCTGCATTAGCGCAGACATTGCCAGTGTATCCTGAAGGACAATTACACGTGAAGCTTCCAGAACCACTGTTGCATGTACCACCATTCTGACAAGGATTGGATGAACATGGATCGGGTGATGAAGACACGCACTGGTATTGCTTGCCATTGTTTCTCAGCGCACACAGTTGACCAGTAGGACAGCTAACATCTTTACAAGTAACGTCCTCTGTTTAAAGTAAAAAAGAATGATAACAATTCAGTAAACAAATACCATTTCTGTTATGTTTGTTGCTGTTGCTGCTACATGTTGTTGTTGCCGGGGGAATGCACATCTCAGTTTTTTCTCATAGTAACGTGATGTACGCTTCAGCTAGTAAATACGTATCTGCACTTGGTATACAAATAGTTATAAATTGATAGAAACTGAGCTGTGGGAGTCAGGAGGGAAAGAACCCGAGAGCAGGTGTTGTTTGTAATTAAAGTACAATAAAAAAAAATAATACATAACAAATAAAAAGGCGGAACGACTTGAGAAGGGGGAATAAGCAGTGCGAAAAAAGGTGCTTGAACGGACGGACGAAAGAACGAACGAACGAACGAACGAACGAACGAACGAACGAACGAACGAACGAACGAACGAACGAACGAACGAACGAGTGCACGGACGCACGAACGGACGAACCGACGGACCGACGGACCGATTAATGAGTGATTATATTATCCTCTTAAACATCATTATATAAGGTCATTTATGTTATTACCCTATGTAACTGTGTTACTCACCTTCGCCATTGGTACAGTAACGCCATGTGCAATACCCCAAATCAACGAGCTTGTATAAGTAGAAGGCACCGCAGTTTATTACCTGTATATGTCTTTCGCTAGAGCATGCCGTATTATCTTGAGCTATGCAAACCGTTTTCGTGACCTCGCCGTCATGGAAGTCTGGATGCCCATCCTTGAGATACAGTCGGTCCTTTGTTCCGCATGTCCCTTTTTTAGGGGCGTTTTTGGAAGCCAGGGCATTTCCGGCGTTTCCAGATACTACGTACCAATAATGCCATTCATCTTTGAGGTCTTCGCTATCGCACTTATCTGTTGCATCTTTGTAGCCCTCAGTGCGATCACCTTGGTTTAGATCTTTGTAATCGTCAATTTCACATGGATTTCCTAGAAAATGTCGAATGACACTGAAAGTTAACTTTGAAAAAAGTCTTTGTTCTTGTACCTGCTCGTCTGAAATTTCACTCCAGAATTTTTTAAACGGGGAGACTACCCCGATGTCCAAACCCTAACCCTTTTATACACCATTTTTGACAGGAAAGATAACCCTTTCATACCGTTTTGATACACCTTCCATAGAAAATGATCTCCCTTTCACATACCTACAGCAGGGCTTTTCTTAATTTGCCACTTGAATAACTACACTTTTTGGTCTGTGCTCGAGATGTTTTGAAAGGCCCTTAAAGTACCTAAATGACATTTTTTTCCCTACTCTTTTATACAGTATACCTAAAACCTGAAAAAGGCACCCCTTTCTGACAACGCCCACCCATATAGTCTACAATACGGGGATTTGATCCAAAAAATTCCATACATGTGACCTATTTTAGCTTTAAAGATATCAGTGTGCTGATTCTGCTTCTTGTTTGCGCGTTAACATTCAAAACCGAGCACTGCAGATTGAAGGACATTAACGAATTGTCACCCGGATCGAATCGTAACAATACAATGGGTAGAGCTTCTGTTAATTTTCTCTTTTCATGAACTTGGGAGTCGCCAGTTATAAGGCTTTTGTGAAGTTAAGTCTTCGAATATATGAAAAGGCAACTAGTTTCGAACTTGTAGTAAATACGGGACATTTGCTAAGTTCAAAACGTATTCCAGAAAGTTCTTTATTCCTCTTGGACCGGGTAAAAACCGCTTAGAGAGTAAAAAAAATGGATAACTGGTATTGTTGGCATGAAAATTTCTTTTCCATGCCCCGCTCGTAAAAAAGAGAGAGTTATCTGGTAGCTTTTTATGCAGACAGTCGTTCTGCGTACTCTGGGCATGTAAAGTTTAATGGGGTCTGTGTTTCGGCCGTTTTCATGCTGGGCATGTAATCTGGGATTCAGACATTTTTCGTGTCGGGCGTGAAATCTGGGATACGAACTTTTTGTACTCCAGCTAACCGGTTGAATAGGATCAGTCTTCCTCTTGACCGCGCGAATGATACGAGAAAGGTGAAAAGTCAGCATTTTGGGAAAAGTAAATGTTGCACAATAAATATCTAATCAGACATTTTAGTGTGTAGTATCGCTTCACTTTTTTATGTTACCAGTAGAAACAGTATTAATGAGGCAATCTGTACCAAATTAAATTATGGGAAAAACATCTTTCTTTTTAGTGGCGCGAAAATGTTTCCCTGAACTCCCTGTAAATTTAGCAAACGCCGATAATATACAGATTTTTGCCGCCTAGCAAAACATTTTCTTTTTATCATAATATTTTAGTAACGTTTCTTTCAGCCTTTTTTATAAATAACGTTATAATTAGCATAGTGTTCTTTATCTTTCTAAATTTTCATGTAAATTTTTTAGACGCAAGACTCCTGTGGATACCGGCCTACGAGCTGAATGGGCTAACCTGCATAAATATTTTTTTACGTACTTGCTTTTACTCGCCATTTGTATTTTGACTCGCCCTCGGGGTCGCCTAAATACTGCAAGACTCGCTAAAATATACAGTGATTCCTATACGTTACAATGTCTAATACGAGATAGTACATATCGTGATCTTCTTATAGTTTTGCTTAGGTGAGAGACGTCAAAACTTCATGGTATTGCCGCCTCAATTTTCAGTCCTGTGATTAGTTCTAAAATTGAAATTGACATCGCAACATTCAATTGGGTTCAGCTCACGTACGAAAGAAAATTCAATAATTTTCTGGAATATTAAAATCGGCGGTTATCTTTGATCTCTTGCAGTTAATACAATTCGAACAAATTTTACTATTCACTACTTCATCTCTACGAGTCATTGAGTATAAAAGGAGACAACGAAGACGAAGTTTGGAGTTACTTCAAAACAGTCAATTTGTAATTCACAGCGCGCGCTTGCTCGCGATAAGTAATGGTAATAGGACTGAGTGGAGTCCAATTCGGTCTGTAATCATACGAGTGATTAACAAAATCGGACGACCGCGTAGCGGGAGTCCGATTTGTTTAAACATGAGTATGATTACAGACAGAATTGGACGACACGAAGTCCTTTTACCAATTAATCATAAGTATAACAAAATTCGAGAAAAAAATTAGATAAAGCGAAGCCTACTAAGGACTTATCATCACTAAGGCAAAAAAGCCATTCTTGAAGCTCACAACAAGGAACCAAATAAAGAGCGCGCGCATGCGCAGCACACGAACTTTGTTATTGGACACCTTGTTATTGGACACCTTGTTATTGGACACCTTGTTATTGGACACTTCAGCCGCGCGCGCTCCAATTTGGTAAAAAATAGGGCGTGCTAAGAACCAATCAGATTCGAGAATTTTGTTATAGTTGTGATTAATGCCGTAATCTCCTTTTTCAGAACACGTTTAGGTTAAATAAAGCTAATTTTGGTCAAGCTTTTCTGCTTTATCGTTGCACTTTGGATGTATGAATTTCTTTTAGTTTCCCTGAAAAATTTACGGCTTGAAGTAGAAAATCAAGTAACTCGGCGTGTTCGGTATTTGCGTACAACTCTTAGCGAGTAGTCAGAGTAGTGAGAATTTCAATTTTAATCATCAACAATAAAGTTGAATCGCAATACAAAACTAATTGCGATTTGGAGAGGGCAATATCGCATTACGAAATACATTTTCTCCCAACTAGGCGTTAACATAATGCGGTGTTGGTGTCTCAGAATCGCAATTAGTTTATAAGAATGTTGTTTTTATGATTTTGACCTAAACGCGTCTGTCTCCTTAAAATTGAGAGGGATTAAACAATATAAACAACCCGCGGTTTGCTTTCAGGAAACATCATTTTTGGTTTCTTAGTTTTATTTTTTTATTATTATTTCAATATTTTCCTTTTTCCTTTAAAACGCAGTTTTTCAAATAAGGCTTTTCAGTCAATAATAATAAATTAAAGATACTTGTATTGTATAATATTAATTTAGTATCAGCTTATGTTATTTTTCAAGATGCCGGAAAGTCCTTTGCGGCTACAAAGAGCCGTTTTGTTAACAACAATAATATCTTCCCTGGAATGATTTCTTATCTTTCAATGCAATCATATAAAAATAACTCTTTCACTGATATCGCACATTCTTCTTTCATAGCTAACGCCTGCAGTCCTATGATTTGTGGGACACGTTTCTTTGAAAAACATAAAGAAATATGATGACGATTTATAGTTCTAAGTTGACAAATAATTATCATGAAATACAAAATGTTCAACAGGATTTAAATGAAGTTACCTCTGACGCTCCACTTGCAAACAAAGCACAGTAAAGCTATAGACAGCCTTAACTGAAAAAAAAGTACAAATAGTTGGTACACTGTGAGCCTATGCGGCAAATATAACAGTAAATATAACGTGCACGGTTTCACAAGCTTACCTGACTGGTTTTCATGTTGAATCACCTTTACAACACTGTAGAAGCTTATTTAATATTAAAAGGTAAAATAATTTCTCCCGTTGCGTATACTGCTGTGTTCATTTATGAACTGAATTGTATGAGTTCTATTTTTTGTTGGAATTAAATTTCGAGATTTTCGTGCGTATAAATGACAACTTGAATTTAAGACCTCACAGAACCTCAGAAACAGCAGCTGCTTGTGTTTGGAAAATAATTCTACAGCTTGGTCGCTGCTAAGTAAACGGAGAATGAAATCTTAAGTCTTTAAATATTTTATGAGTTCAATCTTCTATTTTGTGACTTAGATAATGAATCTAGCTAATGACAACCAACATTCGCCCGTGTTAATAATTGATTGTTTACAAAACGCCGTGAAGAACTAAAGAACTTGAAAGGCTGGGCAGAACAATTTTAGTTAAACAATATTTTTTGGTAAGGGAAGCGCTAATACCAAGAACTACCAGTGTCGCTCATCCAATATTCCTAAAAGATTCGCCGAACATCTTCTTCAATATTTTATGAGTTTAAGTCCCCAGTGTGACTCAATTTATGAACTGAGCTAATGTTACGAACATAGTTCAAAGTTTAGCAACTGATTATTTTTAAATCGACGTTGAGAGATATTTTAATCCAACGTTAGAACGCTAAAACGACGATATTTGTACGGTGTTTGATCCACTGTCAAGTTAAGAGTTAAAAAGCATAAAGGAAAAGAATATTTATATTTTTACAAATATCTTCCAGTACCTTCCATGTTTATCGAGACTATATAGCTAAGCAACAATCGTACAGCTGATGGTACAAACTTTTAATGTATGTACAAATTTATAAGGTTAGCCACGCTTTAAATGCGATGAGAAATGTATCTTGAAAACGTTTTTGAAATTTAAAAGGCTCGAAATCTACTACAAAACATTGTATATCATCAGGATATAGATTTTGTTATTTTTATCCCTGTTTTGTTCTTCACAGTAAAGAAAAAAAAGGTTGTAGGAAATGTCACATGGTGATCGATGTTTCAAGAACTTTCCTTTGTGTTAGCTCGCATATCACCAACAATAAACAATAATGAGAATAAATTTTATCACCGTGAATTTAAAATACAACATACTGCGAACTTGAGCAAGACTCTGTTGGAAGCAACTAATACAACAGCCTTTTTTACACACGCAAATAACCAACGATACGAATAAAAAAAAGCAATGTTTATTATCCAACACTGCTTCGTGGAGTACAAATAACGCGCGAAACGAGTACAAATATCACACGATATTTGTACTCGTCTCATTCCCCCGACCGCGCGAAAGATTAAAAACCTTGGCAAATCAGAATTTTGGGGAAACGAAAACGTTGGATAATAAATCTCTTATTAGACATTTTAGTGTGTAGTATCGCTATAAATTTTTACTCATCGGGCTCGCCAAAATACTGCATGACTCGTAAAAATATTCAGCGATACTACATACTAAAATGTCTAATAAGATATATATATACAGCTGGTAGGTATCTACAATACATATGAAAATATCACCAAGAAATTGTGCACATTTTTATTCACGAGTAGCAAACGAGCGAGTCTTCTAAGGGGTGATTTTTCATATTTTTTTTAGCAACGAAGCCGAATGTTTATGACGTCATTTGTTCTTCGTATGCGCCTGTGATCATTATTCATTCAGTAATGCACTGGTTTTAGAAATCCTCCTCAAAATTGTTTCATTTTCTTTCCATTTTCTTTAAATAAAATGTTCGTTTGAAGTTTCTGTATCACGTTTTTATTTTACAAAACAACAAATTAGCAAGGAACTAAATGAGAACAACCGATTAAACGGTGTCCGTAGAATAAAACATTATGTAGGTAAAGTCTGCATGCGAGCCTTGTAGCCCCCATCAGGCTGGAGCTTATCCGGGTTTCCGTAGCATGAAGCGACTAGGAGTATTTCTACTCCCCCCTGGATGGGATGTTAGTCCATCGCACCCATTTATACACCCGGGTGGAGATAGGCACTATATGAGTTAAGTGTCTTGCCCAAGAACACAACGCAGTGCCCCGGCCAACTCCCATTTTCGAAAAAACTAACTCCCATTTTCAAAAAATCAGCTCCCATTTTTGAAAAACCAACTCCCATTTTGGAAAAAACTAACTCCCATTTTCGAAAAAACTAACTACCATTTTCAAAAAATCAACTCCCATTTTTGAAAAACCAACACCCATTTTCGAAAAAACTAATTCCCATTTTCGGAAAAACTAACTCCCATTTTCAAAAAATCAACTCCCATTTTTGAAAAACCAACTCCCATTTTCGAAAAAACTAACTCCCATTTTCAATAAACCAACTCCCATTTTCGAAAAAACTAACTCCCATTTTCAAAAAATAAACTCCAACTTAGCGTAAAAGCAGATGTCCCTTTGAAGCTTCCGTACTCCTTTGTAACAGCAATCTTTAAACAATTCACGTTTGTGCGTGAAGCTTACAGGATATTGTTGTGATCATTCATGTGTGAACGGCCGTTGACGAATCTGATTAAATTCTTCATTATAAATTCGAAGGTAGGAATATTGAATCCCGTTGTATTTTTTGAGTAAATATAAGGTAGTTCACCATAAGTAATAGTGACAATCGTTATTTTGTGCATGATCGCATTTGTAGAAAATGTAATAAACAGCCGTCGGCAAATGGCAACACGCGCCAAAATAACCGTGTTTTTATCAAATGTGTGCCGATCAAAGAATTCTTCGATTCTGGTTCATCAATTGTTTTTACCGCGTCATCTCTGATGTATTCAAACATGATCTTCAATATATTATCACTGAGACAACTGAGGTTTCGTGCAGCCTTCGGCAAAGAGGCGGAGATGATTGACATCCACCACAAAACTTTAGAAGGCCTGGTGAATTTTGATTTCAGAATTTTATGACGTGACATGAAAACACAGGGAGCAGCGGAGCCAAAAGCGCCCACGGTCATTGAGCCTGCGACTACGCCAAGCGCAACAGGATTCAAAGACGGATTCAACAGCTGGTGTAACCGTCGCGTAAACAAACAGGTCGGATAACATATGACAAGCGCTACTAAATAGATCAAACATTTTAATATTTACAAAGGTCGAATATGGCTCCTCTGCTCCCTGTAATGAAAACCAAGAATGGATATCATTGAACTTCGCAATCATCATTTTAAAAGATCAAATAAAAATGGTCATGTCGACATAACCCCAGATGAAACTTCGCTCTTGCAATCAGGTAAGGCTCAGTAATGCATAGGTTCTTGGCAAGACGTTTTAAAATCATTATTGATGCAATCATTTTCTATTCATGTATATCCGTTCAAGTAGACGCTCGGCTGTGTTCTATTTGAAATCCTCGCTTCAGATTGGTACCCTATTGTTTTGCTTTTAGCTGATATTTCGCGCGTTGATCTAAAATGGGAAATTATTGCCCATTTTTTGCATAAAAATACATCAAATTGTAGGCTTTAGAATTCCCACTGAACAAATTAAACTACTAGACACGTTTTTTATAGTCTATTCGCTCTTCATAGAAAACTCGGGTTCGTCTAATTGTTAATTAGCACCCAGTCAAGGATCATTAAGAAGAATTGAAATTAACCCTTTCAGAAGCTCGATATACCAATTCCCATTAACTATTGTTATACTTTCTCTTGATGTTTGTTTTGAGAATTTGGATGTCCATCAAAACAATATATATCCCTTGCTGATTATTTTCTTATTCTTTACACCTGTTTTCTTGTAAATCTACTGATATTAGAATGAGAAATTACACGTTCATCTATTGAAGGCAAAAGGATTAAATCGCACAGCGTAACCAATATTAGTAAAGTATATTTAAACGTTTAAGCTAATGGTTTTCAAATATATTGGCATTTCAATTTCAATATCACATTCCAATTAGCTATTGCCAGAATGATATCCGGCTCTTTTGAATACTGCACTAAACGGCGACGAAATTGCGTTGAAGATCCAAATTACTTTCCTAGCAGGTAAGTGAAATTGGAGTTAAATTTCCTCAAGACAAATTACTTCTAATAGCAAAAGCAAAACGTTTATGGTGGTTATATATTTTTTGTTTTGTAACTTAAGACGGAAAAGTATATCGAAAAACAGATCAACATATTCATCATCGCACGTAGCGTAATTTTAAAAATATCTATAACAGTTTGAAGTTGTTATGAGTAGCAACTAAGTAGAAAAGGGGGTTGTATTCAATGCATAAGCTTAATATAGTCCATCGAGGAAGGATTGCTTACAATCAAAAATGTTAGAAGTTGAATGTTAGGTTTTTGCGTTTTGAGGTTGCTACTGAATCCTCGATTCAGCTGTTGCTCGATGTCCGCGGGTTAAACTAAGTGAGAATTCAAGGGTGGCCGGCGTTTGAGACTATTTCAGCCGAGGTGAAACAGGCAAACTTTAATAACAAAATTGCTGAGGTCTCGATTAGTAAAATGGACAACAAATAAATTAATAAAATTATGTATCAAGATGCCTTACATTTTGAACATAATACAATTATTCCATGCTCTATTTGCAGATAATATATAATATATGAAGCGAGCACTTTGTAAAATTATTAAGAAATGATGGTAATTGTAATAATCGGAATAGTGCTAAAAGATATACGTCATGTTAAACTCCTTGAAAAGCTGCCGATTCCGTCAATTTTAAAGGAAAAAATCTAGATATTCAAATACAAATTTTGATCGATCCCGAATGTTTATCAGTAGCATATTATATTGAACTACCTAAATTACAATGAATTGCCTCAAATGATGAAACCACCGGTACAACTTTTACTTAACGTTTTTTAGAGGATCGAAGACAAATGGCAAATAAATAGCACCTATTGAGTTTGTGTAAACTCGTATTCGACAACCTTTTGAAATAGCTTTGTACTTCATCCCTAACTCTTCAAATCCTAAAAGTGACCAACATCAAATTTCTCCTCACAATATCAATACTTAATTAAGAGAAAAGTCTATGAGAACTTATAAAATGATCTTTCAATCTTTCAATCTTCTAAGCATGTGTCTCCAAGTAATAACATTGTTTCTATTACAACGCTTAGTTATATTAGTAAAGAAGAGAAATAGAAAGTCAAGAGATAGTTTGCTGTCAATTTCCCGGTTTCTGTACAGCGGTAAAAACGCATACAAAAGAGTTTTAACAAGAGATAAATAGCCACATGTACTTTTCGTCATTTTAACTTTTCAGAGAGAAAAATATCCATTTTTTTTATTTCATCATTCAGAATATTTTTCCGTTACTGAGGCTGTAAATATGGGTTGCAACCATCTTAGTTTTCTCTTTGCTGCGCAAGCGTGTATTTAAGTTACAGCCGAGTCACTCAGCTGCTTAACTAGTCTTGTTATCTGGGACCTTATTTTTTTTAAAAGAATTGTGACAAGCAGTTTCCAAGCACTTCCATCTTAGCCCGAGCTTTCAACATTACAAAGATATAATAACACAGTCATAGAAACGTTAAGAAAAGAATTTTGAATGAGACAGTGGAAGCTAGCCATTTTGAATTTTTGAGGGACATTTATCTTGCGTAGCAACATGCTGTGGTTTTCAATGCACGCCGACACTTCCGTTGTAATTACAAACAATTGGCAGAAGTTATTTGTCGTTATTACAAAAAAATTGCAAGTACAAACGCGAAATACAGGATGCTCTGCCGCCATGTGGTTTGACAATGCTTACGTAAAGGACTGGCTGCAAGTGATTCGCTTCTAAAAGTAAGTTAAGGGAACCAAGTCTTGAATTTAAGATGGCGATTTAAGTACTACATGGCACAATAATTATTCCGTGCGGTGATAGAAAAACCGTGAGTTACAGCGAAGTTATGGACTGCTATACACTATGAAATAAGAAGAGTCCAAAGGACGACTGCTCAGGAAGCTAAAAAGCAAGGTGAGCCGATTCACTTTTCGTCCGGCTTGTGTGACTTTGATGATAAGTAAATTTGAATTCACAATTTGCAATAAAACAGTTCCTAGTTTTTGGATCATAGCTCAGTATATTTGAGAATAACACTCAACACAGGTATGCGAAAGGCTTTGTCCTGTATGTCAACTCTCGGTAAATGTGTTTACTAATTTCTAAATCGGAAAATTGCATTGAGTAATTTTCGCCACTTATTTCTTGGTTTTTAATGTTTGACCCATATATGGCTAATTCTAGCCTAACTAAAACTTGTTTTATTTCATCATCGTCTTGATTTATTTGGTTTATTCAGTTTTTGTCTTTCTTTCATTTAACGGACGAAATACTGTGTTTGATTGTTTTGTTTTTGTTGCGTCATTTTGCTTCGGTTCATTGAATGACCAACGCAAAGCTAATCTACCAAATAGTTCGCAAATTGATCATTGTTTCGCAGCGTCCCAAGGAGAGGAAGTGGCCGGAAGCTGGGAGTCATGAGAAAGCCTGGGGCTTCATCGTTTTGCTAATCGGAGCTCAAGCATTATTTTCTGCAGGCGAAGCGTGCATCCCTGTAAACGTCTCCCCCAGAGCCCGGAGGCCTATTTTTGAGGGCCTGGAAACTAGAGTTCTGATATGCAGATAATCAGTTGATTCTACAAAGCTTTCTGTATATTTATTAATGCTAATAACCCATTCAATTCAAACCCTTCTAAAGTATTAATTGTATTATACACGGGTCAAAATGCTCTCCAATTAAGAAAATACTCGGATATTTTACTTTAAAGGTGAGTATACCGTATACTGTAAGTGACGTTAATGCATTTCTTTCAACTTTCCAGGTGACTTAAACAGTATTAGAAACACAACAAGAAAGAAATGGATCAGAGAAAGAGCACAGATAACACACAAGACGCCACTGATTTTCTAGAGGATAAAAAATGCAATCCAAGACCTTTGCGGCATTCCATTGAAAAGCAAACAGCGCATGATCAAGTGAGCTATTCATCTCAGTCTTTGTTATCCAGGTCTCTGTAATCTGTTGCATGCTTGAAGTTATCCCGGATTTACACAAAATCTTGCAAATTCTTGTCAAATGTTCTTCTGTGGAGTACGTGCTTTAGAATTTCAATATATTTTCCTCTCAAACTTGACATTTTTTAATTTTTTTTTTGTAAATCTACCTACACAAACAATTTGTATACAATTTTAACAAAGTGTAAAATTATACAATTATTACAAAAGATTTATTGTAATCTTAGCCATAACAATAGGCATAGTTTGATATGCTTTTTATTAATTAATTTCAGAACCTTAGTTTGCAAACAAAACACTTATCGTTTTCGTCTTGATGCCTTCAGGTCCACCCTGAGACGACCACAAACGTTAAGAAGCGTAGAACTTCAATAGAATGGATTAAGAAGTATCTGTTAGAAGGCAAGTTTGCATGTCTCTATATCGTCCAAAAGTTGGTAGTCGAGAATAAATTTGTAATACATTCACATAATTATGCTTTATCTTTCAGGACAGGCCCTGACAGCTACTCAAACCCAGGCTCTAGAAAGGCTTGGCGCGAATGCACCATGGTACGAGAAGCTTATTGTGAAACACCGCCGTCTCTTGGGTGTGGCGATTCCTTTTTCCTTTTTTCAAGTAATTTGGTGGAGCTGTGCAATCAAATACAACTTCTGGGCTCTGTTTCCTGATAGATTTTTCATCTCCATCACGATGATATTTGGCTCCATGATTGCAGGTAAACAGAGCCATAGAACTATATTAACGGCTTATTACTAAACAAAAGGCAAAGTATGTCTTGAATACAGGTGGCTTACTTTCCACATCGTAGACGACGTCGGGATGAAGTTGAACTTAACCAAAAAAAATCTAACTCTCTCTTTCTAGGTATGACCAGTGAAGGTGGAGGCGCGGTCGCTTTTCCCGTCATGACACTCGCTTTCGGCATAGCCCCAGCAGTAGCACGTGACTTCTCCCTGATGATCCAATCCTGCGGTATGACGGCAGCGGCTTTTACTATCTTTTGGATGCGCGTGCAGCTTGAATGGCATTCTATTATATTCTGTTCGCTCGGAGCAATTTTTGGAATGGTCATTGGTCTGGAGTTCATCGATCCCAACCTAACCCCACCCCAGAAGAAAATTGGTTTTGTATGCGTATGGTTTTCCTTCGCCTTTGCTTTGTTCCTGTTGAACCTTTACCACAAGCGAAAGACATACAAGACCATCCCAGACTTCAAGCTGTGGAAGCTAATAGTCCTTCTCCTGACTGGATTCATCGGCGGGATCTTCTCCTCCATAGCCGGAAGTGGCGTGGATATCTGCAGCTTCAGCATTCTCACGCTTCTCTTCCGGATCAGTGAGAAGACGGCCACGCCCACCTCGGTTATCCTAATGGCGGGAAACACTGTTGTTGGATTTTACTGGCGCCAAGTGATCCAGCAGGCAGTTAGCGCTGATGCCTATTATTACCTGGCGGTATGCGTCCCGATTGTTGTATTAGGCGCTCCCGTGGGATCTGTCATTGGAAGCCACTTCCATCGCCAAATTTTAGCTGGCTTGATTTACATCTTAGATACCGTTGCACTTATCAGCGCCTACGCAATCGTTCCGCTCACCAGAGCACTGATTGGAGCATCCGTAGGTATTATAGCATTTGGATTTTTCTTCTTTGGCCTTATCGCGTACGCCGGACAGAAAATTATGGAAGGAATTGAAGAGGGAAAAGAAGAATTGCTTCAAACACAGGTCAGTTCTGTTGAAGATCCGGACAGCAAGGATCTAGGTCAAAAGCATGAGGGACCTCGTCCCAGAGATGACGTCATAACACTGAAAATGCTTCAATTTAGTTGTAGAGAAGGAAAAAACAAAGGACAAAAATTGGACACACTTTTGGAGGCTTGAAAGAAAAAGGTTTTTATTAAGTTTGTAAAATAGGCACAGTTGAAGAGAGAACAAACCACATTGCTGAAATTTTAAAATGCTATTCCTATTAAACTCCACACCCAACCCAATTCATTAACTTAAAAAATACGGATAAACAACTATTGCTCTTTACAGAATTAAATAAACGAAATAGAGCGTCTCCTTTGATGGTCTATACGATGAATTATTCCATGAGTGACGGTGGATATGATGTCATAAAATGACCAACAAGAGCGTAGTTTCACTTCAAACTTTGCATATCACTTAATGGAGTTGATTGTGACACTTTGTTTGATTTTGACGAAAAAATGCAACATTTTGTAAAACATTGATTTCTCGTTGTCACGAACAAAATTGTTAACACGTCGACCGTCCAATTTTCCATATAAGGTCGAGCTCGGTTGTTCGCTGATAGCCGGAGTTTGTGAGCAAATCAGAGAGTAATGGAATTACTGATGTTGAGTATTCACTAATCACAGTTATTAACAACTAATAATCACAGTTATTAACAACTAGCATCCCTCTCTCACCACTTTTTATAATAAAGTATTTTAATCCTTGTAGTGTATCTAATTTTATTGTAAATATTGATTCGGTTTTTAGCTCTAATTTATTGATTTTTATTTGTATTGTTGTATAATATATATCTAGTGTTAGGACCTTCATGTAAACCACTTCTAGTGATGGAGTTTCCTAATAAAGGATTGTTATTATTATTAACCCCGTAGGTCCGACAAACCACCAAGTGAATTATTTGAGATTACCCGAGTCCCTATCCCTAACCTAAGTGTGAATCTACCTTAACGGTTCCATCCAGGGTTACATCGAGGAACAAATGAACGCACGAGGCCGTGGGCCCAAGTTTTTGACATGTCTTCTCAAATGAAACAATAAAAATTTATGCAGTGACATTTTTTTTCTCTTGTATGGCATTGTTTCCTTGCCTTGTGGTAATCAGTAAACATCTCATCGAAATGCAAGTGTTTGATCTCAGTTTTTCAGTTCCAGTAAAATCTTAATTCAGTTTCCAAGCTCATAAACGGCTCATTGAACGGCTTTGAATTTCCCGCAATCTTACAGGTCACCAACAGTTTTCTTCAAAATGTCTCTGACTTGTCGCAACAATTTTGTTTTTTTGTCAAAAATGTTATGACATTTAAAACTTGTCCGCTAGTGCGAATCGGCTCTTATCTGACTTGTAAACAAGTGGGGAGTTTGCGTCACCGCTCTTTGTAACGCCGTCAATGCTCCAGAAAACAACATCACAATCTAAGTCTAGTGATCAGTGGCAGGGGTCGACCGCAAGAAAGTAGAATTTTGAAATTTTTAAAAATTCACAAAAAAAAATTGCATTTTATCCAAATCGAATTTTTTTTCGCAGAACGTAATTTTCAGCTGCGCTTAGTAAAAATGTAGATTATTTTATGCGCTCTTTTGAACGCATCACCGACATGAAACAAAGTTTCATGTTTCTTGTGAATAAAGTTGTCATATTATCAGTGCGATTGTGCTTCCGAACAAAAAAATTGGTTGTCGATAATAAAATGAGAATTTTCTCCCCAAACGTGAGTGAGCATTAATTTTGTGGTGTTTAATAAATTATTCAGAACGTTGGAAACGGTCTACAGTGCGTGGAATTCGGCATATTTGGCAACGGCAATTGAATATGATTTACACGAGCACGTGAAATGCTGACCGGGACGATAATATAAAATAAAATATGATGTTTGCGTTGATCATTTCCATTTGGTAGGGTTTTATAGTTACTGCATGAGTGTAAGACACGGATGGCCGTCAATAAATGGTTTCGTATCTGTACCCATGCAGCGGTGTACATGAAGTGCTCCTAGCGGATTTAGCAAGTAGTACGGTTGGGCGGGTACTTATTAACAAACATCAAGGAGGCAGCATGGCCGAGTGGTTAGAGCGCCGGACTTGAAATCCGGAGGTCGCGGGTTCAAGTCCCGTTCTGACCACTATCTGAATTTGTTCTCGGTTGCCCCGAGTTCAAATCCTCGGTCATGCTTGTAAATAGCCAACTGGTCTGCCTCCTGCCAGTTGGGATTTTTAATCATGTAATGTTTATTTAATATTTGTTTCATATACACAAACACAAACCGTGTATAAATAAAGTTGCTTTACCTTTACCTTTACCTTTTTATCAAATTGAACTTCGCGTACCACAAAATAAGCGATTTTTATTGAAAAACGAGAAACTTGAATCATGAACAGCCCCCTGTGAAGTATTTCTTGGTAATATGTGCGTCTTACGATTCTTGGTGGATCAATGTTTACCAATGATAGATGACGTTCTCCCCTAGGCGATCAATACCTGCATAAGACGAATAAAACATCGGTTTTTGCGTTGCAGTTTCTTTTATGTAAAAAGAAAAAAATAAAAAAAAAATTGTAGATCTCAGACGTTTCCAACCTGACATTCACTGGCGTGAACAGGTGCGTTCTTTCGCACAGGGGAGGTTTACGCTCACCGTGATATTTATGTTAACAAAGTAATTAGTCTCGCTCAAATTATTATTATTTTTTATGCTTTAAAAATGTACCGGCTTTTCAGTAATATTTAAAATTTTAACCCCATCCAGACCCTTATGTTAGCCTGCGAGCAGGCTCACCTTTGGGTAACAATTCCTGAATTCGCTCATTTCATGTAACGTATCGGCTAAAACCACAATGCGCTTCATGAGATCATTTTTTCTTTCGGGGTTTTAAGTAGTAACGGATTTTCGTACAGTCCAATTACACCTGACACACAAACAGTCCAAAATATTGGGCTAAAGTCAGGCTAGCTGCTGATAACCAATCACGTTCGAGGGTTTTGTTATAGTTTTGATTAACTACATAATTGAAGATAAACAAACACTCAGCATGAAGTGCATTGACGGAATAAACTTATATTGGGTTCCTTCTGCTTAACCACACGGCACTACAGCCGCACGAAAATTGTAGTGATTTTTATAAATTAAAGCAACTGGCCGCGCGCGTATTCGTATAAAGTTATAGACACGTATTGATAATCCCTTGATTAGTCGTCAGTCGCGGTTACTTGGAGAACACTCGCCGTTCGTAGCTGTCTTCAGTTTATAACTAATTAACAATTATTCACCGAAGTGGAGGTGAATAGTGGTGGATATTTACCTCGCCGCTTCGCGGCTCGGTAAATACCCACCGCTTTCACCGACACTGAGGTGAATAATTGTTTTAGTATATACCACACAAGCTGAATAATTAGCAGACCAAAACATTACTTTCGGTACCCAAAGCGACACGCGAAGCCATTTTGTTTCTCTTCGGCTGCTCGGAGGTGAATAGTACTTTGCTAATCACCTCCGCGTTGGCCAATCAGAGCGCGCGGAAAACAGTATTCACCTGTGTGGTATATATCTGTTATGTTATTGTTGCAATTTTATCTTTCTAGTGGCTGACTGCGTGTTGTATTAAGCCGAGAAATTATATTGACGAAAGGGTCCGTTGTTTGCAAAGTGTGTTTGTACAGAAATGGTGTTTGTGCAAAACATGGTTATAATATCAAGTTATTACCTTTTCCAAGGCTATTTCATAATTATTAAATTCAGGGGGAAGTTCAAATATAGAATTGTTATTAGCATATTAATAATAAAAAGAAACTGGTAGACTTATGTAGTTATAGCCCGGGGTGACGTCATTGTACAAATAACCTATTGTTTATTCGATTCAACATTTCCAAACAATTAGTAAGTTTAAAACTTACGCCAAAACTAACCTGCTTAACCAAAGGGCAGTTATACTGAATTTAAATAGTTTAACTTGAAGGGTCAGAGCATTTTAGAAAAAAAAAGAGAGCAGTCAATGTTTACTACTCCGACAAAAAGCTTAAAGAACGGTTAACGCCTTATTTGCGCGTGAAGTTTAAAGCTGTGTTTAAGGAGTACGCCAGTGCAATATCGCCAAGTCCTTTTTTTATTAGCATTCCTGATCAAAGGTCTCTATGATAATGAATTTGTTGCATTGCAAATGCAAAAAAACGTTGAAGGCAATGCATCCAGATATCGATCAATATCGCCCTTTTCGGTCATTTACTGGCAATTAATGTCAGGTCCATGTCAATTTCGTCCACAAATAGAAACAAGACAATTTATTGTTTTGTCTTCCGAGACACGGTATATTAAAGAACACATTACCCTAGCACCTCATACCTTATCTGCCACGTTGCAAGCCGGACAAATTTTTAAGTATGTATGACTCTTTTAATTTAAATGAATTTAACCAGTGTACACAATTTGTTATTTGTATTGACGCTTTTACCTAACTTGACATGTTTATACTCCGGAGGAAATAGTTTTATTTACCAATACTAATTTAAAGACATTGGTAACGTGCGACCTTCAGCATTTTCCATTTCTTACGCGCGCTTTTACATTTTTTGTCGCGCCCGCGTGGGTATATATAACTCTAGGTAGCTGTGATCTTTTCAGGTACCGAACTACGGTAGCTTCCTGTCCGAAGAAAAGAGAACTGCGATGGAACATAAAAACAGCACAGTCGACGCAGAAATCGCAATTGATTTTCCTGGAGATGGAAGTTACAATTACAGACCGCCACACTCCCCAACGCTGGGCCACGGACATTGGAATTCATTTACTATTGAAAATCAAACACCTACTGAGCAAGTAAGTCATTTTTTCTGAAGTTTTATTTTGTTCAATCTTTTGATATTAAAGATAGTAATCTGATAACTTCGAGAGGCAAAACGCTCCAAAACGATCTCCATGGACGGACCAAATCTCTGAGATATTACGTAAGGAATGGCAGGTTCCAATAAAATTTTCTAATTTTCTTTTTCGTCTCGGTATTTTGATTTTCTCGGCAATTCTCTTCAGAGCCCAAAGTTTGCGATATGTTCACTAAAACATTTCGAGTTAACGAAGATTTTGTGTTAGTTGTAATTTCTTTACTGTAAGCATTTAAAATCTCTAGAGATGTTTTCAAAGCAACTTGTTTGTAGTTTTTGAATTACCAAAAACCCTGTTAAATTTTTTTCAGTTTTATTTTCGCAATCTTCCGTTTTCTTTAAACGACCTTTAGTTTTCTTTTTTCTTTATGTATTAAACTATATACAACTTTCTTGCCTCAAGTTCCGTGTACAACGCCGTCAGATGTTTAAAATTGTATCTAAAAATAGTAAAGAAGTTGTGCTGTATTGTGACTGATTTTTCCCGCTTTCTTGTCCACTCGGGAAGCCATACATACCCTATGACATCTACCCCAATAAGCACACGATTTGAAAATTTCTATTTCAACCAAACGTTTTTTGTTTCTTTTTCTTCGTTTTTCGTATCTTGAAGTCAAGCAGCATTTTCTATTGCCTTAATTTTCAACTACTTCAGTTTAGTATCGGCGAATACTCAGTTCCTTTAACTCATTATCTATATTACGTATATTGTGCTTCCAGCTCAAGAAGCCTCATATAGAATTGTGTATTGCGGAGTGCTGCTGGAGCTTGCAAATTCAAAATCTTCCTTCACTGGAATACTTACTACAGCAAAAGAACGATTAAAAAACACAAGCCGAAAAGAAAGAGAGTGTAATAGATCCGCAAAACCTTTCAGTGTTAAAAAAAACATTTGCTATTTTTAAATTTCGCAAGAAGAAAAGACATTTTGCATGATAATAACAGTAGCTGAGTCATTTGACGTCACCCGTGTAATGACGTGCTCATAAAAAAAAATTGCTATATAATTGACCAATTATTATTATTATTAAAAGCCAATATTACAGTTCTTTTATTTTTCCTTCCAATTATTCCCGCAGCGTGACTTTAAAATATTGATCCCTTACTCAAAGCATCTTGAATAATATACAATGTGACCCGATAGCTCTGTGGAATTGCAGAAGTATTTTATGGTGAAAGAATTGTCTTTCTCTCGAACGCTCTGGGATGAGTGAAGATATACACGAAAGTCAGCCATAAAGATACGGATATCCAAGGAAAGTGCTTTTTCAAATCATGTGTATATTTTAGAAATCAAACGCTTTCTAGCGAGTAAACGACCTAGCACAGCTCATTCAAAACACTGAATGCATGTTTTATTAAAATGATGATTTTAACTGAATTGAAATTCAAGAATCAAAAGCTACGAGCGTGACCGGCATGGTCTTTTCAATTCACATTATCCGTGGCCTTAAGCCACTTAATCAATCTATGCTGTTTCTAAACTAGACGAAAATGAAAATATATGGAGTCTACGTAGTCTTTTCTTGGAATCTGGTCTTTTATAGTCTTTTCTTTTCTTGAATATGTCGCTGTAGGTCGGTTGTTTTAATTTTTGTTAAAGCCATGGCTCGCCGGCGTAGTTTCGTTCTGTTGCCAATGTTATCGAAGTTAATCAAGCATGGCAAAGATGCCCTCTCTCAGCAGATTCTTCGATGACTCCTTTTCCGAGTGGATATGTATGGAATAGTAAACACTTTAATTTTACGGGGAATCAATCATCTAAAATCTAGCTGTTGAGGGGAAAACGAAGTTTTGAAAGAAACTTTGACAAACGCGGTCCGTTTTGCCGGTTTGGCAAGAGAGCTTTCCGCTACACAGGCAGAATTTTATCCATATTAATTTTTATTGTAGCCGTTATTCGTGTTTTTGCATATGGTGAATGTTCAAGTACAGGGGCGGATCTAGGGAAAGGGTGCAGGGAGTGCGCACCCCCCCCCTCCCCACTGCAACCCCTCCCCCCCTCTCCCCCCTGAGATGACCGGGCGGCTTTCTAATACAACTGATATGATGACGCAAAAAAAAAAAAAACTTCCTAAGAAAAATCCTGGATGTGCACCCCCCCCCCCCCCCCCCCCTCCTAAGAAACATCGTCGATCCACCCTCGAAGTATATGCTGACTCATAATCGTATGCCACATGATGATGCAATCAACATGAAATAAATTCAGTATTAATAGCAATATCAGACTTTTGTTTTTTTGAAAATGCCGTGACGGATAGTCAGACCATCGCGTGTGTTAGCAAAGGCCGCTGATTATAAAAAAAAGTCATCAATCAAATATATTCAATTAAACCCTAAATTTAGAAGGTAGACCAACTGGAAGTGATAAATTGGTTTCAAACATGCAATAGAAAAGAATGTAACAACAACGTCATAAACACTCTTGTTCTTTGCCATTTCAACTTAACGAGGTATAAAATGCAAACAGCGGCAACAAACATACGTGAACTACGCTTGTTTTGAAAAAAGAAGAATTTACTTGACGTTTCGCATGCTACAGCACGCATCTTCAGAAGTGACGGTTACAAAAAAAAACGAAAGATTAAAAACTCAAAAATACAAAGCCATACTTAATAAAAATGTTGGCAGTGAAAAGCTGCGGCTTTAGCAGCTCTCATCTTTTGTTATCATTATTGTTTACTTAGTTACGGGTACCTCGCTTTGTATTTTTAAGTTATAATTAAATCATTCGTCTTTTTGTAACCGTCACTTCTGAAGATGCGTGCTGTAGCATGCGAAACGTCAAGTAAATTTTAGATTATTTTTCAAACCATGCGTAGTTTATGTGTTACGTTTGTTGCCGCTGTTTGGATTTTATATTACAGCAAGTCAGTAAATCAACAAGAATATCAGCCCAATTAAAGACTTCTGTTCTAATCTTAAAATACCGTTTCTCTTAGCTTCACTAACTGCTATACCGTCTTAATTAATGTTAGTTATGAAAATTTGGTGTGATACATTGTTGTTATTTGCTTTAGAATGATCCTGGCGTGAACAAAAAAGCAAAAAAGAAAAGACGAACTCCGCTAGAATGGCTTAAGAAGTACTTTTTAGAAGGTAATCAAGTTTGCTAGTCATTTATAATCAGCCCGACCTTATAGCACTTAAAACATCTTAGGAACTGCATGGATTTGTTGCCAAGGATAACATAAAGAATTTAGTGAATGCTGAGGCTTAAATTGCTGAAGGGGCTCCTAGAAAGGGGTGGTGAATGGTCCTTCAAAACATGCGCGTCTCGCAAAAATTAAGCCAAATTCCAGGGGTCTCGTCGTCTCGTATTTTTATGGAGGGCCTTCTCGGAGTCTCGATTTCTTTTTCAATGCTAAGGAAATCTCGGGCTCGCAGAAAATGTATCAGTCTCGCCGTCTCGCAAAAACTCGCATTTACCATTCGACACCCCTCTAGAAAAATGCCATGACCTCTGAGAAATTTTTCAAATACGCTGAGATTTATTCTTGGCTGCTAACTGTTTCTTCGTCCCAAGGATTTTATTCATATTTTTGTGCTTTTTGTTCCATTTCGCTCTCAAGGAAATTAAGGCATGGGCCTCTAGTTATTCGCCCAAAAAGTGAGGGGGTAGTCTATCTTTTGAAGCTTTAGTTCTAGCAGCATGAAACTTTGCCAGGTCCATGGATTGTCAATTGTTGTCATTTTATCATGTCTAAAATATGCAAATTAGGTCACGTGACATCTTAGAGGCCAAAAACTATCTTATGTAAAATAGGAACACTTTTTCTTGCTTCCTTATAATTGTTGTTAGTTTTATAACTTTAAGGCAATTAGTTACATCGTTTCTGTGCTTGGAAACGTTAAGATATTTTAAAAGAGACGTTTGAAAAGACAAATCACTTTTATGGGGAGACTGGGTACTAGTAGCAAAAACCGTTTATTTCAAAAAATAATCAAATATTCAACAATTGCCAAGCACAGTTTCTTTGCTGTTGCTATTAGGACTTGTCTTGTACCAGTTCAGTTGAATCACTCTTACTATAAACTGTTCCCATTTTTGCTTAAAGATTTTCCACGATTATTTGGCGTATCAAGTCACGCGACCTAATTTGCATAATTTCGACCTGTCAGAAACTCGTCACTTTTGGGGACGTATTTGTCTACGACAATTTTATGTTGTTATGAACAACGCCTTAGGAGCTAGACCACCCCCTCACTTTTTTTGTGGGAAATAACTGTTGACCCATGCCTTAATTTACGCGAGCTTGATTTCCTCTAATTATTATTTTGAAATGATTTTAATAATTATAAATAATAATTTGTGTTTGTTTTGGTTTTCATTTTCCAAGTTATTTAATCGACTGTAAGAAGTCAATTAAAACAAAAACAATGAAAAGAGCATGGATTATCCAAAAACAGAACTTTACTTTTCATATCTGGGGCATAATTTAGGAATACAGTAATAACTTATCATAATTGCGCGTTAATAAATTATCTGATTACAAAAATAAATTATCATAATGGTCCTTTTCTTTGCAGGTCAGGCTAAAATAACTTATCATAATTACGTGTTAATAAATTATCGTGATTTCAAAAATAAATTATCATAATGGTCCTTTACTTTTTAGGTCTTGCTAAAATCGGTAACAGGTAATTGGTGTCCCAGACGCACCAAATGGATTTGGTGTATAAAGGACACGAATCAAAATACGAAAACACATCGTAAAGCACCAAGACACCAGGCACTGACAAAGTCATATTCTAAAGTGTCTCGTTCTTAAAGATGCGTTTTCGAATTTTGATTCGTGTCCTATATATGTTGCGTTTCAATTTTATACTTGGTTCAAATATTATTTTCCTTTGTTTTTAGCTCATTATCATACATTACCATACCCAAAAACAAAGGAAAATGAAATTTGAACCAAGGATAAAATTGAACCACAACATATACACCAAATCCATTTGGTGCGTCTAGGACACCAATTTATTACCCTAAAATACCTTATCATAGTTGCGTGTTAATAAATTATCGTGATTTCAAAAATAAATTATCATAATGGTCCTTTACTTTTCAGGTCAGGCTAAAATAACTTATCATAATTACGTGTTAATAAATTATCGTGATTTCAAAAATAAATTATCATAATGGTCCTTTACTTTTCAGGCCAGGCTAAAATAACTTATCATAATTACGTGTTAATAAATTATCATAATTACAAAAATAAATTATCATAATTACAAAAATAAATTATTATAATGGTCCTTTACTTTTTAGGTCAGGCTTTAACCACTACTCAAACGAAGGCTCTTGAAAAGCTCGACCCGAATGCTCCATGGCACGAGAGACTTATTGTAAAGCATCGCCGTTTAGTCGGCGTGGCTATTCCGTTTGTCTTCTATCAAGTGCTCTGGTGGAGTTGTGCTATTAACTACAATTTCTGGCAGCACTTTCCTGACCGATACTGGATCTCCATAACAATGATTTTTGGATCTATGATTGCAGGTAGAAATATTTTAGGCTTCGGTTGGTCAAAGGCCGGGGGGTCTGGGGCCCAGGGGGGCCGGGGGTCTGGGGCCCAGGGGGGGCCAGGGGCTGGGGACAAAGATAAGTTAACGCTATTCACGGGATAAATCGCTATCCACTGAATTAGTGTTGACAAAACTAACTAAACTATAAAGTAGATAGTGATCTATCCAGTGTATGGTCGTACCCTCCGTTTCAACAACAAAGGTCAGTTAAATGCTATTTAGGGAAAAGCGCCCTGGGGACGAGGCTGTGCTATTTGTAACTTAGGTGAAGCCTTGAAGTCCCAACAGTGCCCAAAATCAAACTTCTCCTCGCAATTTTAATACTTCACCAAGAGAACAAGTTATGAGAACTGATAAAATGATCACCAGAGGGAAAGTGCTTTGATCGTTTAACAAATTCTCTATAACAAATGTATAGCGTGGAGATCAGTTAAGAGAATTTGTATGTGGATACCGGGGCTTAATATAATGACTCAACCTCGATACGGCAATGAGAGTCGACCGGAGTTTATCACGAGTAACTAGAGATTGACTTGAGTAACTAGAGTTTTGTTCGACTCCGTATTCGTTAGTACGATGAGAGTAACCGTGAGCTTATTCAGAAACCAACCTTGTTTCCAAGCCGTGGAGACGAGGTTGCCTGTCAAGAGAGCGAAAACGCTCGTCGGCACGAAAATTTAAACAGATCCAAATTTAAAAAGAGCGAAGGAGATTTCAGCTTGAGCTAGTGAGCTATTTCTAGCAAGGTTTTTAATGTCTCATCCGGCCTTTGCAGAAGTTATCAATTCTTCATAGCTGACATGAAATTCATAAAAGCCCCATTTTGATAACAGAACAAATTTAAGGAAAACAGTTCTGACCTTATCTTAATCTCTCTTTCAAGGAATGACCAGTGAAGGTGGAGGCGCAGTCGCTTTTCCTGTCATGACACTCGCTTTCGGTATAGCCCCAGCAGTAGCACGTGACTTCTCCCTGATGATCCAGTCCTGCGGTATGACGGCAGCGGCTTTCACCATTTTCTGGATGCGCGTGCAGCTTGAATGGCATTCCATAATATTCTGTTCGCTTGGAGCCATTGTTGGCATGGCCATTGGTCTGGAGTTTATCGATCCCAACCTAACCCCACCCCAGAAGAAAATTGGTTTTGTATGCGTATGGTTCTCCTTCGCATTTGCTTTGTTCCTGTTGAACCTTTACCACAAGCGAAAGACATTCAAGACCATCCCAGACTTCAAGCTGTGGAAGCTAATCGTCCTTCTTCTGACTGGATTCATCGGTGGTATCTTCTCTGCCGTAGCCGGAAGTGGCGTGGACATCTGCAGCTTCAGCATTCTCACGCTTCTCTTTCGTGTCAGTGAAAAAACGGCCACGCCCACTTCCGTCGTCCTCATGGCGGGAAACACTGTCGTTGGTTTTTACTGGCGTCAAGTCATGCAGCAGGCTATAAGCGATGAGGCATATAAGTACTTGGCTGTTTGCGTCCCGATTGTTGTATTGGGTGCTCCTTTTGGTTCTGTCATCGGCAGTCATTTTCACCGCCAAGTTCTTGCAGGTCTTATTTACGTGTTGGACACAGTCGCGCTTATCAGCGCCTACGCAATCGTTCCGCTGACCAAAGCATTGATTGGCGCCTCTGTGGGAATCATGGCGTTCGGATTTGTCTTCTTTGGCGTAATCACATACGCTGGACAGAAAATCATGGAGGGAATTGAAGAAGAAAAAGAACGATTGCCACAAACGCAGGTCAATGAAGACGCAAAAGGAAAAGAAAATAGAGAGCAACATGACAAGACCGAGGACCAGGCTCGTGATCTTGATCTAGGAAAACTAAACGTTGGATTTTCGTCTTCGAATGATGTTTCAAGCCAACTGTAGAGATGGACGAGAGGAAGACGAATAAGAAGAATGGTAAAATTGTTGACACGATATGATAAAGACCTTAAAGAAAAGACTGTCCTTCTCAGTTAACTGACTTCCTTATATACCGTAGAATTCCGGTTATAAGCCCTGGGCTTATACAACTTCGTAAGGAGTTTTGGGTGGGCTTATAAGCGGAGGGGCTCATATCCGTGGGGGGCTTAAAAGCGGAAGAAAAAAATTGTTTCGAAACGCGCCACGGTAGTGTTGATCGAAATACGTTTTTGAGTTAAAAAGTCAAAATAAAGTAACATTTAACCCTGTTCAGTGCTCTCATCCAGCAGAGAGGGGGGAGGGGGGGGGGTTATAACCGGATGTTTTTTGTATGTTTCCATGGGCCTATAACCGGGGCGGCTTATAACCGGAATTTTACGGTATGCATAATTTAACTTCGGATAGTTCCATTTTATATACGCCATTTTATATATAACCATTTTCAGTCACAATTTCGTATCGAAAAGAAAAACAAATAACGTTTGTCGAGTGTTCGTTCTTTGCATTAAATTCTAAATGACTCAAGTCAAACTACAAAAAGCAAAAGTGAAAAATGGCCGTGGGAAATGTGGGACGAGACGCATGTCCAGTTCCCAGGTTTCGCGCAGTCATTTTTCCAATGGCGCCATTTTCCCAGACAATCAAAGAATAAGTGGGACTGTTCCTTGCCTACTAGTCAATGGACAGTGTGGTTGTAGGGGTGGCCGACTACGGGGAATTGGCTGCATTGTATAATCCAAAAAGCGTTTATAATCATTATAATACATTAGTTATCAATTATATGGGTTACAGCCTAGAGTCTGTATATTTTTTAACAAAAATCACTTTACGAACTGTTGAATAATTTGTAGCTACTTAACGCCTTGTGTACGGTTAAGAAAAGAACATTTCAACTTTGTAAAACTCACAGCGGCGCAAATCGCGCGGTTATTAAATAAAACGCGGAAGAAAGCATAGACAAAACGCAGAGGCTTGAGCGAAAACTACCTCTAACCAACGGCGAGGTTTAAGCTTTTTTACATAAAAAAAAATACGTATTTACTCTGTTATTTATCTTTTCTTCTTTAAGTTTACGTTAAGATTATCATGATAGCCAAAACGTTTTTTTGAGTGTTTGCAGTAATCAGTTTGTTCGACGTATCGTCGATATGAATAAAGTTTGTATTTCAATCTGTAATCCAATGTTGTTTGCTTGTTTTGTTTGTTTGTTTGTTTGTTCGAGATGACCGTGTACTAATTCTTATAACATGCCAGTTTAAAGTAACTGCAAAAAAGTACAGAGAATTTCAAACATGAACAATCGGGGAAATTAAGCCGAAACAGTTAGTCAAAGGATAACAAAGTAAACCGGGTAAAACTAGCTAGCAGCCGTCCTTGAAAATTTCTTCGCGAGCGTTCGTGCCTTGTTTTGGCTGGACGATAAACCTTTTGAAAGATATTTAGAAACCTCCTTTAAAGATTCTAAAAATACTGGTTCCATTTTTTATTAAAAGTTTCGGGGTTTTTTTCCTTCTTTGTTTGATAGGAGAGAGAAAATAGTCCTAGCAAACATTGGTTCAGGTTTAATAGAATACTCTTTATTATCTTGAGTTTATCTCAATGCACACAACTTTAATTTAGCGAGATACAAGATCACACACATGTGCAGTTTACATTCAGCTTCAAGACACTCGCTATATTCTTCATCTTTTTCTGCTTGTTCCTTCAGAAACACCCAACAAACACTGAAAACGAAGAGAGTAAATGTGTTAGTAACCATGCTGTTGACGATCACTATTAGGAGTAACCCTTAGGCTGGTTCCTTGGCAAGCATATCCAAAGTTCCCCAGGGGGGGGAGGGGGCGTGAGAGCGGGGTGTACTCCCTTACATAAGTTATATAAGTATGTGCTGCCTCAAAGGGTGTGGTCTTCGAGCAGTTTTGGTCTGAATTTGTATATAGATTTTGACCAGTTTGGTCTGAATTAAAGTGCACTCTGGTGATCGTGGTCAGCGCATTTTGGAAGAAACTATTTAATTGCTAACGTTGTTCATATTACGTATCCCTTAAGAATTGTGACCTAAAGATGTTGGGAATTTGAGGCCCTTGTCAAATGTTCAGGCAAATCAAACCAGTTCCTGGGTACAATCTGATCTGAAATGGAGTATCGATTTTGGGGGACCAGAGTTTAACTAACTTACATGGGCATGTGCAGTATTGAGTTCCTGTATTAATGTGCATGTTTTCAAACTGTGCTGTTGTTCCTGGACTGCAGTTGTAATTCTCAAGGGAGCACAGGGGTACGCAACTGAAAATGTCTCCACCTCCACAAGTGCAGGAGCTACTGCAATCAATATAGAAATGAGCACCGGGTTGGATTGTTTGACCATCCACCACCAGTTCGGGCCGTATCCATTTCTGGATACTCGATGACGTCACCAATAATGGCGTCGGTTGGCTACAAAGAGGAAACTTATTGATTACTCTTATTCGAGCCCAGTGATTTTAGCCCTTAGCCATATCCCATGAAACCCTGCGAAATTGAAGAGAAGAAGCAAATGAACACAACATGCGAAGAAATAGCGGCGTCCGTTGAGATGAGACCGAGAAACTTCGGTGAAAAGTCGTGGAATGGTGCTTTCTGTGAGGGAGCCGATCAACGAATTGCCTCTCTTTCGCTGAAGTTTTCAGGTATGTAGCATTTTTTTTGGTTCCTACAAAAAATCTTTTCAAAAACTAGAATAAATTTGCCTTCGATTTGTCAAAATTTCATTCGAGTGCACGAGATTTTTGCTAGAGTGCACGGAAATTGAAAGTCTGCTTGTGTGCAAACTAGGCGCCGATACCCTTTGTTCAGAGCTGTCAGAGTCGTGTTGTTCTTACAGTAATATTGAACGTATTGAACTGTTCGCTCCGCAAGGCATTTTAGATTACTTGACCCGGTACTTTGAAGTAAAACTGCATTCATCACACCTTTATGTTGTGAATTTCAGCTGATGGTTTCGAATATTTTGTGATAGCTGTATGTTAAACCAAGAACCATAAAACCATTTAATAAATACGGTAGTTCAGCATTTAAAAGCTGCTGAGTAATGGCAATAAATACATTATCTATATGTATATTTTTCCATTGAAATCCTTGGATCATACTGATCATTGTAATATGCCATCTAATGATATTTACAATGTAAATTATAACCTTTGTTACATGACATTGTATGAATCATTGATAAGTTACAGTTTTCAATGAGTTTGTTGTTGGTTGTTGTTTTTGCTGTCCAGGTTTCCTGGTTTTCTTCCATCCTAGAAAACACATTTTAAAATTCCAATGTGGTTTTATTTAAAGGACCTTCATGAAATCACTTGTGGCTGATGTCGTTTTCTCTTCATTTATGTTTTAGGTGCGGAATTGGCTCTTCTCCTTGCTTGGACTGCACAATCCCAAGGATGAAGCAGCAGATTCAAGAAGAAAACATGATTTTCTGAAGAAGTGCTTTCGTGGCGGATTAAGTTGAGAAAAGAGAAGTAAGTGGTACTAACACTACATTTGTGTAAAGCTACTGCTACACGTATCTGCAGTAGCAGATCTAGATCTTCAGCTATGTGGGGGGGGGGCAATAATCCAGGGCCTAAAATAAGGAGGGGGCCCATCTCGAAAATAATTTTTCTCGGCCCTTTGGGCCTATACTTGGTTCTTCAAATAATATGTATTAAAAGCTAGAAGCCATAACCTATATGTTACCTTTGGGATGAACTTAATGGTGCAATTGTCTGAATACAGGCCTGTGTTACATTTACTACACCCAGTGGACTAGTAGACCTAATGCAGCACTCCTGACTTATGTGTTAATTTGATTGATTGTCCCTCAAAGGTTTTTGCAAAGAGGGCTGTCAGATGTCATAATGTCCTTGGATGGCCCTGAACTGGACAGTGACTTGAAGAATTATGAAGAAATTCTGAAGAGTAACAGAATAAACCTGCTTCATACACAGTTCATTGACAGCAAAAAAAGAGCAGATGCCCAGTTACAAGTGCTTTATGTGACTATCGAAGACAGAGCTGTGGCAGAAGACATAAGGAATGCAGCTAAAGATGAAATCTTTAGAAGAATAATTGAAAAGCTTCTTTTGATTATTGACAAGGAGACCAGGGAGCCACTGTCAAGCAAACTGGAGATTCTCAAAGCTCAGCCTAGTAAAGCAAAAAAGGAAACCCTTCTTTTGCTGTACAGTGAGATTATGGAGGAGATACAAAATCAAGAGACACAAGAAGCAGCATGTATCTTTGAGGAAGAGGGAGAAACTGATTCAACATGAACTGATTTCTGTATTTTTATGCCAGCCTTTGTGAGTTGACAGATAGGTTAGGCTTTTAATCTATTCTTACTAAATTTTATTACTACCCTTTTTTCAAATTCTGGACTTTTTGAAAGTTGTGTAAGCAAGTGAATTCCAACAACATTTTTGAAGAGCCCAGAACTAAGCGGGTAGTAACACCCCCTGTCACTTTTATATGGGAGGTCCTCCCCAGGGTATGAGTTTCAGTTAAAGTTAAATTTCAATTTAAGTATTTTTGCTGATTTCAGTAATGTAAGCCCAAGCATTTTTTTTAGCTTGGCCATTGGTGGTATACATTTTTTATGGCAACCACTGCTTTGGATCATTGGGGTTTGGCAAGCATGATGTATAGGATGACTCAAAATCAAACTGCCCTGGGAGATGTACATGTACATGTACAGTAAAAACCTGTGAGTTAGAACCTATTTTTTTAAGAACCTGTTAGATTGACCAGTTAGACACCCTATAATTATATAAAGATTTTTTAAGCCTAAAATTTGGAAAGAGGTTCTTATTTTCTAAAATCGATTAAAAATGGTTAATTTCAAGGGAAATGAGATAAGTCAAGGTTCTGGATCCTCTTTGGAGACCCCTAGGAGCCGTATCACTGTAGTTGCAATGTAAATGCTAATTTTGAAAATCAGGAAAAATATTATTGTTACAATCATGTGAATATAAATTAAACGGTGTACAACTTTCATATAGGGAAATTCTTTCAAAACTTCTATTAGCAACAAGGTATCTTTTTCTGCAAGAAATAATAAGTAAACATATTAAGAACCAAAATAGCCTTAATTTGTGTTAATTACCATTTACATAAGAACCTGTTAAGGCAAACTTAAGAAAATGCAGGTTCTTACTCACCATTTTTTTTTTTTTTACTGTTTACATGTACATGTACATGTAGGAGTTTTTAGTTCGAAACAGAAACTCAGCTAGCCGGCCATTTCCAGGAAATGTAAAAATTTAGGTACATAAAACTACAGAGAATATTTTAAGGGGTTGGTTTCTGAGTATTAGAAAAGGGAACTCAAAGAAAAATTTGTTGATACTCATGATAATCTACAATTTTTCCTCTAGGGCTGAAAAGGGGAACTTTGTACTCAGTCTGATACCCACATTTCAATCTGAAGGTTTCCAAGGGGTCTTACACTACAAGTCACCTGAGTAAATGGGATAAGAAAATTTTTGGTGATGGGTGTGACTGTAATTATTATGTAACACCACAGTATGTTTTTGGCCAAAATTTTAGATTAGAAATTGCCTTTCTCCCAATGTTTATTATGTAAACAACCGGAGCATAGAAAGTTAACAGATATTATATCCAAACATGCTTTTATTTCAATTATCATGGCATATATTCTTGTGCTATCCATCTGTACGTATATATGTACAAACAGGACATGTTTAAAATTTTCCAGTTCTGATTTTTTATTTTAAAACTACGTAAACTAACATGAACAAAAGGCATTTTAACTACTGTATTCATAATTCTTGTTTCTAATATCGTGCAATTATTACTCTGAAATCTGGACATTTTAAATTTATTGTTTACATGTATAGTGACTTAATTGTTAAAAACAGGAACCTGTTGTAAATAATCTTACACTTCATGTGTAGTATGAATTTCCCTCTGATAGGTTGACAAGAAACAAAAAAGTCCAAAGAGCCAAGACCACCTTACTATACATGGTCAGTTCTTGTACTGTTCAATACCATCACCCCCTCTCCATAATGTCCACCCCTGAACGTTATTAGTGTGAAAATGTTATAATTGAGAAAATTAACAGTTTGAGACACAAACAATAAATGTCGTAAGTGAGATTATGGTCTGGAGTAGTTTTACAATTAACAGTTAACTGATTTGACGTAATGTTTTCATCAGAGACAAAGATGATTCTGCTTTGTCTTTGGATTAGGAGCACATTACTCAAATTACTCATAACTCAAATTAGGGAAATCAACGGAGAACCGACAACTACCTCCAGGCCAAGCTCCACTCAAAAGTTCTCTAGGAACAAACAGGCTGGCAGAGGGGCATACATTCCTGCGACGCTTTTGGTGGAAGGACCGCGAGAGTTTGAACAATTTGTGCTGGAGAAAATCCGCTCTACTCTTCCAGAGTGCGAAAATGAAGAAGACTTAAATGTTGAATGTTTAAAATGAATAAATGCTTATGTTCCAATCTTAACATGCAGTCTTTATTCGGAATTTTCTTTCGATCGTTTGCCGCATTACAAAATGGCGGCCATTAAAAAAGTGTTCAGCTTCTACTCGCTTCTACTCGTGTCCAGTATCTCTCGACCAAATTTACCTTGTTTTGGTTTTGACCTCGGCCAATCATAACGCACGAAACTGATATCCAGAAATGGATACGGCCCGAACTGACCACGCAAGGCTGAGGAAAAATATAAAAATGTGAATTCTTTTAAACCAGAAACTCATAAGGAGTTGAAACGTATTACGCGCGTTCACAGCGTACGAATATTCAGTTTTGCCAAGTACCATATTTGGAAACACAAAGAGTTTGTAGGCGAATGATTTACACTCGTAACGACACACGCAAAAAAATTTTCGGTTTTGCGGTAAGTCACTTCAATTCCGACCTAAACGCAGTAAATTACTCACAGAAACTAAAGAAATTCATTAACAGTATCCAAGTGAAGTTCTCCAGACCACTAAATGACGATGGAACAGAAGATTTTAACCAAATTTAAATTTATTTGCCAAAGTTGTTCAAAAACATGATTACGCCATTTAGCGCGAGCTAGCGCGCGCTGTGAATTTAATCCAGATATTGCAATTTTGATTGGTTGAATTTTTTCGCCTGATTTTCCAAATAACCAGACATTATGGCCAGACATAATGTAATTTATGTCAAGGCGTGGTGCTCACATGATAATCCGTTGGGTAAGGTTGTACCAGGTACGCCAAATCTAACCAATGAGATTTGGGGGCGTTGTTTTGAGGGTATATTATGACTAGTTCCAATGTCATTCTTCCTTCTCTCCTTTGCCATCGTAAGGACAAGATCACCTCGGAGTAAACTCTTACCCGCCTCCTTCCCCTTCACCTACCAAACGGATTATCCTTGTTATTTCATTCTATTTTGTTGTGCTTCTATTTTATACTTGTAGGGTTGTTAACACATGCTAAGTTGTGTATTCGTTTAAGTAGTTTGGCGGATTTTTGTCGCCCCACTTTTTATCAGTTACTTATTAATAACCTTTACATAGATCACTGTGTTGTGATTCTGTTACATTTGATGTTATTAAACCTGCCACAATCGTGGCCAGATTTATCCAATGATCTCGTATTATCTCAAGTAACAGGGAATGCAAGCAAAGCTCGCGCTAAGAATTGAGCCCGTCTAAATTGGTTTATCGTATGCCTTGATATAAATGGTACTTAATGAAAACGAATGTTCAAACGCTTTGTACAATGCGAATCATAGGGAGTTACACGTTTCAACCCTTATGGGTTTTTGTTTAAACCCATGCCCTCTACAATAGAATCAATTGCTCAATACAGAGACTACTACAATTGCTTATTTGGTGCTCATTTTGAGGCGGCGCTGGTTCTTTGTAAATGATAACGAGAACATTGTCATCCAGGAGAATGCATTTTCGAGGCCTGTTTAGGCTGGTTTCAGTTGAAACGTGCGCCGCATTCAGTTGTGAACAAATGCGGCGCTTGGCGAGAGCGATGATTAACGGAGTAAATGTTGTACACACACATTTACCTAACTGGAATAATTAACATTTATTTTAGTTTGTTTTCTCACCTGGCTTTGAGGTTTGCCAAAGACAACGGCAAGAATACAAAAGAAAACAAAAACAGCAGCACTTTTAGCGGCCATTTTTGCAGCAAGATTATCGTAGTAGCTGAAAAATAAGATAATAAAAGTTGTATTTTCGTTGTTAAAGTGTCTAAAATAGATCGATACGCTTAGCTGCTAAAGTTTTTAATTCGAGTTTAAGATATTCTGTAAACACCTTTATCTAAGTAATTGTTATTTACGCGATTGTGAAAAGACAAATTTGGCTCCATTTTAATTCCACACGTACGACTATACAAAAAACGTTGAATGTGCGCCTTAATTTATAACATGATATTCTATAGATATATATTTGTTTGTTAAAGATTGTTAAGAAACGATTTTTGATCTGACCAAAACCCGAACAAAAATAATAAATGTTCATTTATTTAATTTAGGATGCCACGTTGGTGCTGACTTTTAAACCTTATAACCATAGTTAATATTCTCTTTCTTTTACGAACGCGAAACACTGTGTGCATGTGATCATTGAAATGGTAGAACATGGTCCTAACACTAGGTTCAACAAAATTAAAAACGTCAAAATGGCATTGAGACGCATTTCTAAAGTGCGACCACTAAAATGAGATCAAGAGCTGTTGAGCCGTTCTTTCGTGAGATAGTATTCTGAGTATTTGTTTTGTAATCCTTTACAAAATGAACTGAATGATTTTATAGCAACGCTTAGCAATGAACGCTTTTAACTGCTAGCAGTTTGCTTGATATAGCGAGGTTAAGAATGGTAGTTCTATATGAAATGATTCTCACCATAATGCGTCGGTATATTGTATTAAAAGTCGGCAAAATGTTTTCAGAAAACTCCCCTGTTTTCTTTGTCCAATGCTCGCGACAAATGATCTTTTCATCTTTATCATTTATATATTCACCGAGCTTAATATTCACTATCTTCATTATTTTATTGCACACTTAGCTTGATGCTTTCGACATTGTTGATCCTAGCAGTATGCAGAATGCGAACCGCGTGTCACATCTGAACCCAGTAAATGTCTCTCATAGCTCATCGATCAGTGATTAGAGCGCCCCACTATCTGGGAGGCCGTGGGTTTGATTCCCGTCGGGGAGTGTCAGATTTTTTTCCCTGACCAACGCTCGCGACAAAAGGTCATTTCATCTTTAACCTTAAATCCTTGTTTTCAAAGCCAAAAAGTTTCTGGCAAGACTTTCACCAATACTCCACGATCGACTCAACTCTATTCAGTTTTCTCTATATTTTTTGAAAGAGATTTAAGTTATTTCGTATGCAACTAACAGTGTAACACGACCTTGAAACAACCCCAGGGAGGTTTTCGTGAAACACATCACAGTTTATCGATCCACTATTAAAAAAACGACAGGCGAAAAAAATACTGAACACACCAGGGTTTATAAAACATGCATCAGCGAAAAAATGGCAAAAAAACTTAGCACTTACCACGGTGACGGACTTTTTAGCTCTGTTACGAAAGACGATATTCAGTCAGAATGAAGAAAAAGAAGGATCTTTAACTGTATTAAAGCTGCACAAACAAATTTTAAGATTGATATCGATTGATTAGCACTTTTACGAAAAAGTGGCGTCAACGATCTTCAAGAAACAATGCATTCTTTACACTGCGTAATTCATAGATTATTCACCAATCTGCTAGCAGATCAGTAATTAATCTGGAGGTTGCGCTAATTCCAAGAGTTAACAGTAGCTCTTAACAGCCAATGATAAGACAGATAGTGACTACAGTGCATTAATAATAATAATAATAATAATAATAATAATAATAATCATAATCATAATCATAATCATAATCATAATCATAAATTCTACTAGATTAATATATTTCATGGCAAGAGTCGAGTGTCACTTCAGATTAAGTACAGATTAGTATTAAATTCTCATCAACTCTTTGCTTCACAATGTATTGATAATGTAAAGTGAAATTACATTTTGAGCACACTTTGTGTTAAGACGGAATTCGCTAGGACTTCGAGTATTTATGGGACAAAATTATGTACCAAAATTATTTACACCTTATTGCAAGCTTGTGTTTTACTGTTTCTAACAACACCAAACATTGAAAACAAATTTCGGAGTTCCACTGAATTCCTCTGAATAGCTTAAGAGACGATTTCACGTAATAGCTACACGTGAGATTTCACCTATCGCTTGTGAACTTTGAAATTCATTTTCTCAGACTCTGATAACAAATTGTCGTTTGGGTTATCACAGATAATTACTTACATCTTTATCTTTTAAAAAGGGTAGAAGATAACGCAATAGGACTTAAATTATTCTGGTACTAGACTTTTGTCCAACTAAAATTAATATTACTCGATTCCGTCGTAATTTTATTTGCCCTAGCGGTGTTAACAGTTTAAGCAATTACATGGACGACTGAAAGAAATTAATCTTACATATGCATTTCTCAATGGTAGTTTTTCTCCAATTTTATCACTTTTTGTATTTTTTCAAACAGTATCTTGCGCATAGCAAGTTGTATGCTCACAGCTGAGTAAATATCATTTCGCGGATATCTAACGACGCTAAATTTTATTCAAAATGGCAAACACTGTTTGAATTTTGTGCGCGCAGCTTGAAATACCGTTAAAAAAATTAAACAAAAAAACTGATAACGAGAAAATTAACCCTTAAACGATTTGTTGTGCTGTTCTGTTCATGAATTTCGGTTATATTATTTTATCATTGGTTCTCAAGGCACTATCTCTAGGTCATTTTTTCATTTTTTTTCTGCCTTTCTAGTGTGATAACAGAAGGAGTTACAGCGAATAAAGCCAATATAGGGTCATAACTTTATTCTTTTATCCCAAGCGCCTCACAAATTAATTCTAAATCCAAAAACGTTCAACTTCTTTTGAAATTTGGATGTAAAGTTTGAAAATTTTGTCCAGATTCGTGAGTGAAAATAACATTTTGGTCACGTGATCAGATAGGTACGTAACCTATGTAGTTTTTAAAACCCAAATCTGCTAAGAACTCCAATTTTTAAGCTTTTTCTAGAGTCTAAGAATTGCAACGTCTGTTTTAAGAGAATCATGTTTTATTAACGGCTAGTAAGTCCTATTCTAGAATTTACGGGTGAAGTTCCAAAAGTAGCTGTGTTTCTCGAAGGTCCCGAAAACTGTTCGGACCCGAAAAGTCTTCGGGACTCTTTTCGGGTGCGTTTTTCGAGTTCTGTAAAGCGTTTCTCTAAACGCCCAATTTTCTCCCGATATTTCGGGATCTTTTCGGGATTAAGTGTGACGGGAGTAAGAATAGCGCGAGCTTCAATTTTTCAGCCTGTGATTGGTTCAAAAATTGCCATAGACATCGCTACAAAGTATTATCTCTAGCCATTTGCAGACTTCTAGCAACGTTAATATTTTAATACTGATGCAACTCTATGGGTTATTTTAAATGAAGAGACAGCTTGATGTTAGTGTTTAAAGCGTGCTTTTATAATTAATTTTTTTTTTATTCCCGGCTTGTAATTTACGAAGCACACGCTTCGTAACTTTCGTAATCTTGATTTTGAGCCTTGAAGTTTGTTAAAATAAGGTTAATTTTGATTGCATTCTTCTCTATCCTTGTCGCTCAGTATTTTGGTGAGCTTGCTGTACATATACTTAATGAATTTTGGCAGTTTCTTAAAAAAACCCACAGCAAAAAAAATTGGGCGATCCTGTTTAATCATGTAGAATAGCGTGTTGTTTTAGCCAACTAGACCGTATCAGGCGATATTCCGCGCGATTTCACAGAAAACTGTTAATTTTATCACACCTTATTCGATGGTTTTTAACATCATACGCGCGGATATTTTGCGAGTTATGGAAGAATACGAGCAATGAGAAGCCATCTTAACAATCGGCGATTTTTTTGCGTGCTATATTGAAGGAGATATTAGCTTTTAAAAACCGCAACATGTCTGCGGTGCAAAAGCGCTAATAAGCCCACACATTCTTTGTAAAATTTTGAGTTCTCAAACCCGCATCACATCATCGGGCTCAAATTTATAGCGAGAGTTAATCGTGTCCTCTTCTTTCAATATTTTTGTAGTTCGATCAAAAACTGAAGCGTTTATGCTAAACATTCCCCTCTATATATCCCACTGCTGTTTGGGGGGATATTTGAATTTTCTCACTTGTCTTCCCCTCACCGATCATTATACGGGCACGACCTCTACCGTGACCTAATAACGTCTTTTTTGTCTGCTTGCTTGCTTCTTTGCTTCTCTTTTTAAAACATTTCAAATGCAAAGCTGGTACTACGGAAAAGTATTTCATGGCCAATTCTTCCAACTAAGGCCAGAGATAGAACAGTGCCGTAGTGTTTGCTTGCACTGAGACGTTTGGCCATTGTCAGCGCAGAACACTATTTCCAAGACGATCGGTTAATCCCACGTCTAACAGAAGATTCTTACGCGCTTTGCTATAATAAGAAGGAAAACAGAGTTTATTGAAGCGAAACGATGAGACGGAAGCGATTTGTAGCGAAGCGATGTTTAAAGGTGGTATACAAATAATAAGACTAGCTAGAAACTTTGGAAACAAACCTTTGATTTCATTAATCCGATATAAAAAGATTACAATAATGTAAAATGCACAAAGTAAAAAGACTTACTTCCGTGTTCACGTTGAGGATTTTACAGCGATGACGTTGAGCCTCACTTTTGATGTTAACACGATGAAACGTTGACTAGAACTGAAAAAGTTTCCTGAGCACGTTCGAGAAAATACTAATACAAAGGATAATGGATTTCTTGTTTCGTAGATCATACGTAGGCAACTATATCCGTAGCAAAACACAAATGATACTAAAATGATACGTGTGGAGAGAACTCAGAAAAACTTTTGAGTTCAGAGATGGGATTTGAACCCACAATCTTTCACATACTATTCGAATGCTCTAACCACTGAGCTGCTCAGAACTCTAATGGTGAGCATTGGTTAATTGCGGGCTATTATATATTAGATAATGACGCAGAAGAAACTCGCTACAAGGAATTCGAAAGGAAATATACGAAAAACAAGAAGTATTCTACAGTATTATACAGCTAATCTTTTTCTTAATATGGTTCCCTGAAATAATGTTTGATTGGAGATAGAAATTGGCTCAATTTATTCTAGAGATGATCTTTCTGGATGAACTTGCATCTTATAGTAAGGCAAGCATTTTTCAGTTTTCTGATCATTTGGCCAGATGAACCTAAGTTACTCAAAGCGTTTTTTAACTGAATCTGCCAACAAATTCCACTAGTTTTATCGGCTCTTTCAAAATGCACGAGAAACTCCTGCTCTGTATTCCTAAGTAAGTTATTTTTAATTGGTCGAGAAATTAAAAAAAAAACAAAGAAAAACATCAACTGCCATAGTAGCACATAGTCTCCTTCGCAGCCGTTGTTTGGGCTCGTCACGCAACGCTGGGAAGGCTGCGAAGGAGACTACAGGTAGCACAACACAGTTTTAGGCAATAGTCACGTTAGCGTACGTTTCGTGTTTCGAGTTTGGGGTCGTTTGAAATGCCACACTTTATTGAATGTTTGCATTTCTATTTTAATTTACTTGTATGTTTAAAACAGAATGTGACTGCAGACGGCCTTTCACATCCCGCATAGCCGGCCTTTGAGCGTCTTGTTAATCAAAACAAACATCACTTTAGTATGGATTCAGGAATCCCATTTATTTCTTGTGCGCACAACTCCGTTAACGGAATACAAGATCACTTTACGTGCAGCTTACATTCAGCAGAGACACCCCTCGTAATCTTGCATCTTTCTTATTCTTCGTTCTTCAGAAACACCCAACAAATACTAAAGGATGGAATTAACTGTGTTAGTTACTATGCTAGTCGCTCTTCAAGAGTTATTATATTAACCTAACTTTTGAAGATATTGGCCTTGTTCACCGAATAATTAAGCTAATCTTTAGGATCCGCCCGCATTAATTTGGCTTCAGTTTTGTAACCTTTCAGATATTTGACTTTTAATCCTGAATAAGCGTCTGTTAATTAATTCCACCACTGCGGACACACAGTCACATCACATGCAAAAAATTGGCCAATTTTTTCCACTTTTGTTGTTCGCTGCCTGTTTGATTTCCCTCAGTCGCGTAAAAATGTTTAAAACGCGTGGTTATTTTGTTTTGAACTGATGAGAAACGTCCGTTTTAACAAAAATATGGACAATTTCAAATTCATTTCTCTCTCGCGGGGTCAGCTATGACTGTTTTCAAACTGTTACTATGCTGTGAGTTCATTTTGGTATTTTTATTTTTCCCTTTATTCCTCGAATGTTCAGCGGAAACCGTCTCAATTTTCCGTTTACTATATTTCTTTTGCGTTTATCTCCTTCAGAAACTATAGTTTTGAGGTTTCCTTTTTTAAAAGAACATTACAAACATTACTCAGAATATCGCGCCACAGTTCCTTCAATTGTAGGTGGTGGAAAACGAGGACACAATGTTGCGGACACATTGTGGCGGACACAAATGTTTCCCCGTTTGCCCGCGCGCGCAACATCTGTTGCGGACACAAAATTTGTGTCCGAGACACAAAAATGTTTCTGATTTCTTTCAGAGACATTTTGCGTCCGCAACAAATGTTTCCTCGTTTGCTCGCCCAAGAAAACATCATGAACAACAATGTGTCCGCCACAATGTGTCCTCGTTTGCCACCACCTTAAATACACTTAATTCATCATTTTTGATGAAAAAATCAGCGGTATTAATTACACTGTTATATTTGTGTGTCTTTGATGTGGTGACGTTTCGTGGCGCGTTTTAAATTGTAAACAAATTATTTGAAGTTTATAACTTGGTTACTTTCCAAATTCATTATAACCTTGCTTGGAAAAGCGGTTTTTAAATCAGTGTCGCAAAATAACTTAAACCGAAGCATCAACTCCGGCGAAACACAAACGAGTCTCACAAACGAAACGATAAGGCGTTTAGTACAAAAGAAGCATGCGAGATACATCGCATTCAGAACAATTTTATCTCATTTTCCGTAAAACGAAGCAACTGGCTAGGGGTATTTCTACTCCCCCTGGATAGGACGCTCGTTCCTGGTAGGGCTACCACCTCCCACCCCCCGCCCCCCAGAATTGTGGGAGGGCCCCCCTCCCAACGTTTCAGCCTCAAATCGTAAAAAAAAATTAGAACGCTCAGCCTCGGCCCCAAAATTAGACGTTCTTATAAAAAAAAAGAGTGCATGAGCGAATAGTCAACTCCTTACTTTCATGTGGTATTGTTTGTGTTTTAACCCTTTACAAAATGAATCGAAGATTTTCTTTGGGAGCTCTTGGCGACTAAAGGGTTTATCTGATAACGGTTTGCTAGAAGTGCGAGTAAATAACACGACAGGCGAAAAAATTAACACACAGAAGTTAAAAAAAATGGAAAAATTAATACTTACCGTGGTGATGGAGTTTTAGGCTCCTTTGCAAAAGATAATCTCAGTCAGAATGAAGACGCGAAAACCTTTAGCTATATTAAAGCTGTACAAACTAATTTATTAAGATTGATGTCGATTGGTAAACACTTTGACGAAAGTGGGCGTCGACAAACTGACACGAAACAATGCGATCTTCACAACGCTGAACACATTATCTTGAGACAATACATTGCAACTGTAGCATTCGTGAGATGGTGCACGACATCTAAAGTAATTAATTCCTCGTTAAGGCTAATTTACACGCTGCGATTTGTCGTCTACGATGTATCACTGCACATGCATGTTTTAGAAATACACCTAATCACAATAACATTTCAAATTAAAAAGAAGGTTGAAAAAGCAAAATTAATCAGCTTAATCAGATCATAGCTGGCAAAATTTACAAGAGAACGACGAATTTTTATCCATGCACATAAATTAATTGTGTTGTAAGATATTGATTCAGGTTTATTTTGATGCGTTTTCAGACTGTTCCTTCGGACGATTCTCAAACATAACGTTGTAATGCCTAATTACTAATTCCTATTTGCCTTTTCCATTTTGCTTTTTCTATGACAACGTTAAAAACATATTTTTTACAATGGATTATGTTGCAGATTCGTATGAACTTTCATATTATGTGAAAATAAAAAATAGCATTTTTTCATGAAAAAAGAGCATCTGATACCTTAAGTGAACATACATGTGTTTTATCACATTTTGTTTTTAAAAAGAATTTCTCGACGCTAACTAGTTGTATGCTTACAGCTGAGTAAAAATGAATTTCATGGATAACTCACTGCGCTGAATTCTATTTGACATGGAAAAAACTGTTTTAATTTTGCATTTGCAGCTGAGAATACGCTTTAAAATTAAAACAAAAAATGAAAAAAGAGAAATTGATCTTTTAACGATTTTCTGAACTACTGTGGCCTGCTGTTTATTCATTTCAGCATTGTTTGGTCTTATACCCCGTTCACATCAAAGGTTTAAAGGCTGTTTAGTTAAACACGGTTTAAAATTGTAATCTTCATAGAAGTTGCTAACTGATGTTTGTCCACTTCAAATTTGGCACAATGAAATCGCAAGGTTCCCGCTTACTGGAATCCTATTCAAAATTTAGTCTATAAGTCTCCTGTTGCCGATTTTCATTTTGTTTAACCTGGTTTAACTAAACATGTTTTGTTGGTGTGAATTGGGTATTAGTTCCCAAGGCGCTATCTGTAAGCCTACTTTCAAATTATTTTTTAAATTCCATCTGGTCAATACGAATAATACAATACTCGTTCCCAATCGTCTCTCATAGTCTTAAAGGGAGCGGGAGTCGACTGGGGTAAACAAGTGAAGCAAGGGATGATAGGAAGGAAGAAAGGAAAGGAGAGAGACCTTACCATCATCCCCCGCTCACGCCCGCGCATCCCTCGTTAATAATCAATAAGACTATGAGAGACGACTGGGGACGAGTCAGATATATGGCCGTTATGGAGGACCCTCCAAAAAGCATATCCGTAGGAGGTCTGGATTCGAAAATATGACGGTTTCAAACCTTTCTTAGAAACAAATTGACAGCCAGAAGGACCCCTTGTATGGTATTTGAACTTCCGATTCATTGGCATGTACGCATTGCGGACCAATTTCAGGCGGTGATCCCGGTACGAGTCCCATCAAGCTGTGCGCGCGAAGCAAAGAAGAAGAGGACAACATGGCGGAATACAAGGGAGCTGCTAAGGAAGGTGCCAGGGCCATGGCCCTGATGAAAAAGCGAGAGAAAATGAAGGCTGACATTGAAGCTGCAAAGAATAAGATATCGGAGGTAAGTTTTGCGTTATGAGCTTTGAGGAGATTTTTTTAAACTAGGCATTGAAAATGGAATTGATCGATGCAGTGTGATGTTCAAGTTTTCAGAAGTTTTAAATCGTAATGTCATAACATCGATCCCCATTTTAAGTCATCGTAGTTTATCCTTCATTACCAAGCTTATGCAGTAAAACTTCCCTTCATTTCCGATCTTATACAGAAAAATGAAAAGTGGATATGTGATTGTTCATGTAACTATAAAATTCTTGGTTTGGTTTCCTTTCTTGCAGAATCACAAAATTGCAGATATCAGCAACAAGTTTTCATCTCACTATGATGTAGTTGAACAGCAGCTTAAATCAAGCACTATTGGTATGTTGTACATAAAATATAAACAACTTGTCAATGTATAAGTTACCCTGGTTTTACCAACCTCAGTCTAAAAAGAAAAATGCATTTTTTTTGTTTGTTCTTTTATTTACTATTCTGAATATGTAGTGGATTTTACCGGTGAAAGCATGACAAAAATATTAAAAATTTAAAATATGATTACAGTCTATTATCCATAATATTGTTGAATTGTGTGATTACAGTTTATTATGATAATTCTATTTTAAAGGTTTGGTGACCCTGGATGAGATGAAAGCCAGACGTGAGGATTTGGTACGAGAACATGAAAAGCAACTGGCTGCTAAACTTAAATCTGATGAAGGGTAAGGATTCTAGGCATAGGTCATTAGTTTCATCCAATTTATTATGCCATCATGTTCTATCAGCGATCAGGAGAAACTCAGTCACGTTCTGTTGGAAATCTACTAATATGATTGGTTCTCCCAATGTTTTCTATTTGCTGATAGAGGACGATCGCATGTTTGTTGCTCTTTAAATGGTCAATTGTTTTTTTTGGTGTAAGTTGTATAAAATTGTAGGTTTTGGACTGCCGTCGTTTAGAGTTTCTACTAAAATTAAATACAGTTAGACTACCCCCATCCCCCACCCCCTTGTTTTCTATGTGCGATAGTCAACTCTGCTGGCTATTCACTCACAGTTTTGACTTTTAACAGAAAATGGCTTGGTGTCTAAAAGCTGTAGAAACTCAGGATCATTCAACAAATTTTTCTCTGTTTAAATTTTTAAATGGATATGACATTACTAAGCATTGTTTTATTTTGCAATTGGGTGAACTGCTTTATACCATTTTACACTGTATCTTACTTTTACCTGTAGGTAGGGGTTATTTGTGATAAATTTGTCATTTTTTTAGTTTCTGTTAATTTACAGGGAATCCTCAAAAAGAAAACAGAAGAAAGCTAAGCTAAAGCAAACTTCGGCATTGTCATTTAATCTTGATGAGGATGAAGGAGATGAAGATGATGATGATGATAAACCAGGTAATCCTTGTTTTAGAAGTATACTTTACATGGTGATGATGAGGATGATGATGATCATGATGATGATGTTTAAATGGCAGTGGCGGTGGCGGTGGCGGTGGCGGTGACAGTGATCATAATAATAATAACAATTTGGCTATTATGTGCTAGACTTAAATGGTTGGCTGGCTGCCTCTGCACTTGCTTTTATCTACATGTTAATGCAGCAATAATTTTTTCCCAAACAGTTGTCCCACTGAAAAAGAAGAAACCAGGAAAAAACCCTGACGTAGACACATCATTTTTGCCTGACAGAGAAAGAGAGGTACATTTTTATTATTTAGATATACATTAGTTTTACGTAGCTTGTTATAGTAAACCACAGAACATTTTTTATAATTATTGAGTTACAGTACCAACATTACTTACATGTACAGTACTTATATTGTGCACACAATACTAACATTACTAACACTATATTTACTGCTTGAAAATATCACACTTTGCTTAAAACATCATGAATAACATTTGGATTCCTATTAAACATTATCTTAGCGACAACAGAATATTAATACAGTATGTTTGGCATATAAACAGGAAAACACTGAATTCCATAAGCTCTCTCATACCTTACAGTAGTAAGTATCTTGAATATTTGTCACAATCTTGTGACAGTTACGTGTATTTTGCACCACATAATGTGTTAACATTCATTTGTGACGACCTTATGCACCTGCTGGTGTGGCGAGACATGATGATGACTTCACATGAATAACTTGTAAGTTACATGCAATTATTGCGTAGTTAATGGATTTTATGGTTTACTTTGAGACAGGAGATCGAAAGGCAAGAAAGAGAAAAAATCAGACAAGAATGGGTGGAGAAACAAGAAAAGATTAAAAGTGAGTGCTAAATAAAAACTTACTATGTATTACATTTTATCTTTCTTTGGGGATGAAGCTGACATTACAAATTTCTGCGTGTATTTAAATTATAGATGAAGATGTAGAGATCACGTACAGCTACTGGGATGGATCAGGACACAGAAGAACAATAAAGGTATGTACTGTTAGCATTGCTACAGTACACAATATTTTTATATAGCATAAAAAATTATCAAGCTTTACATAGTTTGGTATTAGTGTCATGGCAGTACGTGTTGTCCCTTTGATTTTGGGAAGGCCAGTGGGTATTCTGATTGTGATTTTCAACTGTGTGTGTAGGAACCCTTCTGTGACCAGAACAGGAGGAATTAAGCTTACATTGGGCTGAATCTTTTGTTTTAAGCCAAGTGGCAATGATTTTACCGTGACTTAATTAAGCCAGGTGGCCCACCATGCCTTAAATATGTGCATCTAGTCATTTTATAGAGATAGTTGGGTAGCTATCATGGATACTGTAAGGAACCTTGCACTCTTCAAATTGTTCATTGTCTGATGTCTCAAATTAGTTGGATAATAAAATGTCTTTGGACCATTTCATGTGAAATGATGTATCAGTATATGTTTGCATATGCATTTTTGTGCACTGATACACCCTGCAAGATGTTCAAAATACACCTGCAAAATTGTAAATATGCCACCAGTTTTACTAACTAATGGCAAGAATAGTGGTTTCTAGTTTCCAAGCAGGTATGATCTGAACCACTTTCAAAACACAGTGATAAGAAATGTTGTTTTCATTTATTTTCTCTCTCTTTCGTGCGTCGAGCTTTTGGTATACTTAATATTTTTTGTTGTCACTGCAGATGAAAAAAGGTAATACAATCTCACAGTTTCTCCAGAAAGGCATAGAGCAACTGAGAAAAGATTTCACAGAATTTAGGTAAGTTTATGTGGATAACTTTATGTAGGCGCAGTGGCCTAATTGTTAGTGCTCACAGCCAAATGAAAGATAGTTTTTTCATGACGTTTTTTTCTATTCAAGTGTTAAACAAATGATTTGCCTTTCTAGGACTGTTAGTACTGAAAACCTCATGTACATCAAAGAGGATCTTATCATACCACATGTGAGTAAATCCACTTAATTCTGCTGTTACATTTATTATCCAGCCATCTCATCTAGGCATGCAATGCATGCAGAATGATAGATTATTTTTTATACTGCAGTTTAGCTCAGTTGGAAAATTCCTACCGAATCAACAGTCAACAAAAGCTGACTGCTGCAAATGGCAGGATAAGCTGTCTTTGTCGTCTTGGTCTGAACTGAGTGTGATTTGGCTTGGCTTTAATTTTATTCCTGCTGTTTATCTGTCTTTCAGCATTACTCGTTCTATGACTTTATTGTGAACAAGGCTCGTGGTAAAAGTGGCCCATTGTTTAGTTTTGATGTCCATGAAGATGTAAGGGTTATCAGTGACGCCTCTGTGGAAAAGGATGAGGTAAGTTGGTTTTAGCCCCTTCAGCTTCAACGTCCACATGCAAATTCTCCTGACTGATCTCCATACATTTTCTTATGGTATAAGTTGGGAGAATTTCAAGACTTCAAACTTTTTCTGGGGGGATACCCCCAAACCCGCGAGCAAGATCTTGCCTCGCCTTTGCCAAAAGTCTGGCTTCAGCCTTGCTCACCTTCACATGCACCAGTTTGTTCAGACTATTGCGACTCATTCCTGGAAGAAATGCTAGTTTAAATGTATTACAAGCTACCCCCAGTATTTGGCGACCAGTTCCTCACTGTACCACTAATTTTTTTCAATGTTTTTGTTTTCACTTGTAGTCACACGCTGGTAAAGTGGTTCTTCGTTCATGGTACGAGAGGAATAAACATATTTTCCCTGCCAGTCGGTGGGAACCTTACGATCCTGAAAAGAAGTGGGAAAAATATACGGTGAGATCTAAATATATTCCACTAACATACGTTCTTCCAGTCCTCAAGTTTTGCTCTTTAGAAATTACATTAGGGATGTTTATACGAGAAAAATAAAAGGCAACTTCAATAAGACAGGGTTAAATAATCTTGAACTGACCGTATAAATTGTGAAATAAAAATCCCGCCTCGCGACTAGGGCGCGTGTACAATGGATAAATGGCTCTTTTTCGCGCCTTGTTTTAGCCTCGTTTAATTTCAGCCGTGTTTTATTTTCTCGTATATAGTTATAACCCTATTTATTATTTCTTCGGCGTAAAATAGGCTAGGCAGAGAAGTTATTAGAGTTTGTTGAACATACAGTATAAGGGAAACTATGTAAACCTTGGGCGTCCTCCTTCGCTTGTTTGATTCGTTCCCTCGCCGCGAGGGACAACTGACGTTTGGCGCGAAAAATTTTCTACTGATGACTGGACGTAGCTTAACAGAGACGCGTGCAGCGTCTGTGATTTGTTGCTGCTCGGGTTTGAATTTTCGCGCGCAAGGGCGGTAGCAATTACACACAATGTAGCCTGGATGGTTAAAATTAGCAAAGAAAGAAATGGGCAGTAGGAACATTCTGCGGTACACCAGCGTGGCAAGATATTCAGCTGTCCTTGAGGTGTCATTTTTGGTTATAATGGCCCCAAATTCCAAAGTAGTGGTACATTCCTGTAAGTATTTTTTTACTTGGACTGAATAAGTTTCGATATTCGTAGAAAGAGCTAATGGTGTAGTTTAGATCCATAGAAGCGTTTAAAAATGTTAGTCGAAATCGTCTGTTTACAGACGATAGTGCGTAAATATCTGACAGGAAGATAGCAAGACAGGCAGCCACGGCCTACAAAATGAAATTATCAGAGAATCAGTACAGAAAGGCAGAGCACCGTAAGTGTAGATACGAGACATTATTTCATGTCCTTGCCCTGATTGATGTTTTTACGGATTGTTATAACAGATCTCTGATGCGCCAAAAAGTACGGCCTAAGAAAGACGTCCTTCGCCGCCATCGGCGAACTCATGGAGGATACGATAACACGCCAACATTCACGTTCTCTTATTGTATACGAGTCCGACAAACATTTTGTAAATAAAAGAAAATTACTTGGAGAATATTTTGTGTCTATTTATCGTGTATTGTTTGTGTCCCGTTGGTCATCTTGGGGGGTTTAAAAAAGAAAAACTTTTCCGACGTGCATCCCCGCACCTTTCCGGCGTCCTTTTACTCTACATATGACGAAAACTGAGTTTATGCTTATTGCATCAAGGCAGAAGTTATCACAATTTACGGAAAGTCCCTCTCTTACTATAAATGAGAACGCAATAGAACAAGTAACCTCCGCTAAATCGCTCGGAGTTTATGTTGATCAAAATATAAACTGGGAGTGTCATATTGAAAACATTTCTAAGAAGATAGCTTGTGCCATTGGTGCAATTAAACGAATTCGGCATCTCACTCCATTTAATATTTTGATCAAAGTTTATAATAGCCTTATTCAACCACAATTTGATTATTGCAACGTAGTGTGGGGAAGCTGTAACAAGGGCCTTTCTGAAAAACTGCAAAGGCTTCAAAACCGCGCAGCTCGTACCCTAATGTCTGCGAGCTATGATAGTAATTTCGATGATTTGTTCCGGACACTGGGGTGGCGAAGACTCTATTATCAAAGATTGGTGTGACTGTAGCCAGCCCAGTCTGCGCGCGGTCAAGGTTCGCGCCATTTTCGGTCACGTGACCAGTTTGTTTAACCAGCGTGGTCTTATAGTTTTGACTCAAGTTTATCGAAGGATTTATCGCTCGTTTAGCGTGTTTTCCGTCCCTTTCGCGGTCCCAGCTGGACAAGGTTAGCTGTGTTCTTTCACTTGTATCTTAGGTTTAGCTAGTTTCGTAATATTTTGTATTTCGGACTTTATTTCGTTGTATGTTATGTCGCTCGCTCGTGTATTCGCTTCGGTTGTTTAGTATTGTTATTATTTATTTTATTTTAGTTTTACGGTTCCTGTTAGTTACCAGTAAAGACTTCCAGACAGATCAGCTATAACTACTTTGGTTCGTTTAACCTATGTCGGTAGTTACAGTAAAACTTGCTTGCACGAACTGAACTTCGAAGAATTCTTGAGTAGAATTTGGAAAATCAGGACGCGGATAGGGACTGTTGGATGAGTTTCGGATCGCTAGGTCAGATGGAATCGTTGGATACCCCTGGCCCCAGCTTAGTAATTGAAGATAATACAAATTCAGCATCGTTTATGCCGAAAAATAGTGAAGATGAGCTTGAAGAAGCCAAAGAAGATGTACCAGATCACATTGAAGACCCTGATGGGCTTGAAGAACCCAAAGAAACAGATTTGTTAGACCAAAATGAAGATAATGCCCGTCAGAAGAGTAAACGACCTCACACTTTGACCAAGAAGGGTCTGGAATACCAGTGCTTGATAAAAGAAAGGGAGTTTCAAAGAGCTTTAAGAAGAATGAAGGACAAACTGCACAAACTTGATATGGATTGGATTGACATTTCAGACCCCCATATTCTCCGAAAGGAGAGATCAGACATAGAACAATTCAGGCAAGATTTGGATGGAGCTCAATCAGAATATGTATCATTGTTGACTGGAGATGAAATTCATCGTGTAGTGGAGCTATCAGCGTGTTTGAATAAGCAAGTAGTTGAACTGAGAATGAGAATTGGCGAGAAAATCTTCCAGCTGGAAAAGGAAGAATTGTGCTCCCGTACTAGTAAAAGGTCATCCTACTCGAAGAAGACAGCCTCGACTCGTGTCTCAAAGGGATCAGCCTCGTCCCAAGTTTCCCTTCTTAAAATGAAGGCCCTAACTGAACTAGCCAAAAGAGAAGTTGAAATGAAATTTGCACGAATAGAATCAGAAAAAAGGTTGGAAATGGAAAGAAAGAGGCACGAGATGGAAGAGATCCAAAAAATGAAGAGCTATGAGACTGCCAAGGCTGAAGTCGATGCCGTTACAAGGCTAGAAGATGAAGGAAAGGAAGAAAATCCAAATTTAGATGACCTAAAAGAGTTTCAGCTGAAGGATGATGAGAAGGAAGAGCGTGTACGTGATTATATATCTTCACTGCCAGACCTGAGATCTGTAGACAGCTTAATACCCTTACCAGACTCGTTCGTCCAAGGTAACAGAGCCCATCGTCGCACCCTTTCATCTCAGAAAGAAAGGGACACAGAGTTATCTAACGCAGACCAAATTCCCCAGGCTCCAGGCAAGGATCAGGGCAATTCAGCCGGTAAACAATTAGTCACACCACCCCATCTGCATGTCAACAGTTCAGCCACTCCTTACAGCACACCGCCGACAATCCCTCATTGTCCTCCCACCATGGAATCACAGCAACATGGGATTGCCCAAGCAATAGCAAAGGGAATGGAAGCTGCGAGGTTGCCAACTCCTCACCTCTCAATTTTCAGTGGTAACCCCTTAGATTGGCCTACATGGAAAGTTTCTTTCGAAACTGTTATCGAAAAAAGGTCAATGAGCTCCAATGAAAAGATCCTGTACCTGCTACAGTATCTATCAGGCCCACCTAAGAAGATTGTTGAAGGATACCAGTTTCTTAAAACAGATGACGCCTACACTGAAGCAAAGAAATCTCTTGAAAAGCGATTTGGTCACCCCTCTGTAGTCGCAGAAGCATTCCGAAGAAAACTGGAAAATTGGCCAAAGATTCCTCCAAGAGATGGGATTTCACTGAGAGAATTTGCAGACTTCCTGAAAACATGTGAGCTGGCTATGCAATCAGTAGAAGATCTTGAAACCCTCAACAAGCAACACGGCAACAAGCAGTTATTGAAGATCTTGCCAAACTGGGTACATCCTAAATGGGGAGTTAAGGTACGAGACTACCAGACAAAGTATGGAGAAAACAAGTTTCCCCCGTTCTCGGCGTTCGTTAAATTTGTTACTGAGATTGCCGAGGTACAATGCCTGCCTGTCCTTACGAACTTGGACTCAAACTTTTCAGTGAAAGAAGAGAAGAGGAGAAATTTTCAAAGAAGAACTGAAAATCGTAAAAGCAGAGATGTAAATTCCCTGGCTACGCAAGTTAAAGGCCCTTCTGATTCCATGAACGGAAAGAAGAAAGCGTGTTATTGGTGTGGAAATGCATCCCACGAGTTAGAAATGTGCCAAGAGTTTGTCAAGAAACCCATCAATGAAAGAACCCAGTTCATCATTAGAAAGGGACTTTGCCTTCGCTGCCTAGTTCATGGTCATATGGCAAAGGAGAACAAGTGTGAAAAACTACTTAGTTGCGTAAGATGTAAGCAGAAGCATCCAACCTGCCTGCATGACAACAGGAGAGCACCTGAAGGTACAGATAGATCAGATAAAGCTACACCTGAAGCAGCAGTGAAATTTACAAATGCGGTTGATACAGAGAACTTGCAATGCAGTGAAAGTGATGCAACAGCGAACTGCACTAACATTTGCTCCATCAAAGGGCAACAGTCTGGTCAGGATCAAAGTTTAATCATCCCAGTATGGGTTTCCAGCGGCGAAAGGCCTCAAAATGATGTCCTGACTTATGCTCTTATCGATTCTCAATCCAATGCTACCTTTATCACCGAGAAGTTGAAACAAGCCTTAGAGGTCGACGGCGTAGCAAGTCACCTTCGTCTGTCAACAATGCATCAAGAAGATGAAGTAATTGAATGCAAGAAAGTTCAAGGTCTTAGTGTTACAGACTTAAAACGCCAGGTTCACATCCCCTTGCCAAAGGTCTACACAAGAGACAGCATTCCTTACAAACCCCATCAAATTCCAAAGCCAGAAGTTGCCATGCAGTGGGACCACCTAAAGTGTATTGCTGAAGAACTTATGCCATATAGAGAAGATGTACAGGTTGGAATATTGATTGGAACGAACTGCCCAAAGGCAATCAAACCGCGAGAAGTTATTCCTGGAGGAGATCACGACCCGTACGGCATAAAAACAGATCTTGGTTGGGGTATTGTTGGAAGAGTGTGCAAGTCAAATCCAGATGAAGACTTAGAACAACTTTCAGAAAGTTGGGCCAACAAGATTGTAATCAATGAAGATGCCACGTTTGCGATGGAGTCCCGAGCAAAGGAAATTGTAAATCCAGCTCAGATCAATGAGATGTTCGAAAGAGACTTCCACGAAAGAACAGAACTCAAAGGTTCATCAACCTTGTCAGTTGAAGATCGCACATTCCTGGAAATTTTAAATAAAGGGATCCACCAAAGGGAGGATGGGCATTACGAGATGCCGTTGCCATTGCGCTCTCTAGATGTTAAGTTGCCGAACAATCGATCGCAAGCATTGAGAAGGCTGTCTCAGTTGAAGGCACGATTTCAAAAGGATCCGAAGTATCACAGAGACTATGTTAAATTCATGGAAGAGATGATTGAAAAGTGCGCAGAAAAGGTTCCCTCTCAAGCCGAAACCGGTATCAACATTGGAGATGGCAAGATTAACTATGTCCCACACCACGGAGTCTACCATCCGAAGAAACCCAGCCAAATAAGAGTGGTCTTTGATTGTAGTGCAAAATACAAAGGCACATCCCTGAACAAGAACTTGCTCCAAGGGCCCGATTTGACAAACAATTTAGTGGGCGTACTCTGCCGATTCCGCCAGGAGGCTGTGGCTTTGACATGTGATGTACAAGGAATGTTTCACCAGTTCTTTGTAGACGAGACAGACCGAGATCTCCTCAGATTCTTTTGGTGGAAGCATGGAGATTTTAAGAATGAAGCGGAAGAGTATCGCATGAAAGTACACCTGTTTGGTGCTACTTCTTCACCTGGATGTGCAAATTTTGCTTTCAAAAAGGCCGCAGACGATGGCGAGAAAGAGTTTGGTTCAGAAGCCGCAGACTTCATGCGAAAGGATTTTTACGTCGACGATGGACTGAAGTCTGTAAAATGTGTTGACACTGCCACCAACCTTATTCAGAATTGTCAAGCCATGTGTGCAAGGGCAGGCCTGAGACTGCACAAGTTTAGCAGCAACAAGAAAGAAGTTATTCAAGCTGTTCCCCCCGAAGATCGTGCCAAGGGATTACAGGATCTAGATCTGACGAGAGACCCTTTGCCAATAGAGCGAACTCTCGGCGTTATGTGGTGCGCAGAGACTGACAGTTTACAATTCCGTATAGTCATTCAAGACCGCCCACTTACAAGAAGAGGCATCTTATCCACAGTTTGTTCGGTCTACGACCCCCTTGGGCTTGTAGCACCCCTAATCCTTACTGGCAAGCAGATATTACAAGACCTTTGTCGTGAAAATGCTGACTGGGATGACCCGATCAGTGATGAGCTAAGGTCAAGATGGGAACGATGGCGAAATGAGTTACGACTCCTTGAAGGTCTCAAGATACCAAGATGCTACAAACCTGAAGATTTTGGAGACATTAAGGCGGTCGAACTGCATCACTTCTCTGATGCAAGTCAAACAGGCTACGGTCAGTGCAGCTACCTGCGCTTGTTGAATGAAAGCAATCAAGCCTATTGTTCCTTAGTTATGGGAAAAGCCCGCGTTGCTCCTCTGAAACCAGTGACCATCCCACGCCTAGAGTTGACGGCAGCCGCCGTATCAGTCAGAGTGAGTCAATGGCTTGTACCAGAGCTCGATTACGAAAACGTTACTGAGTTCTTTTGGACAGACAGCAAGGTAGTGATGGGCTACATAAGCAATGTGACCAGACGCTTTCACATTTTTGTAGCCAACCGCATACAACAGATCCATGAGCATACCAAACCTCAACAATGGCAGTACATCAACACACACTCAAACCCTGCAGATGCTGCATCCCGAGGTCTTACGACCAAACAGCTCTTGAGTGATGATTCACAATGGCTTAGAGGCCCCAGCTTCCTGTGGAACTGTGGTCCTTATCGAGTCCAAGAAGAGAACACTCCAGAACCCTTAGATCCAAACGATCCAGAAGTCAAGGCGTCTACCCTCGTAACACAGAGCGACGAGAGCTATCCTAATTACTTTGAAACTGCCAGGTTGGATCGATTTTCCGACTGGTCTAGAGTGAGAAAAGCAGTAGCAGTGTGCTTGCGGTTTAAACGTCTTCTAAGAGAGAAAAGATTCCAGAAAACTGCAGTGGCTCAAACTAGTACAGCAGTGAAGAAGAATGGCACAAGCTACCAACCTGTAGACATAGAAGAGATTGGTCAAGCTGAGATGGAAATAATTCGCTGCCTTCAGCTTGAACATTTCAAAGATGAAATCGAAGCGCTCTCCCTGCTGCAAGTGCATGGCGAATTCTCTGATAGACAGAAAGCCAAGCAAAGAAATTTCAACCTGAAGAAATGTAGCAGTCTTTATCGCCTAGATCCGTACTTAGACGTGAACGGTATCCTGCGTGTTGGTGGCCGACTGAGGAGGGCCAATATGCCTGAAGCTTCTAAGCATCCAATCATTTTACCAAGGCGATCGCATGTTACAACCCTCATCCTACAGTACTGTCATGAAGCAATCAAGCATCAGGGTAGTGGAATGACCCACAACGAAGTACGACAACGTGGGTACTGGATAATTGGTGGCACGTCCGCTGTATCGAGTTTTATTTCAAAGTGTATCAAGTGCCGAAAGCTTCGTGGACCACTCGTGCAGCAAAAGTTAGCAGACCTCCCAGAAGATCGTGTAGATCCAGCCCCTCCATTTGCATACTGCGCAGTGGATTACTTTGGTCCATTTCTAATAAAGGATGGCCGCAAGGAGGTTAAAAGATACGGTGTAGTCTTCACGTGCATGGCGTCCCGTGCCATTCATCTCGAGTCTGCAAATACGCTAGACACCGACTCCTTCATTAATGCTGTAAGACGTTTTCAAGCCGAGCGTGGTCCAATCCGCCAGCTGAGGTCAGACCGTGGATCGAATTTCGTTGGCGCCCAGAGAGAATTGCAAGAAGCTCTGAACGAGATGGATGAAAACAAGGTACGCAGCACTTTGATTGAAGAGAATTGCGAATGGTTTTCATTCAAAATGAATCCACCCTCGGCAAGCCATATGGGAGGATCCTGGGAACGGCAAATAAGGACAGTCAGAAGTGTTCTCGCAGCACTGTTGGCAGAAAGTGGTCGTCAGTTGGACGATGAAAGCTTCCGTACGTTACTGAAAGAGATCCAGGCAGTGGTGAATTCCAGACCACTAGCCTTGAATGACATGTCTTCAGTTGATTCGCCAGAGCCGCTGACTCCAAACCACTTACTGACCATGAAAAGCAAGGTTCTAATGTCACCTCCAGGCATCTTTCAAAGAGAAGATATCTACCTTCGCAGAAGATGGAGAAGAGTTCAGTACCTGACGAATGCATTTTGGGAAAGATGGAGAAAGGAGTTCCTTAGTACACTTCAACTTCGCAAGAAGTGGATCACACCCAAACGCAACATGGCAGTGAATGATGTCGTCTTGATGAAGGACGAAAATGCCCCAAGAAATGCTTGGCGTTTAGCAAGAGTTAAAGAAGTATTCCCAAGCAAGGATGGCCTAGTGAGAAAGGTTAAACTCGCCATGGCTGCTCGTAGTCTTGACAAGAATGGAAAGAGAATCGAGGCAGTACAGTTTCTTGATCGACCTGTCCATAAGCTTGTTCTTATCCAGGAAGGAGACCGGGAATTCCCCGACGAGGAGCCAGAGGAGCCACAAGTTAAGACAAGTACTGACTGAAGGAGCGGTATAGACGGAAGGAGCAGTACTAATCATAGGAACATTACTTACTGGAAAAGCAGTTTATTAATGTAGACCTGGAACTGTTATCTAGAAACTGCGAACTGATAGTTGATTTTATTTCGCCGAATTATTATTTGAGTTTTGAGAATCGTTAGAACATTTGACTTTGTAAGGACAGTGGATTCCCACTGTGGGGAGCCATGTGACTGTAGCCAGCCCAGTCTGCGCGCGGTCAAGATTCGCGCCATTTTCGGTCACGTGACCAGTTTGTTTAACCAGCGTGGTCTTATAGTTTTGACTCAAGTTTATCGAAGGATTTATCGCTCGTTTAGCGTGTTTTCCGTCCCTTTCGCGGTCCCAGCTGGACAAGGTTAGCTGTGTTCTTTCACTTGTATCTTAGGTTTAGCTAGTTTCGTAATATTTTGTATTTCGGACTTTATTTCGTTGTATGTTATGTCGCTCGCTCGTGTATTCGCTTCGGTTGTTTAGTATTGTTATTATTTATTTTATTTTAGTTTTACGGTTCCTGTTAGTTACCAGTAAAGACTTCCAGACAGATCAGCTATAACTACTTTGGTTCGTTTAACCTATGTCGGTAGTTACAATTGGAACAGAAGTCTATCCTAATGTATAAAACATTACATGGTATGACTCCTGATTATCTGAGATCAAGATTCGTATATCGTGACGATGTTAGTGCTTATCGTTTAAGGAATACCGAAAACAAATTAGTTCTTCCACAACCTCGAACTGATTATCTCAAGAAAAGTTTTTCGTACAGCGGAGCTCAGTTGTGGAACAACTTACCTATAGACCTAAGACAAGCATCTTCACTGGCCGATTTCAAATCTAAATTAAGTCGGCACTGTAGAATGAGCGTGTGAATGCGTGCGTGTGGAATGTGTGTGGAATGTGAGTGTCATTATGTAATAGACTTAAGATATGCTTGTAACGTTCATTCAAGGCGGTTCGAATAAATTGTACACGTTGGTTGGAGCTCGGCTCTCGAAATCGTCATGGTGTCAGGAGTAAAAATCCGTATCGCCCGGTTCCTCTGATACATTAACAGTTTGAAGTTTCGCTCATCGTTATGGCAGAGGGACTCCGAAAACCTGAGCCGCTGAGCTTCGAGGGAAATGTCTCGTTAAATTGGAAAAATTTCAAACAGGAGGTGGAAATATTTATCGCCGCCGCACATGGAGAAAAGGATGCCAAGACTAAAGCGTACATCTTCTTGAATTTGGCAGGAAGAGAAGCAATTGAAAAGGAGAAATCTTTTGTTTACGCTCCCGCTGTGCTGAACGATGATGGAGGCGTTCGAGTCGCAGCAGAATCTCGCGAGAGTATCGAAGTGCTTAAAAGGAAATTTGCTGAAATCTGCGACCCTCGTGGAAACGTCATTATGGAAAGGCACAAATTCAACACACGAGTACAGAAAGTGGGTGAACCGTTTCAGTCTTTTGTGGCCGATCTAAGAATCCTAGCAAACACATGCGAGTATGGCACTTTGAAGGACGAGCTTATTCGTGATAAAATAGTATGCGGTGTCGCCTCTCCGCTTATCAGAAAGCAGCTTTTGAAAGAAAGAGGGCTCACACTCGACCGCGCCATCGACATTGGTATAGCCAACGAATTATCCGACAGAAACAACAGCGAACTCTCGAGCAATGTCAGCGATTCAAAGGAAGAAGTTTATGGCGTTGGCAAAGGGAGAAAATTTCCGAAGAAAGATTCGAAACCTGACATCCAAAATTGCAAGAATTGTGGTGGTAACCATGCACCTAAGCAGAAATCCTGTCCAGCGTTTGGCAAGAAGTGCCTTTATTGTGGAAAGCTCAATCATTTTGAAAAAGTTTGCCTTTTAAAACGCGCTGGCGGGCTTCCAAGTACGCGTCGAGGTTTCAATGGTCAACGGTGGAATCGGGATTCAAATGTTCAACGGTCCAATCGCAGGCGTCCTGTTGACGAAGTTTCTCCCGAGTTTCCTACCTCACAAGATGAGGATTTATTTGTCATTGATGAGATTACTTCAACTCTAGGGCACAAGCGTGAAATCTATTGCACAATGGAAATTAATGGCAAACAAGTTGAAATCAAAATTGACACTGGCGCTAAATGCAATGTCATCACGCTCGACTTGTTCAAACGGATCAGCCGTAATGAGGAGATTGATCAGACGAAAGCGGTGCAATTAGTTGCCTATGGCGGAGACACATTGACTACACTGGGAACTGTGAAGTTCGAGGTTCACACAAAGTCGATATCCCGTAGGCTGGAATTTCACGTGGTTGATAAACCAGTAACATCATTGCTTGGCCTTGCAGATTCACTGAGCTTGAATCTCATTCAGTTGCACAGTGAGGTTCACGAAGTTGAAGCTGCTGATGCCTTCCGTGCAGCAATACTTGAAGACTACAAAGATTTATTTGAAGGCGATCTTGGCAATCTACCTGTCGTTTACAAGATGAGGCTTGATCCCGATGCAACTCCTGTTGTCAGACCATCTCGCAAAATACCCCTTGCAATGGAAGAGAGTGTGAAAGAAGAGCTTGATAGGATGGTCAAGATTGGAGCAATCGTACCTGTGTCCGAGCCGACTGAATGGGTCTCACAAATGGTAGCGGCAAAGAAGAAAGACGGCAGTGTCCGCATCTGCATCGATCCGAGGGATCTCAACAAAGCCCTTAAAAGACCCCACCATCCTATGAGAACGGTTGAAGATGTTGTATCGCGCATGCCCAATGCCACAGTATTCTCCACACTTGACGCGAGAAGTGGTTTCTGGCAAATCAAACTTGACTACGAATCTTCATTGCTCACGACTTTCAGTACCCCCTTTGGAAGGTACCGATTTCTTCGCATGCCGTTTGGCCTCACGTCTGCCTCAGAGGTCTTCCAGCGTGCCATGGAAGAGCTGTTTACTGGATATCCCTGTGCCATTATCGTTGATGACCTGTTAGTATGGGGCGAGGGAACAGCGGATCATGATGCCAACCTTAAGAAAATTTTACAAAGGGCACGAGAGATCGACATGAAACTTTCCCCAAAGAAATGCAAGTTCCGGCTTGATCAAGTGTCTTACGTTGGCCATCAGTTCACAAAGGGTGGTCTCAAGCCTGATGAAGCCAAAGTTAAAGCCATCAGAGAGATGCCAACTCCTAATGACCCAGAGGCACTCCGGCGATTTCTTGGCATGGCCAATTATCTTCACAAGTTCATTAGCAACTTCAGTGAGAAAACAGCGCCACTACGCGAATTGCTGCGGAATGACACACATTGGAGCTGGGAGCAAGTACAGCAACGAGCCTTCGAAGCCCTCAAGGCAGATATCTCTCAGCCACCTGTTCTGAGGTACTTCGACCCCTCAAAGTCTGTCACACTGTCTGTTGATGCCTCAAAGAGTGGTCTTGGTGCTGCATGCTTGCAAGATGGTTGCCCTGTGGCCTATGCTTCACGTGCCTTAACGGAAGCCGAAACACGATATGCCCAAATCGAGAAGGAGCTTCTCGCAGCTACATTTGCATGCAAGAAATTTCACGATTTCATCTATGGTCGACAAGCTACCATCGAGACGGATCACAAGCCTCTTACAGCAATCGTGAACAAGCCTCTTCACTCAGCTCCTGCCCGTCTTCAACGTATGCTCTTGTTGCTTCAGAAGTACAACTTGAAGTTCGTCTTCAAAAAGGGAACTGAGCTTTATGTAGCGGACACATTGTCACGCGCCTACACTGATGAGGAGCCAGTTTTTGAGGCTGATGAGCAGATGGACATCCTGTCTCTCACGTCAATTTCCCCTGCACGTATGGCCGAACTTCAGAGACATACTCTTGCAGATCCTGTTATGCAGAAAGTTGCTCATTTTATCTGTAATGGCTGGCCAGCAAAGTCCAAGAGTATAGCCCCAGAGGTACAACCATTCTTTCCAATACGAGATGAGATGATCGTGGATGATGGAATCATCTTGAAAGGCCTGAGAGTGGTGGTTCCAGAAACGTTGCGCAAAGAATACGTTCAGCAACTCCACAAGGGGCATCCTGGGATAGATGCTACGAAGAGAAGAGCAAGGGAAATCGTGTATTGGCCTTCTATGATGCTCGACATTGATTCTGCCGTAGCGTCCTGCCAGCCTTGCAACAGTACCAAACCTCATCAGCAGAAAGAACCGCTTCTTATGCACCCGGTCCCAGACCTCCCTTGGTCCCTTGTAAGCGCGGACATATTTGATTGGAATGGTTTGCAGTACCTGATACTCGTTGACTCCTACTCTGGTTGGTTCGAAATGAACACCCTCAGTGATTTGTCGTCCAGAACCGTGATCCAGAAGATGAAGCGACACTTCGCTGTCCACGGCATTCCAACCAGGCTGCTAACGGATAATGGTCCTCAATTTTCAAGCAGAGAATTTGAGAAGTTCGCCAGTGAATGGAGCTTCGAACATGTTACCAGCAGCCCTTATTTTCCTCAGTCCAATGGTCTGGTTGAAAATTCAGTTAAGCAAGCCAAGAACCTGCTTGACAAATGCAAGAAGGATGGCTCTGACCCGTTGCTTGGCCTTCTCAACCTCAGGAACGTTCCAAGAGATCAAATCCTAGGTTCTCCTGCTCAGCGATTGATGTCCAGGCGCACAAGGTGCGTTCTTCCAGTTGCTAAAAAACTTCTCACTCCCAAAACACTCAACAGCAGGGACGTGTCCTCGCGTTTGAAGTTGAAACGTCAACAGCAGAAGTATTATTACGATCAGCATGCCAAACCTCTCCCACCTCTCAGTCCACAGCAGGTTGTGCGACTTCAGACCAATAAAGGATACCAGAAATTGGGCGTCGTTAAGCAACCCGCCGCACAGCCACGGTCGTACATTGTACAAGCTGAAGGTAAGGAGTACCGCCGAAACCGAAGACATCTACTGTCTGTTCCGGAACCAGTGACAGACCACGATGTACCTCCTCCTTCCTCACCTGTTGTATCATCCGACCATAATGTACCTCCTTCCCCGACTGTTGCGTTTCCAACACCCGAGACGCCTGCCAAATCTGCAGTCACACAGCAGTCTTCGGCAAATACACCCGTCAGACCCCAGGTCCCAGCTCGTGGCCCAGAAGGTTATGCTACCAGATCCGGGAGGATTTCAAGACCGAATCCGAAGTTTCAGGACTATGTTACTTGACTGGAAACATTGAACTTCTATGAGCTTGCTCAGTCACTAGGATTGTTAATGACACTGTTTTGACTGTTTTGCCTTCTGATTTTTTCCGCCTGTTATTTTGTTTTCATAAGCTTTGCTATAATGTGTTTATTTGCAAAGGGGGATGTAGAATGAGCGTGTGAATGCGTGCGTGTGGAATGTGTGTGGAATGTGAGTGTCATTATGTAATAGACTTAAGATATGCTTGTAACGTTCATTCAAGGCGGTTCGAATAAATTGTACACGTTGGTTGGAGCTCGGCTCTCGAAATCGTCAGGCACAGTTTGAAGTAATATCTTAATTTTAAGTAAATTTTAGACACGGCCTCCATGAAAAGCAGACTTTTCTTTTTTTTTTTCGTTATTTGAATTTGTTGTTATTAAATTTTTGTAGTTAGATAGATAGGTAGATAGTCCAGTAACTTAATTGACTGATGGAAAAACCGTGTATAAATAAAGTTACCTTATCTTATCTTATCTAGTCCCAACCCTTGAGGGCCCGGCTTGGACCACGCCTTTCTTAAGCGCTGTAGATGTTGCGGTTCAATTTTATCCTTGGTTCAAATTTTCTTTTGTTTTGTTTTAAACTCGTTATCATACATTACCATACCCAAGGATAAAATTGAGCCGCGATATATACATGGAAAAACTTCGTTAAACCCTGGTTGCACCTTAGTTCATTAGCAACTGGAGTTATGAAAAGGTATTAAAAAGCAGATGATGCCTGTAAAGAATGCGTTACGCACGTGGAAACTTGGTAAGTAAAAGACTGCAAAACAGGTATGTCTCGGTCAGCATTTTCCAACCATTATTTAACGAGAAATAAAATACAAACAGCGGCAACAAACATAACACATGAACTACGCATGGTTTAAAAAATAATCTAAAATGTACTTGACGTTTCGCATGCTACAGCACGCATCTTCAGAAGTGACGGTTACAAAAAACGAAAGATTTAAATCCTAAAAATACAAAGCGAGGTACTGGTAACTAATTAAACAGTAATGAAAACAAAAGGTGAGAGCTAATAAAGCCACAGCTTTTCACTGTCAACATTGTCATTAAGGGTGGGTTTTAAGTCCCGTAGAAACAGTGTTTCTTTTATTTTACAATGTAAATCACATTTTCCACTGGCTAAGACCTCGAAATGGTCCCATTTGATCTTGTGGCCGGTGGAGATTGCGTGATCAGCAACAGCGGAGGCGTGACCCACTTGCGAAAGGGCTTTAAAATGTTCAACCTTTCTGTCATGCAATCGTCGCTTTGTTTTGCCGATATAGAAAGCGTCACAATCCCAGCAATTTGCTCTGTAAACGACCTTAGATTTTTGCGAACATTATTTAAATTTTTTGCCATTATTTTTAGTTCTCTTCCTATTCCTGGCTGGAAGGCGACTTTACTTACAATTTGTATTTAAATTTCCGGCAGGTGTCCCAACAGAAATGTAAATTTTAATGAATATGGTTAATTATTACGGTTTCGATCAAAGATCCTGTTTGAATTTTTGCCAGGGCATTTGCGTTTGGTGGGAAAAAGTATTTTTCCCCTTTTATTTCTTATTCAACTAGAACGGAGTGGAATATTGGTGCTTTCAAACACGTGCCAATTCAGGCAAGCGCGCGCGAGTTCGGCTCGCAACAGTGGCGCGCGGATGTCGCGCGTGTTTTTTCAACAAAAAACACCTTTTCTTATTGGTCGACTGCCGATTGACGTACATGCCATTGTGACCGGCGAAAACAAGTAACAGAAACAGTGCGCGCGTGACGAGAAGTTATGGCGGGAGCTGACTTGTTATGTGGTGTAAAACTTGTCTCATTTCTCGGCTGATTCTCGCATTTTTTGAGTGTTTTCAATGGCAGGCTCCAGTCTAGAAGAAGGAGCTCAAAAGCACCAGAAGGTTTACAGCTTTTTGAAGCGAATGTTGCCGCAAGATCGCTATGAAGGTGTTCGAGTGATCGAGCCCTGTGTGGTTGTTGCAGATGGTTTCAAAAAGAGTTTTCAGTTCGCGGTGCTAGGCGATGAAATGCTCTACATCACTGAGAATCCACCACGCACCTCTAAAGATATCAGGCTCAAAGTGGATTTAGCTTGCGTTACATCGGCGGAGTTGGTGAGCTTTGAAACTAACTTAGTACAATTCATTGATACTTTTCGTGTCGATCGACTGTCACTCGATCGATCGCTTGTGCTGATTTCTGTGTTCAAAGACTCGAGAGTCTGTTTCATGTTTCATATTAGCTTTGTAGTAAAATGCTCATAGTTTTCATAGCAGGGTTTTCTTTACTCGCTGCTCGAGAAGAATTTTTTCTATCCCGCGGAAATACAATACTTAACAATTATTCCACGAGCGCGCGTTGGATATGAGATGGTAGATAGCCAACGAGGCGCGTAGCGCCGAGTTGGCTATAACGATCTCATATCCAACAAGCGCGAGTGGAATAATTGTTTTATTAAAAACGCCCAAAAGAATTGCAATATTTGAGCTCCCCAGCTGTTTTCGTTGACGCGCATCGGCTACGAAATTTGTGGTGAATGGTATGTGAGCTCATATACCATTGCCTGTTAGCCAATCAAATCTCAGGAATTGCAATATACCATTGCTAGTTTTTAATAAAAGTGGTTATTTATTATGGAAATAAATTATCTAAACATTAATTAGGCGACCAGCGGCCGGTCTTTTGCGACCTTACATTCATGTATAATTTGATCTACAAGCTTTGAAGAAAGGAAAATTCATACAGCGCAAAATAGATCCTTTCATCTGCTGTTAGCACCTGTAAGCAACCAGTGATATACTTTTTACTTTTGACTTATCTTCGAACGTAATATTCTGTTTAATGTTTAATAATGCGAGGTGTTAAAGGGAGACATCAATCAAAAGTAATGAGTCGTTTTTGTCTTGAGGTCGCCAGGGAGATGATGTTAAAACAGACTCTATATGAAGTCCTCGAATGTTCTGTGAACACGCTTTTGTGGTGTTAAATAACACATGTTTTTTTAAAGTGCATATTTCATGAATTGAAACATGTCTTGCACTTTTATTTTTTTCTGCCATTTAATGTCATCACATCTGTCAAATTGAAGCATCTTTGTTCCAAAAAGCAGTGTAGTGTATGATTTCTGACAACTGAAAATTAAGTCACTGCTGTGTAATTTTTCTATTAAACTGGTGCTAGAAGAACAAATATGTGATATATCAACCACAAGAGAGCATTTTACCACATTTCCAATTTTCGCTGAGAAGAGAGTATTTTTGGTAAACTTCAAGGGGTTTAGAAATGTGATACATAACACTCAAGTGTTTGATAGAAGGGATTTGCCCTATGACCCCCACCCCTCCGAAAATTTCAATTTAGCTTAAGGTGGCTGGTAATTGTTTCCAGCACTTTCCAGCTCTTACACTTTGACTGGATAGTACAATAAATTTTTATCAGTTGATGCTACAATAATGGTATCAAATAAATGCCCAATGATTGCCGAGTACGTTTTGGTTACTTTCTTGACCTCACTGGTTTCCATAGCAACACTATAACCTGTTAAAAACACCCTTAATTTTAGCTTTAAGTGCTTATAACTCAAAAACGAGCTCGATGACCCCCAATTTTTATTATTGAACATTGATTAGCATGTTAAGATACAACTTTCTGCAAAGTTAAAAAAATTTCTACGAAGCAGTTTCAGAGCCACCTTAAAAATTTAAGGTGGCTCTGAAACCGCTTCGTAGAAATTTTTTTAACTTTACAAAAAGTTGTATCTTTACATGCTAATTATAACTCAACAATAAAAAATGGGGGTCACCGAGCTCGTTTTTGAGTTATAAGCACTTAAAGCTAAAATTAAGGGTGTTTTTAACAGGTTATCCTGTTACTATGGTAACCAGTGACGTCAAGAAAATGACCAGAACATATTCACCAATCATTGGGCATTTATTTGATACCATTATTGTAGCATCAACTGATAAAGATTTCTAGTACAGACCCGTCAAAAGTGTAAGAGCTGAAAAATGCTTGAAAATGCTGGAAACCGATACCAGCCACCTTAATACATTTGCCCCCCTCCCCCTGGAAATTTATCCCTCTGGAAATTCCAGTTCCTTTAGACAAGTTCACTTTTGAGAGCCCCACCTTGGAATTTCCAATAATCTTATTTTCAGCCCAACATATATTGGACTGCTTGTGATCAAGTGCCTTTTTTTTCAGATTCACGATGTTGCTGAATTTCTTGGTGGAGACTTGAAGACCAAAAACCAACACATTCTGCTGATTTATAAGAAGATTTGTAAACAAGCATCGTCAAGCCAATCTGTGACCAATCCCAGCAGTGAAAACAGCTCATCAACAAGGTTAGCTTTACAGGCATCCATCCTTAGTACATCTCCAGTTTTAAGACTCAAGGCCGTTGAACGAGGCAGTGGCAAATCACCAGTTCTTCAACCCAGAACATCAATGGCTAGAGTTGAGAGTCAGCCAATCGCAACTCAATATCTAACAGTGCAAGCAAACAGGCTCCACTTGAGTGCGTCAGATCCTGATCTGCGAAATCTGAAACATGAAGATGGAAAATTGTATTCGGGATCAATGGGTAACATGAAAGCAAATTTGGGTTCTCCGTCCTGTAGACGACCTCTTCCAACTCCACCTCGTGGCCATGAATCCCAAGTAACGCAATCCAATTCGAAATCAAGGATCAGGTCAGGAAGCATGGACCAAGTACGACGAAAGAAACCACCTGCGTCTCCTCGGCAAAAGAGGCGAAACAGTGACAAAGACCAAAATGATTTAAACTGGAGCTCTAGTAGTGGTGAACTTGAGATTCCTCATCACCATTCATCAAATAGTTTTCAACGACAAAGGTCAGCTGACTTTACCAGTCAGTATAGGGTACCGTCATCCTACAGTAGAAGTCATTATCGAAGCGACAGTAACGAGTCAACAGACAGTCTTGGAGAGCTGGACAATTACTCTGATGAAGAAAGCAATGACTTTGTTCCCAAAAAAGTCGAATTAGCAGAACTTCATTTATACATTCTTACTGAAAATTCACCAATGTTTATGCATCTTAGAAGCACTTGGAATAACTGCATTTTGGTAAGTATCTTCTGCACAACTGTCTTAAAACTTCCATCTCATGCCTGTGCACACCAATTCTGCTTGCCTAGCTAAAAAGATATTGAGTTATTTAACAGCCTAAACTTACACATGTTTAAAAAAAAAAAAAACTTAAGGCAATGTAAGAAAAGAAAATTCAATGTAATGGCAGTATTGGTCACAGAAGTAGTGTTTGGCAAAACACATTCAGGGCAGCTTTATTCCCATTTTGATTAATTTAATACCAGGTATTTAACATTTATTGTTACCTTGAATTGAATCCTTTCTTTACGTGTGTAGAAATCTACTCTTCATTTTGGAAAAAGCTCTTCACCAACATCACCCTCAGGTTCAAACAAAGTTGACAAGTAAGTCTTAAGGAGTTGTGCCACAATATTTTATTAAAGCTTTTTTTTCTGATGCACAAAATTATCAATTTTCTTGTCTCAAATACCCAAAAATTTAAAGCAATGTATGAAGCTAAATTGGAATTTCCAGGAGGTGGGGGGGGGGGGGGGGGGTAATAGAGCAAATCCCTTCCTTGGGGGGGGGGGTATGGATATTTTCTTGAGCCACACATTCCCATTATTATCATTATCATTATATATTATAATTATTATTACTAATATTCTTTTTTTTTTGCAGTTCCCAGTTATTGCACTTGTTTAATCAGCTGAAGACAGAAATTTTACAATCTCACATTATGGAGAAGACATTTGTTCTAATTCAAGAACTTCTTACAGCAGCAGAAAAAAGCTTTAATCTCAAAAAGTATTTCTGGAAGGTAGGAATGATGAATAATAATAAGGTCAAGTGCAAGGGCTTTTTTCTGCCGCACACTAGCCAGTTTGTCAAATCAGGTCAAAATTTGTTGGGCCATCAGCTTGCCGCATACTAGCCAATTTTTTGTCATGCTTCTGTTCGACAGCCTCCTCAATGAAAATGATACTTGCTCATGTGATTACAACATTCTAACGTTTTGTTCCAAGTTTGTTATGTACAATGCGACCAGGCCCTGACAAAAATATCTTGGACCACCGCACACTAGCCGACAAGGCCAGACAAGACATTTTGAGACCTAGCACTGCCAGATATTGCCTGACAAAGCCCAATCTTGCCGTAGATATGCACATAGCTGGCAAGTGAAGCTTTTTGTACTCACAAGACTGGTTAAACAGGTTCCTTGTAGTCCTCTATTTCCAGTCCCAAGCAGGCTTGGTTAATAACACATTGTATCACACGACTTTATGGTCCATAAAAGCAGTAAGAAGCTGTGTTAAGTCATGTTCATGTATTAGTGATTATTAATAACTTTAGTTTCCTTTTTTAGTCTGCAGACCTCTTTCTGTTCATGGTGGGTCAACTTCAGCGATACATGCCACAGTCTCCCAGCCGTTCATCTCGAAAGAAAGGAAGTAACAGAGAAGATGAACTAGAGTAAGTGTTGGCATTAAGAATTATTTATTAAATTGTGTATTTAGTACAGTCAAACCTATGTGTACGCTCATACAGTCCTGTAACAGAGTGTTGTGTGACATAGTGCCCAAATATGGTAGCTCCATATTTGGGCAAGCCATGTGAGCTAGTGAGCGGAGCGGAAGGATTATTTTGCAAGTGTTGCTCGAAAACAGTGATTAAAACGCAGGATTTAAAGTGTTCTTCGTGCTTGTGTGTTAGCCGAACCCAGGATAGTGTAACATTGGTGTCAGAAGTGGGATGGCAGACGCGGATATTAGCGATGAAAGCGCCGAAATCGTTTTCAAAACACAGGATGCGGGTGTCGTGGATGAAACTGTCTCGTCGCTCACCTCTACGGCGGCGGGTTCCGGGACGAACTTGGACGCTATTATGGTAGTACTTCAGTCCATACAGAAACAAAACCAAGGGATAGAAAACAGGCTGGAACAGCAAGGGCTAAAAACCGAGCTTCAAGTAGAAGAATTGTCGCAACGTTTCGAAGAACTAGGCACTCGTGTGAATAATCAAGCATCGCAACTGGAGACTGAGCTCAAGTTACACGGGGAAAAATTGACTGTGAAAATAAATGTTTTGGAGGAAGATTTCGCAAGTAAGGTGGAATCCCTTGGCTCGAAACAACGTTCCTTCGAAGAAGATGTTAAGGAAAGGCTCAAAGAGACACAAGAGAAGTTCGACTCGCAGTTAAAGACTTTCGGTGATAACCTGAGCAAAACGCTGGTTACGCCATTAATTAGGGAACAACCAATGCATGTTAAAGTAGAAAGTTCCACTCCTTTGAAACCAAACTTCTCACCTGGAATCTCCAAGTTTTCTTCGCCTCTCTCAGTTTCCAGTGGAGAGCCAGAACAAAAAAGGCCGATTCAAAAACCACCTTCGTTTGACGGCAAATCGCAGTGGGAACCGTACATCGCTCAGTTCGAAATAGTCGCTGAGATGAATCAATGGAACGACGAGCAGAAAGGCAACTACCTTGCAACAAGCCTGAAAGGTTCTGCCTTGAGTCTACTGGGTAATCTTCCATCAGATACCCGTCAAGACTATAAGGAGTTGGTTGCGGCTCTCGAGAGCAGATTCGGGTCAGCACACCAGCAAGAACTGCATCGCTCCAAGTTAAAAAGTAGATTGAGACGGCGTGACGAATCACTACAAGAACTAGCCGAGGATTTAGAGCGCTTGGCTAGGCTGGCTTACCCTCTTGCGCCAGAAGAAATGAAGGATCTGCTGGCCAAAGAGCAATTCATTGATGCTATCCTGGATGGAGATACAAGACTGCGATTGAAGCAAAGTCGTCCCGAGTCCCTTCGAGCAGCACTCACTCTGGCTATGGAGCTGGAATCTTACCGGCTTGCATCTCGCCAAAGGGAATTTCAGGCCCGTGGAGTGAACTGTGACACAGTGGAAGGTACTTCAACTGAGAAACCTGATCGCGATGAATGCCGGCGAGATGAAGTACTGGCACAAGTCAAAGGGTTGCTTGCTGAAGTGGTCTCCTCCCACGGTCGCGTTCAGCCTAATCAAAGGGATTGGGACACCAGGCCACAGTGCTGGGGTTGCGGAAAGAGGGGACATATTAAACGAAACTGTTGGAGCCATGGTGGGAACTGGTCAAGAGGTGTGCAGATGCAAGGCAACTCTCAAACTCCTTTAAACTAAGACAGGCCGGCCTTGATGGGGAAAGGCCAGCCCAGCAAACAGTCAATTCAACCCCACAAGTTATGCTGATGACTGGACAGTTGTCCCACAAGGGAGACAGCCTCACCGTAAATGGAGACATTGATGGAGTGATCTGTCCTATGGTCGTTGACACAGGAGCTAATGTCACAGTGGTCCGACCGGACGTACTGAGCAAGATAACACTTTCTCCCTTACAGGGCACCACAAGTGTACTTAAAACTGCGACAGGGGAAACAGCCAATGTTCTTGGTAAACTATGGCTTGGGATAAAGATTGGAGGCACAGAAGTCTCCCATGAAACACTAGTTGCAGAAATTTCTGACAAGTTCATACTCGGTCTGGACTTCTTGATGGCCCATGGTTGTACAGTTGATGCCGGAGTAGGAAGCCTGCGTATCGGAGTAGAGGAAGTCCCTCTTCATAAGCCCTCAGCTAGACAACTAGCCTGCTGTTATCGCTTAACAGCTGTGGAAGACACACTGATTTCTCCCTACAGTGAAACCCTCGTAGCAGCAAGGATCATGGATGATCCACTTGGCGAACCGTGGGGAACAGTAGGCCCATCGTTGACTGCCAAGCTTCCACCGGATGTTATGGTTGGTAAGACACTGGTTGACGCCCAACAAGATTGTGTTCCTGTGAGAGTGGTAAATCTCTCTGGTCAACCAAGAAAAATTTGTCAAGGTACTGAGGTAGCCAGCTGTGAACCCGTAGAAAGTGTCATTCACCAACAGCATGACTCCACTCCTGATTCTCAAAGCGTAGGGGATGACTTGCCAGAACATTTAAAGGACCTCTACACCCGAAGCACCACGGGGTTAAATGCTGGTCAAAAGCGTCAGCTGCACGAGCTCCTGCTTGAATTCCAAGACATCTTCTCAAAAGGACCTCAAGATCTCGGCAAGACTGGCCTAGCAAAACATGAGATCAACACCGGTGATGCTCTTCCTGTTCGCCAGTACCCAAGGAGACTACCTTTGGCACAGCGCGAGGAAGCCTTTAAAGCAGTCGAGGACATGCATAAACAAGGCATAATTGAACCCTCAGTCAGTCCCTGGGCTTCACCTGTCGTGTTGGTCAAGAAAAAAGATGGCTCCACAAGGTTTTGCGTGGACTACCGCAAACTGAACGACCTCACAAAAAAGGACTCCTATCCGCTGCCAAGGATAGACAGCACCCTTGATGAACTCGCTGGTTCAACTTGGTTTTCAACCCTTGACCTCAAGAGTGGTTACTGGCAAGTAGAAGTGGAAGAGAAAGATCGAGAGAAGACAGCCTTCTCAGTAGGGAATGGGCTCTGGCAGTACAATGTCATGGCGTTCGGTCTTTGCAATGCGCCAGCCACATTTGAGCGCCTAATGGAGAACGTACTTGGAGATTTGAGGTGCTTAATTTACCTTGATGACGTAATTGTTCATGGCTCAACCTTCGAGCAAGAGTTAGAACGCTTGAGACTTGTGTTTTCCCGTTTAAGGGCAGCCAACCTGAAGTTGAATCCTAAGAAGTGCGAACTCTTTCAACGCAAAGTTAAGTTTCTTGGCCATGTAGTCTGTGCGGAGGGAGTCACCACAGACCCTGACAAAGTAGAAGCGGTTAAAAACTGGCCAGTGCCACGAAATGCCAAGGAGGTTAGAAGATTTGTTGGATTATGCACCTACTATCGGCGATTCGTACGGTCATTCTCTGATGTTGCTCGACCCCTGCATGAACTGACTGAGAAAGGCCACTCATTCCAGTGGACAAAGGCTTGTGAAGATTCCTTTCAGCAACTCAAGGACGCTCTTGTGTCTGCCCCGGTTCTAGCGTACCCTCGTACCAAGGAACCTTTTGTACTGGATACGGATGCCAGTAATGTTGGTGTAGGGGCAGTTCTCTCTCAAGTCCACGATGGTGAGGAAAGAGTAATAGCCTACTACAGCCATGCACTCAGCAGACCGGAACGCAATTATTGCACCACTAGGCGTGAACTTCTGGCAATTGTAAGAGCAATTGAGAACTTTCACCCCTACCTCTATGGCAGGCAGTTTACTGTCAGAACTGACCACGCTTCGCTACAATGGCTGCTTACTTTCAAGAACCCAGAAGGACAGATGGCTCGGTGGTTAGAGAAACTACAGACCTATGATTTTCACATCGAATATCGGGCGGGCAAAGGTCATCAGAATGCAGATGTGTTGTCACGGCGTCCTTGCTTTGAAACAAATTGCACGCATTGTCAGCGTCAGGAGGAGAAAGAGCTACCTGGAGATGGTAAAGGAAGCAAGCCAACTGACATCTTCCCAATTGTCAGAGAGCTGCACTCTAAGTCTGCTACCCCTGGGCAAGAGGAATCGAAGGACGAGGAATTGTTGGAAAGCCAACAATGGACACCATCACAATTGCATACCTTTCAGATGGCAGACAGAACAATTTCTTACATCGTGAAGTGGAAGGAGGCTGGTAACCGCCCGGAATGGCCTGCCATTGCTCACCTTGACTCGACTACAAAGGCCTACTGGGCCCAGTGGGACTCCCTTGCTCTCAAGGAGGGTGTTCTGTACCGCCGATGGGAATCGCCTGAGCGTGGTAAAGAGACATGGCAGCTGGTGCTCCCTACAGCCCTTCGTGCCGGTGTGCTGAAACTACTGCATAATAGCTCAGCAGGTGGTCACCTAGGAGTGTCGAAGACCCTAGGCAAAGTCCGAGAAAGGTTCTACTGGATCCATTGTTGTCGTGACGTTGAAGAATGGTGTCACAAATGTGACCTGTGTGCTTCTAGGAAGGGTCCCGGGGTGAAAAAGAGATCACCGCTTCAGCTGTACAATGTTGGAGAGCCCATGGAGCGTGTAGCTATAGATGTCTTAGGACCTTTGCCGGAAACTGAAAGCGGCAACAAGTACATCTTGATTGCTATGGATTACTTCAGTAAATGGCCTGAGGCGTATGCCCTCCCAAATCAGGAAGCAGTTACAGTTGCCAATGTCCTAGTGTCTCAATTCTTCAGTAGGTTTGGTGTGCCAGCCGAGCTCCATTCTGATCAAGGCCGAAATTTCGAGTCTCGTGTCTTTCAGGAGGTATGCACCTTGCTCGGGATCCATAAGACGAGGACAACCGCCCTGCATCCCCAGTCGGACGGCATGGTGGAACGTTACAACCGAACTCTAGAGAATCAACTGGCCGCATTTGTTCAGGATCATCAGAAAGACTGGGACTTACATTTACCACTACTTCTAATGTCCTACCGTTCAGCCGTGCACGAGACGACGAAGTTTACCCCTGCAATGCTCATGTTTGGGCGGGAATTGCGTGTCCCCTTGGATCTCCTTTTGGGGCGGCCGCAAGCTGATCTTGAGGAACAAAGTTATCTTGAGTATGCGGAGAGATTGCGAGCATCGATAGCGACTGTTCATGACTTTGCACGAGACCATCAGCAGGCCGGTAGCCAACGAATGAAGAGACGGTACGACATCCGTAGTAAGGCTTTTACTTTCAGTAAGGGAGAACTTGTGTGGTTGTACAACCCTCAACGCAAGAAAGGCAAATCTCCAAAGCTGAGTCGGCCGTGGGAAGGGCCGTATGTCGTCGTGGAACGCCTAAATGATGTTGTGTACAGGATTCAGCGAGGCCCTCGGGCAAAGCCTAAGGTTGTGCACAGAGATAGACTTTGGCAGTACCGCGGAGAAGCTTGTGCAGATTGGTTCAATGAACCAGCTGAAGGACAGGGTGCAAATTTACCTGAAGGAGCGTCTACCCGGCAGGAGGCCCTGGAAGACACCACTAAGAGAAACGTAGCATCCAGTCGTCCAAGGAGGAGAGGGCGTAAACCCCCAAGATTCAGACAAAATGTTCCTGTTACCAGTGATGTACAGGAGGAAACCTTACCACTGCAGAGGGGCCACAACAAACTCAGGCGTTCAGACAGGAGTCGGAGAAGACCCCTCCGATATAGTGACTTTGTTGTGAGTTAAAACTGTTAAGGAACACAGCATAGTGTTGTAGAGAAATTCGTTAAGAACTTTGAACTTGAACATTTTTTTTTTTTAACTGTCAGTTGTTGTTATATGTTTCCATTATCCGGGACGGATAATTATCTAGGAGGGGGGCAGTGTAACAGAGTGTTGTGTGACATAGTGCCCAAATATGGTAGCTCCATATTTGGGCAAGCCATGTGAGCTAGTGAGCGGAGCGGAAGGATTATTTTGCAAGTGTTGCTCGAAAACAGTGATTAAAATGCAGGATTTAAAGTGTTCTTCGTGCTTGTGTGTTAGCCGAACCCAGGATAGTGTAACAGTCCTTTCTCAGTCATGGCCAGCTTCAACTGTCTGTCTTAATGTGCTTGCCATCTTATAGATAAGTTACAGTAAAATTACTGATAAACAGCAGAGATGGGAACCAACTCTAGGTGTCCATCTTATAGAGGTGTCTGTTAAGAAAGATAGACACCTCCCAGTAATGTGAATCTTTTATTTCTTCTGTTTTCAGCTTTGTTGTTGTACTGTTGCAGTCATTTGCATGTCTGTTTCGCGAGACTGACATTCTATCCACCCGACTGACGGTAATCAAAGCCAACAAGTAAGTCTTCATACACCAAAGAATACCAGTATTTAGACTTTTTGTTAAGCCAACAAGCACCTATGAGACTCGCAATGCATAGTACCTAAAGAGCACTAATGTACGCATTGCATGCCTATAATCCCGGCAAGAAGAATATCATAGGCACGTAATGCATGCAAAGGACTAGCTGTCATAAGTGGATGCCCTTGATAGTTATTGCCATGCTTCACATGTACACATAATGTGTCCTTGCAGTAATTTGTAATGCGAACAAAATCTGTTTTACTGATGATTACAGTAATTTATCTTTTCAGCAAAGCACATAATTAAACAGATATCTATTTTTCGTGAATTCAATCCCTCACCCAATCCGGATAAATGATCCAAGATCTGAGCTTCAACCACTGATGATATACCCCTAATTGGCTGTTACGAGCAGACGGAAAATTCAAAATGGAGCAGGAACAAATAAAATATACTTTACATCTCTCTATGTGGCTATGCCATTAGTGTGGAATCTGGCAGCCTCTCTCATGTGGAAAGAATAGGCACATGAAGAGATTCATCAGTTGAATTAGACTCAAGATACTGTTTATAATTGTTATGTTTGGTTTTCAGGGGACAGGCAATCAAGGATCTTCTCAAGACCATTGTCATTCACCCTTTGACCACAGTTCAGAAAACAGGAGCAGCTGGTATCTCTCCTGCTGCTCAACTGTTGCTGTCAGGAGCTGACAGAAGCATGTTCACTGTTGGTGCTGGGGAAGAAGAGGTAAGCCTGAGAGGGCAATTGTATCCTCCTCCTTCTCCTCATCCTCCTCCCTCCTCCCTCCTCCCTCCTTCTCTTCTCTCCTGCCTCCTCCCTCCTGCCTCCTCCTCCTTCTGTTCCCTTCTACCTCCTCCTCCTCCTTCTCTTCCCTCATCCCTCCTCCCTCCTTCTTTTCCCTCCTGCCTCTTCCCTCCTGCCTCCTCCTTCTCTTCCCTCATCCCTCCTCACTCCTCCCTCCTCCTCCTTCTCCTCCCTCCTCCCTCCTCCCTCCTCCCTCCTTCTCCTCCCTCCTCCCTCCTTCTCTTCCCTCCTGCCTCCTCCTTCTCTTCCCTCATCCCTCCTCACTCCTCCCTCCTCCTCATCCTCCTCCCTCCTCCCTCCTTCTCTTCTCTCCTGCCTCCTCTCTCCTGCCTCCTCCTCCTTTGTTCCCTCCTCTCTCCTGCCTCCTCCTCCTCCTTCTCTTCCCTCATCCCTCCTCCCTCCTTCTTTTCCCTCCCGCCTCTTCCCTCCTGCCTCCTCCTTCTCTTCCCTCATCCCTCCTCCTCCTTCTCCTCCCTCCTCCCTCCTCCCACCTCCCATTTTTCCCTCCTCTCTCCTCCTCTTCCTCTTCCTCCGCCTCCTCCACCTCCTCCTTGTCCTCAACAACATCATCAAACTCTCCCTCCTTCTTCTCCTTCCCCTTCTCCTCCTTTTCCTCCTTCTCCCACCCCAACATCCTCTTCATGTGGCAGCATCTAAAGTTTACTGTACTCTGTTATTTTCAGACTGATAAGTTATTGAAAGAAGTTTTGGACAGTGCCACATCCCTTCTGTTTGAATTGATTTGTGTTGTCCATCAGGTAAGATGTAACAGGGTCACATGTGAGTAACCAAGTCACAGAGAACAAGTCAGTAAGTTCCCCTGGTTCCACACCAGCTGACATCGCTGGCTGCACTTGCATGTTACCCAAAGAAGAGCCTTGTTCACCAGCTAGTAAGAACTGAGAAAAAAATAATTAAAGTAGTTATGTGTATAGTTGGCCCATGTAGCATGGTAAGGTTGTCTGCATTCTAGCAATTGTAATCCAATTATTTAATTCTGTGCACCAAAGTAATTATCTATTATAATAACAGTACTGACCCTCCAAAACCCTTTTTTTCTCTCTCTGCATTACATCAACGATTTCAGCCGCTTCCACATCAGTGTTTTGGTACATGGCCGCAATATTAGATATATTGCAGAGAGAGAGAACAAATTATAAGATTTTAGAAGGGCCAGTAACTATTTGATTTTCTTACGTTATTGTGTATCGATTGCAGGCTAACTGCTTTTCAGTGGAGGATAATGTCCTCAACATTTTCTGGCTCATGAAGATTATCGAGACTCAAGAGCAAACAGTAAGTACCGGTATCATGTAACAGTTCATTTAGTGGTCGTATAAAAATATAGAAAAATTGGCCGACTTAGCATTTACATTGTACTAAAGAAAGACGCCGTGATAACAAAATGATTGTAAAGTGGAGTTTTACTGTAATTTAATAAGTTTTGAAAACATAACTTTTTTGTTGAGGATCTTGGCTCCATCGACATGTATCCGGTGTAAACACTGACCGAAGATGCAGCTTTTCGAAAACACTTTCCAGAGTGGAATTTTTTTTAAATGTCCGTTTTCAAACTGAGACGGATACGTATGGACGGACGAAATTGATTCAAAAACGATACGTGTGAATGCAATTAACAAAAAAAAAATCAGGAAAAAATGAAAATTCCGTTTGCAAATGAAGTTGGATAAGTGTTGACCGACGGGGCCCAAATTTCGGCCAATAACAACACGGCTAAACTGACCAATCAGATTCAACGGACCAGACTTATAATATCATCAACTGACAACAACTTTTCACTTGACTCTGAAGATGACTTCTGCTCAGGTTTTGGAAACGTCAGTCACCAACGACAGTTCTTCACAGAACTACTCTCACCCAGACGATCACACTATACGTTTTTAGTAGAATTCTACTAGTACACTAATGCAAGTGCTGCAATGTGATTGGCTGAGCTATTGAACACTATCAACCATTAGTGTGCAGTTGCCGAAGGTCGTCCACAAAATGCGACGTTTTTATCGTTTTTCCGAAGTTTTGGAAGGAAGTTTAAATGTAAATGGAAATAAAATTCTCGAGAAGACTAAAAGAAGTACATTAGCGGTTTCTTGACTTTAAAAGCTTTAAATTATTGAAAAACGGGTGCACGTGCGTAAACAACTGCAAATTTACCAAGGACAATTCAATGCGTGCGATTTTGTTAAAACGTTAAGTTCGATAATGCGTAGGAAAATAATTAGAAACCATTATTTGCGTTTATTTCAGTCAGAATTCTACTAAAACAATTAGATTATTCGCTCTCAATTTCTATGAGGTGATAGTTGATTCGGCCTGCGGCCTCATCAACTATCACCTCATAGAAATCTCGAGCTCATAATCTAATTGTTAAATAGAACTTTGCAGTATTCGACTGTAAAGGTGTTAAACAGAAGTCTTGTTTGCTGGAATTGGCAAGAAAATATACTTGTTTAGAGTTAATTTCCCCTGTTTTTCATTTCCAGAAATCTTTTGTGCAGCGAGTAATGGAGCGGTTAACTTCTCTAGTGTCCTCCTCTGGCAAACATCTCTCTCCAGCCGATGCTGTTCTTCTGTACAGACAACTTTATGTCCTGAAGAATTTCCTGGAGTATGGAACAGTCGTAGCTAATCAGATCCGAGTCGGATATGCTGAGGAATTTAGGTATGTGTGGCTTCTTTTTACTTGTTTTATTCACCCATGGGGGAGGGGAGGGCAGGGCAGGGATGCTTGCAGAAAGTTTGAATTAAACCTCTAGGGGAGACCAATTTATGCTTTTATATTTGAACCTTTAAATATACGACTTAGAACATAAAAACAGTACGATGGCCTTTTTAATTACTTCGCCAGTAACCCCCTGACAGCTAAACACATCCGCGTTTCTTCCTGAACACAATAAGTGAGGCCAAAAATCCCCGATCACACCCTAATTAAAATAAGTTTTTCTTAAAAGCTTTTTTAAAAGTTCGCTGACGCTCTTTTGAAGGCAAACATCTATTGAGTGTTATGCAGTCATTTTTGACTTCGTTTACGACCAAAATCCATCTCTCCACTTATTTACATTTAACTGAAACAGAATTGTTATTTTTTTCCAATTAAAAACGTTTCCAAATTATTCTTGGTTCAATAATATTAACTTCCCTCAATCCCTTCAAAATCCCAGGGATTTTGAATAGCTTCCACACCACTAAAATTTGACCACTAATATTTGTCATTTTTATTGTAAATATTGCAGATATTACATTAGAAAGCCGGTTGTAAAGAAGAAGCTGTCTTCAGAATTTCCCCTCACAAGCCCCACTATAGAACTCCTGGAACGAGTTACAGACTATGTGTTAAATAAGACACTGACACTGCAACCATCGTTTAGATGACACTAGATGTGTACTTGTAGTCTTGAATGTTTAGTAATGATGTTCTTCTTAATTATCGTCCGCTATAATTATTGTATTTTCTCGATTAGACAACGGGCGTTTATTTAGAAGTGAACTCATTGAACACAGCGTCACTTAACTGAATTTTTCAATGACTCGCGAACTCTGCTCAATTTTAGGCTTCATTTTTCGCTCCTGTCAATCATTTTAGTGTCCTCTCAGAAAACAGAAGTTTGTTTACTTTAGAAGTTTCAAAAGATCACGTCCGTAATTTTTGATTGGTAGTTGGTAGTTTTTCGAGGTTTGTAGATTCTGATTGACGGCAGCAAAAAAATCTATGCTTTGGTTAGGTTTTTCAACTTCAGATTTAGCGCTTTTCATCATTTTCTACAAGGTAATATTCTCGTTTCTAGTTCTGGAAGCTTCTTGAAATGTTTTTGACATCTTTCTGTTGGTTTACCCAATTTTCAGCCAATCACAAGCAAGCAGTGGCACGTGCACATGATCTGCATGTGATTGCTTTAACTTGCCACTTTTTCGACGAAGTCTAATTGGCTGAGAAAATGGAAACCCATCAAATGGCATTGAGTTGCGACGCTAACTCGTGTTTCATTTGAGATTCAATTTTGTATGTTTATAGGTTTTTATTAGTTTATTCTAATAGCATTTCTGCAAAAAAATCTGTAGTCTTTTATAAGTTATTTTTTACTACCACCAGTTTAAAATATTTATAAAATATTTATGAATTTTTCTCTGAATACTACGGAGCTGACAATTTAAGAAGTAAATATTTGTGAAATGTCTTAATTAACAAATAATAAGAATATTTATAATGTTTTAATAACCAGCCCAATTGTAAAAAGCTGCGAAGGGAAAAAATAAAATAATCACGTACTTAATAAGGTTTTGCCTTAATTGGATTGAATTTTTTTGTTTTTCATTCAATAAAATTGAAAAGTATTTTTTTTAAAAAATGCCTCTTTTCGTTTCATGTGTATCAAGAATGTACTTAGACGTACTTAGAAACCACTTTTAATTTTCCATAAACTCATGCATACTTTTAAAATTTCTTACTTTTTGGTTATTTCCGTCGTATCTATTGAAAGGGGCGGATCCAGTATTTTTCTTAGGAGAGGGTGCACATAGTCTCTCTGCAAACGTTTCTTTTTTTTCGAAATGCAAACAATTTTTTTTACACATGTCATGTTTGCAAGCAATTTATTTTGTCTTTTTAGGCCCTGCAAACCATTTTTTTTCAATATTTTTCATATCCCCCCCCCCCCCCCCCCTCCTAAACTTCCGTGGTAAATCGTGCCACATATGGGACCTTCGAGTCGCTACCGTAATTCGTCTAATTCAAGATTATACCTTCTTATCAGGACTCAGGAAGAGTCCAGTCAAAGTAGAAGTGACAGAAACATGGGTTACCAGCCCGCAGGTTAAATAAAAGAAGGAAAAAACGTTACTGTAAACTTGGCCTTTCTTTCAAATACGCAACATTTCCTGTACGTATATCCACCAAAGTGCTCTCTGTCACGTCTGTGATGTTACATCGTCATGGCGTTATGCATAGTCATGCTAATGACTCTGCTCATTCAGCGTGACTGGGCGATTTCGAAACGACGCGAACGTGCGAACCTGGGATTGCACCCACTTATAAATAGATCCTCGAAGAAGGTTTAAAACATAGCAGATTCTAGCTCATAGAATCATTCAGAAGAAATGATCATGGAACAGGATATACCCGTAGAAACGGAAGGTAAGTGATGTACGGAAAGCGAAATTCACTTTAATTTTGGCCACATTCATTGATTTGTCACGGTCACGAATTGAATGTCTGCTCTGATTCGGCATTTGAAATCATTTGTTGCAGCTTGAGGCAAAAGTCTTATAAGATGTTTACTTTAGTCTCTCAATCGTTCAGTCTCTGATTCTCAGCGATTCGTTAAACCGATATTCTTTCAAATATGCAGAATATGTCAAGTATAACTGCCGAACCGCATCTTGGCAGCTAACGATCAAGGGAAGACGTTAATTTCTCGTTACGTTTGCGGGAAGGGCCTTTAATTGTTAGAGGAAATAACTGGCATGGATTACGCAAGAACAATTACTCCATTTTTTTACGATCCCTTTTCCTGTTCCGTGTTTCGGAGAAAACTTCTTGAGATTATATGACGTATGGCGTGACTCATGATATTTTCAAGAAGCTTTAAGGCCCTCTCTCCACGAAGTTCGCCGAACTGTCTAGTTTCATACGACACCATATTTGCTTGATGAAAATAACAGAAGCTGATACAAAAATTTTAATACTTTGCGAACTTTGCGATCAAAGATTCGAAGAAACCTTTCAATGTTGAAATAAACAAAACCGTTTTCCCGCGCGCGCGAGAATTTCACGCATGACGTCATGTTACACGTTATGAGTCACATGCTCTAAAAAGCCGATCGATCGATTCTCATTGAATTTTATCCTGGTAAATTTGCTCATTATCAAGTCATTAAGGGTAAGTTTCTTCAACTTAATGCTTCGAGCCTATAAAGGAAGCTTAATATTTTATTGACCTTTGGTAAACAGTGCAACAGAAACGGGAAGGAAAATCTGCGGTGGGCACGTGATCAATATCTGTACGGAATAAACGTAAACCGGCTTCTGCATACATAAGAGTTTAGGAAGATGGGATGTCACGTTCTCGTTTACATCTTTTCAATGTGATAAGGTGTAAAACGTTTTGTTATCTAGTAATTTATTGTTTTCCATCATTGGTTACGTAGTTTCAAGCTTGAAGAGGGCGCGAACGCCTTCGCCCGAAGTGCCGAACAAAATGGCGCCCATAAAGGACCTTATCGAACAGAATATTAAAGACAACACCGTTATGGTATTTTCCAAGTCGACCTGCCCATTTTGCAAAAAGGTAAGTGGTTATTTTGTTATCTAAAGGCGACATCCTAAAGAAAACATTGTTCAAATTAAACAGGAGTAACTTTCTTTGTATTATAAACCGTTGTTCCTCGCGGCCGTACACAATTACGTAACTGTACAGTATGCTAGGACTTCTAATTCTATCCTTTATCTTGATATTCTTGCGGATATTTATTACCAGGGGAAAATTTTTAATTCGTTTAACGTCACAGCTCAAGGAAACCGTTGTTTGAGCCCAAAATTTGAATATTTGTTTGTGGCAACATGAGCTTACGCTTATGCCAGAAGTCAAACTTATCAGTAAGCTTATTTTCTAGCAAATATTTTCGAAAGAATCGACAAGCTAACGCCCTTAAAAGCGGTAAAATCGACCATTTAAGTTTGCTAATATTTATATCTGCAAAGTCAAGTTCAGCTTTTAATTATAGCGCATGGAAGATAAGAGCACAGAGCAGTTCTAGTTCTTTGTTGTGTTTCGTCCCTTACATTATTTAATTTGTCCCTTTATAATATTCGTCTGATTTGTGAATTGACTGACATTTATTCGGATCTAGGCTTATCTTAATGGCTTTTATCGAGTTTATCTAAAAAGTCTTTCAATTCTCAACTATATCACGATATTTGACCGTAGCTGAATGATTTGTAATTTGCATGCATAAAATGAAAATATACGTACCACGTAAAATAATTCATCTTGATATCAGTGCGAAAATTAAGTTTCATTTGTAAAAAAAGGTTTAAGTGTGCTGTCATATTTTAAAACTGTCCGATTCTAAATATTTAAACATACTTTCAACTGAAGTTCTGCAATAATAAACTTTACTTTGGGTGAACTGACAGCTTGTCAAAAGTTGTCAATTTCCCAGCTTTGCACTTCTTACATGAAAGATATCTGTTTGCAAAAAGTTTTTTGTTATTCAAATTTCCCACCCAGTAAATAAAAAGAATGTTTGTTTCACCAATCATTAAATTTTAAAATCATGATAGCTGGCATTGCCAATTTTTTAGTTCACTGTTCCCGATTTGTTGCCACCCCATAAAAATATTTTAATTTTACAACTGGAAAAGGAAAAGACCAACATTATATTTTGTAGTTTTCAATCTTTGTTGCCGTTCAATTAAGCTGCTTGCTCCTGTTTGCTAACTGTTATTTTTTGGGGAGAGGAGGGAAATTACAGAAGTAATTACAAAGTACAGCTGTTCCTAAGAGAGGTTCTCAATGGGGATTAAGCTTCTTTTCAATATATCTATGGGTATTTTAACTTTTTGTAGTCTGTAAACATATGTCCTGTCCCTCGAGAAACAAATATAAGTTTTACTATGTCAAGATTGTTGGTTTTGAGTAAAATCCTTTGTAGAACTCAGTAATGTACCCTAGCCAGGGTGTCAAGGGTTTAGCCCATGCCTCTTGGCCAGTCCTGGTTGTTTAAAGAGGGAACAACACTTTTCCAGCGCAGTAGCTTAATGGTTATTGTGTTGGACTCCAGATCGAATGGTCCGGGATTGAGCTCTGGCCGGGACATTGCGTTGTGTTCTTGGGCACGACACCTTACTCTCATAGTACCTCTCTCCACCCATGTGTATAAATGGGTACTGGCGAATCTACTGCCAGAGGTAACCCTGCGATGGAGTGGCATCCCATCCAGGGGGAGGCAGAAATACTCCTAGTCAGCGGCTTCATGCTGCGAAAACTGGGGTAAGATCCGGCCTGATGGGCCACTAGGCTCAAATGCAAACTTTACCTTTTTTACCATGTTCTTAATTAAGCAAGACACTTCACTCTCATGGGACATCTCTTCACCTGTAGGTGCACATATAGAACCAATGCTGGGAGGTAACCCTGTAATGGACTTACCGGTGTGCCATCCAGGGGATACACTCCTAGTCACTTATTGCTACAGAACTGAAGTAAGCACTTGCTATATTGGCCACTAGGGTCAAACAAGGACTTTACAGCGCAATGGACCCTTCGCAGTTAATGATCACATGGTACAAAATAGCACCTTGCTGGAGGGCAAGCAATGCGCTGGGAAATTCAAATCAAAGCCACTTTAACTAGTCATGCTTTCCTTTGTTTTGAATATCCCTGAGCAAAGCTTGCCCTCCAACATGGTGTTAATTTGTGCCATGTGATAGTTAGCTGCAAAGGGCACATCCAGAGAATGTAGCGGATTCAGGTTGAGCGTTTAGCGGCCTCAGTTGTCATGTTCGTTGTCACGGATAAATTGATTGTGTTGTGAGGCAAAATGACAAATGTTGCTAGGTGGGAATGATGACGTTCTGTCTTGGAAATGCACAACACACTTTTTCCCAGACAGAACGTTGTCATTCCTGCCTAGCAATGTCTGTCATTTTGCCTTACAACGTAATTAGTAAACCATATATAACAACCTTTGTTTTAAACTCATTATCGTACATAACCGTACCCAAAAACATCATTCTGGTGTTTTTTATCTTGTACATGGTTTATGTGGGATCTTTTAATCAGTGGTAGTAATTACTTTTCATGCCAGGTAAAGGAACTTTTCAAGTCAATAAACGTCACATTTACAGCTATGGATATGGATTTATTAGGTAACCACACTTAACTATTTTGTAAGAGCCAGTTCCCTCTAGTTTGTTTCAATGTGTAGGCAAATCTACTCAACTTTACAGACCTTTTGTTCTCGATCATCTCTCAAATGTTGTTACTATATGCTCACCCAATCTTTACTTGATTGTTACTTTGATCACTACTTTGAGTGAACATCAAAAAAAGCAGTAACGAGAATAAGTAATATTGAATGCCATTACATTCACAGTAGTACAACAATATGGTCATGTGATCCCAAATGGCAGGGATGTGATTATAAGATGATGTTAAAATGTTTACCTTACTAAAATAGTGAGAAGAGTTTTTAATCAGCTAGCTAGGTGAACTATTATTTTGTGTCATGCACTTTTCACTCCAGGTCAACCATTGCTTCACATGTATAAAAACTGATTACAGGCGAACCTCTATTAAGGGGTCACATGAAATCAATGGCCAACTGTCCACTTGTAATAAAGTTTTTTTATTTGTCATTTCATATGTCATTTTCTTGAATGTTTTTCCAGACAATGGTACAGCAATTCACGAAAAACTCAAAGAGTATTCGGGGCAAAGGACAGTTCCAAATGTTTACATTCGTGGAAAACACATTGGAGGAGCTGACGACACAATAAAGCTTCATGAAGAAGGGAAATTGATGGAGTTAATTGTGCCGCCACCTGCTGAGAACTATACATACGACCTTATCGTGGTTGGTGGAGGATCTGGGGGGCTTGCTTGTTCCAAGGTACTTTAAAATTACATGGTTATTTACTAAAGTACAGTACACATCTGGGCTTAAATACAGTCTCAAATTATTGAAATTTCTGTTGTTTTAAAGGAAGCGGCAAACCTTGGAAGAAAAGTAGCAGTGCTGGATTTTGTAAAACCTTCTCCCATTGGAACCACGTGGGGTAAGTGGTGTAGATATTTTTAACTGCTGTATAGGAGATGAGGTGACCTACATGGTGAGCACACTGGACTCCGGATAGAGCAGTCCAGGTTTGCGCCCTGGCCAGGTTCGCTGTGATGTTTTCTTGGGCAAGACACTTTACTCTCATAGTGCCTCTCTCCACCCAGGTGTATAAATGGGTACCAGTGAACTAATGCTGGGGGTAACCCTGCGATGGACTAGCATCCCCTCTGAAGGAGATCAGAAATACTCTTAGTCGCAAATTAATGCTATTATTTACCTACTAGAAGATGGTTTTCCATGTTCTATAAGAAAATAATGCACGCTTGAGGTCTAGAAAAGCTGCTAGTGGATGCCCGAGCCGTTAGGCGAGGGCATTCAGCTGCTTTTCTAGACCTCAAAAGTGCATTATTTTCTTATAGGACATAGGAAAACCATCTTCTAGTGGGTTTAGAATATAGCATAGAAATGCAAATAATTAAAAAAAAAACACTTGCGCGCGCGTGCTGATCTGAATGAACAAACACTACGCCAAGAAACCTGACGACAGCAATCAAATCCATTTTAATGCTGTTTTGCAGTCGAAAGTGAATTTCTATATCGCTGTACTTACCTTGAAAAACCTTTGTAGCCCTTTTTGTGTTTGCTTTTGTGCTCTTAGAGTACGATTCCGTAACAATTTTGTTTAAATCAGTGTCTTGCAAGTTTTCAAAGCGGCCGCCTTCCTGGCACTCACTGCTCAACAACTCGCCAACGTCTTCATCTTCCCCGTCACCGAAACGTAATTCTTATTCAGGTGAACTTTTTTTAGCGGCCATAATTAAGGAAATAAAATGACAACTTTAAAAGATTGTTGCCGCCATGTTTTTGAATTCGTAACGCAGCAAAAGTTGCATCCGGGGTACCGGGCTTCTATAGTTTTTAGCTATGTTCTATAAAAAAATAATGCCCGCTAGAATTCCATTGCGTGTATACAGCGGCTATATTCTAAAGCCAGATAAGCTCTGGCAGTATGGTTCACTTGGCTCAACACAGACTTTCAATTTATATTTTTATAATATGTTGCCCCGTCTTAAACTGTACAAGTTGTGCTAGCTCTTTTGCATAGTCCCAGCTACATACAAACACTTCATTTTTAACTTCCAAAAAGATGATACCCCCAAGTGTTATTAGACACTGTTTTTCTGATTGTAGGATTGTCCAGTCATGAAATGTGAAACTATATTTCTTGTACCAGTCACAGAATTTTTGGTGCTAACCAATTTTTTTTTTTTCTCTGGCAGGTCTTGGAGGAACCTGTGTGAATGTTGGTTGTATTCCAAAGAAACTTATGCACCAAGCTTCATTACTAGGTATGATACAATGTGTAACAACGAACTAAGGACAGAGGTCATAATAAAAACGGGTATGTGGAACAAGACCCTAGCTGACTGCTGATCTAGTATAAAATTCTCCCTTGATTTACAAGCATACACAGGGCAAATTAAAGGAGAATCTAGAAATTTATCAACTTGTCACTCGAGGCTTTATTCTGGGCACCCCTTAAATTTCCTCTCATCCAAAACAGTGTCGGCAATACATGCAATACAGTTAGTCACTTGATGTGGCAAATACCATCAGAATAATACACACTTGCACAAATGACCTGTCTCCCTCCTTGACCTCTCAAGGACTGCAAATAAAAACCTTCTCACTGTAGTTGCAAATTCTTGTTTTATTTGTAACAATTGTTATCAATTTCTCCAAGGACATGACCTAGAAGATGCTAGGATGTATGGCTGGGATTTCGATACAAAAGGTAAATGCTGCTTTATTTTACAAAGGAGTTGATTTATTTTAATTTAATTTAATTTAAGTACAGTTAGCTCAGAATACTTACAGTTGATGAACACATCAGCTATGCAGGGCAGCCTGTTACTAAGGGCCAGGGGTCGGAGAATTCCTCCAGCTACTGCAAGTCTGAGCCCAGCTACTTTGAAACAAAACCACTAGAAAGTGAAAAATACATCATTTTGTCACGCAGCTACCTTTTTACTTTCCCTATCAACTTGAAAAATTAGTGACAACCCTGGCTATGCTGAAACAAATTTATCATGTGTAAATAAACACTATTAATATCATCATCATCATCATTGTCGTTGTTGTTGTTGTTATTATTATTTAAACAATTTTATAGGTTCTTACACTCAGAAAAGCATATTATACAGTTCCCTTTGTCATTAAAAATAACATGAATTTTTTACAAATTTTTCAGTGGAACACAGCTGGGTAACAATGAGAGAAAATGTCCAGGTATGTAAACATTTAAATTTAGGAATTAAACTGTGGCACAGCCATTCTCGTCCCCAGAGGCTGCGATCCTTCCATTCTGCGCCAGGAATCGAGACCTCTGGCCACTCCCAATTTCTGAACATGTGCAGAGTACTCGTTCTGTGTTAAGCAGCCAATCAGATTTGTCATATTTGACAATGAGTCCATGAATCACGGACAGGAGGTCTTGATTACTGGCGCAGACCAGAAGGATCATGGCCTCTGGGGACGAGAATGTGACACAGCAGCAAAGCACTCGCTCAATTTATCAAGTCAGTGTAGTCACTTTTGCAGAGGCAAGTTCCCTTAAGAGTGAACTTGTTTCCTCTACACCCATTTCTTTCCCAAGTTTAACTATTCTAAATACATTTTGTGTGATTTGCTACGAGTAACACTGGTTTATTTTTTCCTTTTAGAATCACATTGGATCACTAAACTGGGGATATAGAGTTGAACTGAGAGATAAAAAGATTACATACAAAAATGCAACAGGAGAACTTGTGGATGCACATAAAGTCAAAGTAATTATGTCAATATTATATCTTGCACCTTAGACAGAAATTATTGCTTAATTTTTAAACAATTTCTGATTGGTTACAAAGACAAACATTCCAGAATCAGGCTTGGATTTAAGCTTCACTGTTGCTCTTTGGACAAGCAGCTCTTAAGTCTGCTTGCCATGGCCACTTACATGCTTGCCAAAGTTTACTTTGTCCTTTTTAAAAGGATGATGTATACGTTATTGTTACGTATTTTTGCAGGTAAAATTTTCGTGATTTTCAAAAAATCGCAAAATTTAACGGTTTTATTGTATTTTTCACGTTTTAAACGTATTTTTTGGCTAAAGTGCGAAAATTAAGTCCCGCAAAAATTAATATGCCTGTTTCATTTTTGCGAAATTAAGTTGCCGTGAAAATAAGTAACAATAAGGTAGTCAGTAGACTGCTTGCCCGAGCTGCTGCCAATTGGGCAGGTGAGTATAAAACGCCACTTTTTAAAGCCCAGCTGGAAAATTTACTTGACAATGTCTTAGATGACTGGATGGGCATTTTCAAGCCCTGCGGAATGTTTCAAGCATTAACTTTTGTGATTACATGTACTAAGTGTGAACATTCCACAAGAATAACTGTTTTTGTTGTTGATCAATAGACTGTCGACAAGAGAGGAAAGGAGTCAGAGATGACAGCGCAACATATTGTTCTTGCAACTGGTTTGCGGCCTCGGTACCCTGATATACCAGGAGCTAAGGAATATGGCATCACAAGGTAACATACATGAAGCCTAACAGCAAGATTTGTAATTCTTTTGTTCTGATTATAAGTTAGACTAGTTCCTTTTAGTTGTGATCGACATAATTTAAGAGTGATACCACATAAAGTCCTTAATGTATGATATAGAAAAGCATTTGCTGTCTTGAAATCTAGATTTTTCTAAATACATTCTCAAGAAGACATGTATGTGATGAAACAAGAATTAAAACATCAACCAGCTGAGGGGACAATTTGTTAATATTATTGTTATACCGGGCTTGAAGAAAAAGTCCCGTTCAGTCGTCCAGGGCAAGGTAGCTTTTCCTATCAGGAAAGCAACTTTTCATTTTCACTTGCTGATGGGCAAGGGTGCTGGCTAGCTAACAAAAGTGAAGGTACAGCGTAGACAAGCACATAACTACCCCAGGAAAGTAGTTGAGAGTTGGTTGTTCAACATTAAGGGCAAGCTTGTTGTAAGTTTTTTAGCTACCTGCTTATTTGTTTGTTTTCTTTTTGTTGTTGTTTTATAGTGATGATCTGTTTTCATTAGAACACAGTCCAGGCAAAACTGTTGTGGTGGGGGCATCATATGTAGCACTAGAATGCGCAGGATTCTTACGTGGTGTCAATCTTGATGTTACTGTTCTGGTGCGATCAATTCTTTTAAGAGGTTTTGATCAGGTAAGGAGAATGTTTATGTTCAACTTTACTTCTTGTTTAATTTGAAAATTATTAGTAACAATCTGACAAACAATAATTAACAATTATCCTGCGAAATCGCGCAGAATATCGCCTGATACTTAGCCGACGAGGCCATAGGCCTAATTGGCTAAAATCAGACAATATTCTGCAAGATTAAGCAGGATAAAATAGTTTTATTATTCAAGAAATATTATTGTCAACGAAACTGATTTTGCAGCGAGAAAAGCTGTGGTTGCTCAGGGCTTTGCAAAGTTTCAGACGAATCTTGGCAACCTTCGTATATCGCAGGATATCTGTTATGTACAGATGACGGATGACAATGACTTTCTGACCCTATTGGGCATTGTGCGAATTTGTTGAATAATAAACAATATTACATACTGTATCTTAATATCTTCCAGCACAAAAACAATCCATTGCAGCCAATAGACATTTGTACTTACAAATATTTTGTATTTTCCTCTTTTAGCAAATGGCCGAAATAATTGGCAATGATATGATTAACCGTGGTGTAAGAGTCAAAAGGCCAGCAATTCCCACAAAGGTATGTGCAGCAAGCGCCTCTGTTTTGTTGCTATCATAAGTTTCCTTTTAGGTGGGAGAACATTAATGTCACAGTCTGACTAATCTTGCAGCAATTTTTTTTTCTGTTGTTGTAAATTTAGAAAATTAAGGTAATTATAATGTAGTGTTAAATTGGCATCTCCAATTTGTTTGGTCATATCTTATTTTATTTTATTTTTTTATTTTTTGGGGTTTTATTTTAACTGAAGGATATCATAGGGTCAAATTTCATTCTTTTTTATGCCTACATGTATTATTGTTACTCAGGTAAATCTTTTCCTTCTGCATTTGCTGTTTTACGCTTAAGTTCTTTTTTTCTTTGGGGACCCCTCAAATATGTGTGCTAGCTTCCTACATGTAGGTCTGCAATGTGTGCAAAGAGCTGCAGTTTGATAGCCCTCTACATGCATAGCCTGTTTATGCCAGCCAATTCTATAAGTGACTGATGTTAACTGTGGTTGTGTTGCTGATATGTCTCAGGTTGAACTCATAGAAGAAGGAACTCCAAGAAAACTCAGAGTTCATTACAAGATGCTGGAGACTGGAGAGGAAACGTCCATAGAGTGCAACACTGTATGTCTGTTTTCTTTTTTCTGTAAAAAATGTGTATGCATTCATTACATAATGTAATTGTTCCCACTCAAATTTATTTAATGATGTGCCCACTCCATTATTATGGAGCAGAGTGGATGGAATTTGGTGCAAACGGTACTGTGGGATTGTCATAAGGCATGGTCCCACTATAGTACTGTTTTGACAACCTTTTTGTTCCTATTGTAGCAGCTATGAAGGGTCAGGTATAGTTGAAGCAATTTTCACACGGTCTCACTTTAATGGCTTGGTTGGTACCCTTTGGGATGCGCAGTGGCCTAAAGTCCACTGGAATTCATATTGAGAGGCCGGAGTTCGAGGCCTGGCCAGGGCACTGCATTGAGTTCTTGGGCAAGACACTTTGCTCTTTAGTGCCTCTCTCGACCCAGGTGTATAAATGGGTACCAGCAAATTTACTGCTGGGGTAACCCTGCGATGGACTAGCATCCCATCCAGGGGGGAGTAGAAATACTCCTAGTCACTTTGTGCTATGGAAGCCGGGATAAGCTCCAGCCTAATGGGTCACTAGGCTCTTATGCAGACTTAACTTGTGCTTTACCCTTCAATAAAAAAAAAACAACAGGAACAATGCCCCTAGCCCCTTAAACAATAGCAACTGCTACACTAGATGACCAGAAAAATTACAAGCTTACAAGAACTGCTACACTACTGGAGAAAAGAGAACAATAGAACAAACCACAGGAATAATGCCCCATAGCAACTGCTACAGTAGAGGACCAGTAGAATTACAAGCTTATGAGAGCTACTACATTACTGACTGTAAAAAATAAACCTGCATTTGTATTTATCAGAATTGCTAGTTTTCATAAATGTGCATTCCAACCAAATTGGCATTGATAATATTTATTTTTTTGCTTTTATAAACAGGTCATGTTTGCAATTGGTAGAGACCCTTGCACTCGGGGCATTGGACTGGAGAATGTTGGTGTCAAACTTAATGCCAAGTAAGTGCACAGACTAAAAATATAGAACCACCTTGTACAGCATAATAAACAGTACCGCGTGAAAGTACTGCTCAATAGCTTTCATTTGAATGGTCACACGCTAGGGTTTCATCGACAGACTTAAAAATTAGAACCACCTTTTACAGCATAATAAACAGTACCACATGAAAGTGCTGCTCAATAGCTTTCATTTGAATGGTCATGCACTAGGGTTTCATCCACAGACTTAAAATTAGGTCCACCTTGTACAGCATAATTAACAGTACCACATGAAAGTACTGCGCAATAGCAAGTCTCACACTTCACTAATTTAATCATCAGTGTAACTGACACAATTTCTTTTCTCCTTGCAGGAATGGTAAAGTGATTGCTGGTGACAATGAACAGTCCAGTGTACCAAACATTTATGGCATAGGCGATATCCTGGACGGCAAACTTGAACTGACTCCAGTTGCTATTCAGGCTGGAAGATTACTTGCCCAGCGACTCTATGCTGACAGCAATGAACTGGTATGTAAAACTATTGTTTAACCTCGTTTTCAGGGTACTGGGAGCGAGGCTGGTGCTTGTCCTCTGCCGCAGTCACAGTTTTTCTTGTATATGCAAAGAAATTCAAAAGCTTACGCGTGCAATTAGCTCGTGCTTGTCGTAACTCACTCACAGTGCGAGTTTGAAAGCTTGCTTTCAGTCCTGAAAAATTCACCTTGTTTTCTTGACTTGGGCAGAAACGGTGAGCTAAAAAGGTGCGTTCCCCACGCTTCGCTCCATCAACATGATGTTTTTAACTTAATTGGCACAGTGGATTGACCGTATCTTTTGTGATTGATCAGAGTGAGGTCTTTCGTCTTTGGTTTACGACACAATTGAAAACCGCTCTGACTAGTAACCTGCTGTTATTTCCTCTTTCAGTGTGACTACGTGAATGTCGCTACAACTGTGTTCACCCCGCTAGAGTATGGCTGTATTGGTCTGTCTGAAGAGGACGCCATTGCGAAGTTTGGAGATGAAAATGTGGAGGTGTATCACACTAACTACCAACCTCTTGAGTACACGGTGGCAAAGCGAGACATGGCGGGCTGCTACGCCAAGCTGATTTGCAACAAAAGTGATAATGTAAGTATTGCAATCCGCAACTTAAAAAAAATACATTTTAATTTTGTGCGGATTTTAGTGACCAAAAAAGGTTAAAAAATAATGTGCAACTGGACTAGCGAAATTCCCTTAATAAGCCCTGAGATTACAATGTGTACCGTTGTCTTACAATTATCACTGCTTTCTCATCAGTCCAGGAGGCCTTTCCTGGGGAGTTTTATTATTATTTCAACAATAGGAGAGGGGGCCCGGCGGCCTATCAAAAACAATTATATGAAGCAACGACACAACACTTGAAAACTGTCTAGTGGTAAAAATATGAAAAGAAGTCGTTTATAGCCGGTGAAACACGCCTGACATTGCTATTCAAGTAGTATGCAGGACGCGTGTCACATATGAACCCAGTAAATGGTCTAGTTTACCAAGGGTCTCTCGTAGCTCAGTGGTTAGAGCGCCCAACCGGTATCTGGGAGGCCATGAGTTCGATTCCCGTCAGCGACTCGGAGCTTTTCTTTGTCCCACGCTCGTGACAAATGACCATTTCATCTTTAACTTCGATGTTGTTGTTTGTTGTTTCCAGGAGCGAGTTGTTGGTTTCCACATTGTCGGTCCAAACGCTGGTGAAGTGACGCAAGGTTATGCTGTAGCTATCAAGTTAGGAGCGACCAAGAAAGACTTCGACAGAACTATAGGGATCCATCCCACTGTATCAGAGGTTAGTACTGTTAATATATCAATTGCTAATTTCTTCTTACAATTTCAGTACATAGGCAAACAGATCTGCGGAAAGAATTAGACAACCATTGATCAGCGTGATTAACACAACTCTCAGAAATATTATGAAGAAATGTATGACAGTCCACGCGCAACACAGCATATAAGAATCCTTTCATAGCGTACCGGGCAGAGAGAATTTACTCGAGAAAAGCGGCACGGTGCTTATTCAATTTTACTATTTTATTTTATTTTTATTTTTTTTGGTGGGGGGGGGGGGGAAGACAAGCAAAATTTTCGAATATAGCATATTAGTAAATACCACACAAGTGAATAGTGCTTTCCGCGCACGCTGATTGGTTAACTCGGAGGTGATTAGCAAAGTACTATTCACCTCCGAGCAGCCGAAGAGAAACAAAATGGCTTCGCGCGTCGCTTTGGGTACCGAAAGTAATGTTTTGGTCCGCTAGTTATTCAACTTGTGTGGTATATACTAAAACAATTATTCACCTCAGTGTCGGTGAAAGTGGTGGATATTTACCTCGCCGCTTCGCGGCTCGATAAATATCCACCACTATTCACCTCCACTTCGGCGAATAATTGTTAACTATTAAGCTTTTTTTAACTAACAACGATAACAAAGCGTAGAAAATTCAGTTGAAAATGTGACTGTCACTTTCTCCTAAAATTCAGATTGAGATCAATTAGCCATGTTCTAAACGAGCAGGGGACTGGGTATGAACATATTTTCTCTTCGGTACAAACATTCAATATCAATTGAATTGAAAAATGGGGCACGTCATCTGAAAGAGCATCCAAAAATTAGTAAATTCACCAAATTTGACGGTTATTGGTTTAAACCCAAAGGCATGGTACACTTAGTATGGATTGGAGGGACAGGCGTCCTCCAATCCATACTAAGCTCTCTTATTTTAAAAGTGACCATGCCTTTGGGTTTAAACCAAATAACCATCAAATTTGGTAAATTTACTAATTTTTGGATGCTCTTTCAGATGACGTGCCCCATTTTCAATTTAATCGATATTGAATCTTCGTACCAAGAAAAAATACGTTCGTACCCAGTCCCCTGCTCGTTTAGAACATGGCCAATTAAGCTCTTCGTTGTGAGCCCCTTTTAATAAGCGCCATTTTAGAGCTCAAATCTTTCGAATATATGAGCGCCGCGTTGGCAAGGAGTGTGGAACTTATTAATATTTTTTGCTCGTGTGTGGCGTCTTTAATTTGAGGGACGTACTTTAACAAGCAAATACGGTACTTCTTGACAAAATGTATCCTTCTAAACACGATTATGTGTCGACTTTTTTTGCAGATTTTCACAACGCTCGGAACAACGAAGAGCTCTGGGTCCGACGTTGCTGCATCGGGTTGCTGAGGTTAGACCCTGCTGTTGCTTCATGTTAGAATGTAACGAAATTTCAATCATCTTTTGTTCATTCTAAGAGCGACGGCGGGGTTATACCCTTTGCTTTGTATGTCCTTGGTACAGCCGCGACACTTCAGTCTGCATAAATGACGGTCAAGTTTGTAACCCTACTGCTGGGAAAACTTCACCCGATGTTTTGTACTCAATGACGTTCAATTTTTTTAAGAGTTAAGTCGGTGAATTCAAAGTGGTCGATGAAATATCGAAGCAAGCGTATATATCGTAAAATTGTACATTGACACTTTTTTTTCATTTTTGTTGTAAATGTGCATCAGAATTTTACTGTTCAGCTTTATAAATACATGCAGATGAATATTTATGTTCGTTGAAAAAAAAAATGGTGTAAAATGTAAAACAAATTAGTGATTTTATGAAAATGTCAAACGGGGTATTATTACAGCTTTAGTTAATCGCACTTCAGCTTTTGTATTGGAATTAAGTTATTTTGTCCGTAACTTGTATGAGAATGTGTGAAAAACGATGACTACATTAGCGTACTTGATGTAAAGTTCAATCAGTTACAGTGAAATTAAAAAATGATTTTCGTTATAACAGTAGATCGTTTTTAGTGCGGTCTGTGGAGCCCATTTTCCCAATTTCTTGTGTTCTCATTACGCACTTAGGATCATTCTCATCGTCAGAGCCGCCGTTCACTCTAATCCGGCGGGGCTTTTACACGAGGAACATTTGGAACAAGTCGTTTTAGGGATCAATGATTTGTTTCGGCTAGATTTTAACGAAGGAAATTAAACATCTATCCAAACAAAGCCAAAAGCCAGCCAAAGGATTTTAAGGTGATAGATTGCTTTTGTTATATTTCAAACTTCCCTTGTTAAAATCTAGCCAATCAAGCCACCTGTTCCGACCTCTTTTTTCTCGTGCTAAGGCCCCGTCGGTTGAGAGAGTCGGGTGGATCTGGGGACGAGAATGATGAAGACCTCACTGTCTGGCACACGGGGAACAATACCGAATTCATGGGGGCCGTAAGAGTCCCACAGGAAAACACGAGAGATGCGTATATCGGGACGGGCGGGGAAAACGTATGGGGTGGCGATGAAATGGATCGAGGAAGCCACGGTCAATGCAAAGGAAACATTCGAGGGAACCAACTGAAACTCGTGGGTAGTTCTGTGTTCTGATTGGCTGTGCTTGCGCGTCGGCAAGTGTGGCTTCGACTCGATTTCTACTGCCCTCTCGAGTCCGATCTTTGTAATTGATCCTTCCCGGAGGGCAGCGCGGGCTCATTTCTAGCGGCTGGTAGTCGAGCCTTCGTCAGGCACCTCTTGTTGAATCGTCCAAAATGACGGTCCATATCTAGGAGTTCCTGCGCGGGACTAAATCTCATGGGCCAAGAAAACATCACTAGCATGCCCTGGGCCTCTGTCGCTCCAACTTTTCGGCCAGATAATCACTGCGTAGAACACACAAAAGACACCGATTTTTTTTAATAAATAAGCTTTATTTACAGATGAAGTGACCAGAATAGTAATAAAACTTTTCTGATGCGTTCTTATCTCTGATGTAAGAAAGTGATTTTTTAAACAATAAATTATAATCCAATTTATTTTTCAACGCAAACACTAATCTTGGTAACAGTATTTATAAATACACAACGGAACAAACCGAATGCAATGGCAATCTTCCCGCTTAGAGTAAACTCCAAAACAAATTGCTGTCAAGTGTGCATCACGAAAAATGATGAAACATTCTTGTCTAAAAATAGGCCATCTTTAAACAGTTCTAAAATCCTGGTGTCATTTGGATGTAAAATTTCACCGCAACTCGGCGTGACCTAAACCAAGTTTCTTTAGTTGCTCTTCATAGCCGTCAATGCTTCTTTTCATAATGTCCATACAAGGCCCGAGAAGTCTCTCGAAGGCGTGAACATCGAGAACTGAAAAGGCAAAAAAAAAAGAAAAGAAAAGAAATTCGTTTTAAACAGTTAAAGTGCCATAACAGTTAAGGTGGGGGTAAAGGTGAATTTGAGTGAAATTTTAAGAGGATAAGAGGGATAGAAGAAAGAAAATTATTTTTGGAACACCACCAGACAGTTGACCCCCACGCAAGAACACCCAAGGTTGTCAGGGGACTGTTAAGGGTGTCCATCTACTATTTTTTAACTTCAAATTCTAATTTTAAAATCACATTAAATCTTTAATATTTCTTATTTCTACAAATTTTACTAATCCTTTGAGAAAATCTATCTCTTCCCAAACATCCCCAAAAATCACCAAAAAATTTACAAAACACCGCTAAACATATCTTTGTGGGATGAGCGGAGGGTTTTGGGAATGCTTGAAACGGGAGCGAGATATTCGGTGTAAAAACGGGCTTCAGGTGAACCCCCGCCTTAATATCGTACTCGTATTCCGATCTGAACGTCTCTGTTACCTTCAATTAAGAGGTAATGTTCTATTGTTTAGAGAGTAGGAGAAAGAAAAAATCTGAGTCCCCGACGGGAATCAAACCCATGACCACATCGGTCGAGGAGACTGGTTCCGAGTTAGGGCATTGATTCCAGATTCATGCAGGGGATTCGTGTAACTGTGCCCGGTAATTTTAGTTCTAGAATTCCAACTTCAAATTACCCTTAGAAAATAGCCAATGACTTGAAAATCCAAAATCTTAGGCGACCAAATTCAACTGAAAGATCATAAAACAGTTGTTTGCAGATTTTGCAGTAAGACACTACCTCTCTGGAACCTCTATTTTCATTCGCCCGTTGTAAACACTACCTCTATTGTTATTCAGGGCTAGGGGTAAATTGTTATGACTTGTTATCTATTGTTTTAAGATCCAATGAAGTAACTCGTTCCGAGAGGTAGTGGGCGACCCAGATTTTGTCGTGTTCACACCAATGCAATTTTGCATCAGTATAACGGAGTTTCCAGCTTGGTGTTAAAGACTGAAAACTGAAATTTCATGGCCTTCTATTCCCTGTTCAAACCTCGGAAAAGGCGATCAAAGTTAAGGGGCAATTTTAACAATGCGTTTGGGTTGATACCTGCACAGACAAGGTCTCCCACTGCGTACACTGAGGCCGCACGTGGTTTGTGGGTAACGAGAGCCAGTTCACCAAAGTAACCTCCTTTCGTGCATTGTGTCAATTCCACTTCCTCTGTTAGGTCATCCTAAACAACAATTCGTACAAAGCACAATCCATTAGTCTTGGAGTGTTTTTTTTTTTCCTAACGAGCAAGAACCCTGGTCACAATGTGGTAAAAACTGTGTAGCGCCTTTAGGTAGTTTCTACGTAGAATTGTTTTTTTTTGTTTATTGGCGCTTAAATTATTTGAACGTTTAAGCGCCAATTAACAAAAAAAAAAAACAATTTTACGTAAGAACCCTGGTCATTGTGTTAACGTACCTAATCTGCGTGGGGTTTAATGAGGGTCGTGCAGGGGTATTCTCGTGACGCGTGATTAGCTGATTTTATTTTCCGTGAAACGTGAATTTAATAAATTTATTCTTCGTGACCCGTGACCAGAATGTTTTGCGTGACACGTAAAGAGCTTGAATTAATAACCGATATTCGTGATTTCACCACTTTATTGACTTTATTTTGCGTGATTTTGAGACGCGAGACCTCAAATGTGATCTCCGTATAATTATCGTAACGTCAAACACTCTTTGTAGAGTAAGAACAGGATAAAAGAGTATGTTTCTTTCTTATTTTCGTAATTTCTTAATCAATTTTGATTTCTTCAAACACTATTTGTAGCGTAAGAACAGGATAAGAGTACTTATTTTCGTGATTCGGGAAAATGAAATTTCAATATCCGTGATCCGTGATTCGTTATTTTTTTTGTCCGTGAATCGTGCCAGAGACCCCCCCCCCCCCCCCCCCCCTGTACGACCCTCTTTAATAAAAGCACGCGGGATCGACGCCGCACAGAGGCAAGGCTAATTGTTAAGCATAAGATCTTCCATCCAAAGGGGGATGAACAGTGACTTTGTGTGATAGTAAAAGCGCGCAAAGACGCATTTTATTTATTTTAAATGAACAAGCGCGTGCTGATGAAGAGACAGAAGTCTCGAAACGTCCGAGAATTCAATCATTTTTTTAGCGCATAAACAATCATACACACGCTATACAGCTTGTGTTTTTCAAAAGTTCGACGGTCAGGTCCTTCTAAAATCCATCTTCTCGGATAAATTTTGAGAATTTTATGCGACTGCGTCACCAAAAAAAAAAAACAAGAAAGAACGGAAGAATCCTTTCCCCGGGATCTTTCTTCTAAATACTCAAACAATGACAGAGTGACAATGATGAAGACGGATGACATTGTGTACAAAATTGAAAACATGCCTCCTCTGTAAAACACATTGTAATCTTGGATAATAACCTGATTGCGTATCCTTATTGATGCCATTCCACTCTCGACAAAGTACATACAGTCTGCCTCGTCTCCCTGCGAATGAAAAACTAGAAATTAAGTACAGTAGAACCCTCGGGGAAGTGGCAACTGGCCGCTTTATGGAGGTTGGCCTCAGTACAAAATACAGCGTGCAAATGAATCACGGAATCACATCAAGACAACAATATTCCTGTGTTTGAATGATTTTATCAGCCGTCACTTTCTTTTTAAGACTCTTGTCTATCTGACCTTGTTCGAAAGCTAAGCCGAACATCGTATATTACCGGTACATTCTTACTGGCCGCAAAATAGGGGCAAAAACAATAGAAAAATGCTGATCGGGACTGTAAAAAGTTGGCCCCGCTTAATTTGATCAAAGCTCTGAACACTCTACCTGCTGAATAACACATTCTCCATCTTTGAATCTCCTGGACTGTAGCGCATCAGCTAAGTTCATTCTCTCGTACTCCTGTTGAACAAATATTCAACACTTTTTAAAATTTGATTGTAATTCCAACTTCTGCAGGCAGACACCTTAAAATCACCCCAGCCACATACAACCACTAGATTTATAACCTCCCAAAAGGGACACGCTTGGCTTTCTCCTGCAATTGAGTAGATTTGCCACCGTGTTGGTTTAATGACCACCCCTTGGTTCTTCCTCCACATGCACCTTCAAAATCCAAGACAGCGGCCACACATTTTATGCGAAAAAAAAAAACGAGTTCTTTCTTGCCAATACCAAAAAATATCTCTGCGTTGCAGGTTAGGGGGCAGGCGGGGTAATGGGCTGTTCAACTGTATAAAGGCTTCAAGTAAGGGTTTTTGACCATCAACAACTAATCTTAACAAATATTGATACCTTAAAAATATGACCTGGCTAACCTAGTCATGCAACTCCGGCAGAGGGTTATGTAGATGGAGTCCTTTGCAAGCACTGTGGACCTAAGGCACGAGGCATTAACTTGCAAACTTACCGTAATTTCCTTCAACATGGGAACATTCTCCAGTAAATTTTCATGAACTCTTCTCTGAGAGGGAACAAAATATCATGATCAGCCTTGCACTGCAATACTTTCCTATTAAAACTGCAATGTAACATTTACGGCTTTTGATCAATTCCTATCTTCTCTCTACATTTTTATAATAAATTCAAACAGCCAAGTTATGGGAATCAAGGAGCTGATCCCCTTTCAGACTAAGAATCATGTTCATATTCCGTGTGTGTGCTGTTTTCGGGCGATTGCACTCATATTGGTTCCATTCCCATCGATGTAAATAAAAGCCCCGACTTTCCATTTTCCCCCTTAAATTTTGTTATAGTTTTAATAACAGCAAATTTTATTTATCACTCGTATGATTACAGAGCAAACTGGGCTCAGTTATATTCCCATTACTGACAGTACACCAAAGAATAATGTACAAATTATTATAGAGTAGAATATTCACCTTTTTGGCTGCTGCCTTTAATAAAATCCTCCTAAACGTACTTCTGTCCTGTTAAATGATGAAAAAAATAATTATTACTATGTTGTCAAGAGCAATAACGAGTTTTCACTGATAATGAGGTGTCCAAATGTCCATTGGTGATGTTAGCTGTGCGTTTTGAAGGAATTTCAATACATCTAATTCGAGGCACCCCAAATTGAATAACATTTTTATAAGAATTAGTAAGTGTGATCTGATTTGACATATGGTGCAAACTGTGCTGTGGAGCCACATCGGTCATTAGAGTTCTTCCATCAAAATCCTCACATAATTACTCATACTTAATTATAATGAAATATACTGTAAATAGGCTTGCTTATAGAAGAAAACTGCACAACAGAAATGAAATAATTATTATAACATGATTTTCAATAAAAGTTTATGCACATCCTTACCAGAGCCCAGAGAATTCCTTCAGAAGTTGCAACAATTGTTGCTGCCCTACAAGAAAAAAAAAACACATCATTGTAAATGAAATAAAATTACGGTATTTTGCTAATGAAATAAGCACAAAAAAGGGTTCATTGAAGAGGTTTGAATATTGTGGGCCAGCACAGACATCAAAACTGAGAAAGGTTAAGTACAGTGGTTATAAACTCCTCTTGTTGCGTCATTTAAGCTTACCTGGGTGTGTTATACATCAATGCCAGTTCACCAAAACTTCCTTTCTCATTGTACGCCCCTACCTGTCAATCAAACAAGTTAAAATTGAACATTTAGTTTTTAATGGCCGATTATAAACATAGGAATATGCAAGACTGAGCAAGGAGCTACACAATGTTGACTGCCAGAGAAGTGTCTGAAATACAGTCAAACCTTGATTATCCAGACTCGTGGGGGATGGGCTTAATATTCTGGATGATCGAGAGTCCAGATAATCGAAAATATGAATATTAATTAGCCAGACGATATAGCTACGTACGTTCCATGAACACACGTTCTTGTCATCAAGCAAAAATCATTTGAAAAACTGTGTTTAATGAAGAAACACACGACATGAAATACCTGAAAAACATCAATCATTGGTGGAAATGATGTTCATCATAATAAAGCACTAAAAATCTGGGAAGAGTTTGATGTTCCATTTCAATATGAATAGTGAGTTTACATTCAATGAAGAAAATTTTTAAAGATTTCTTGATTTCTTTCAAAAAACTTTTCCAAAATTTGAGTGGCTTAGTTCAGGGTGCAGCTTATCTGTTGGTGTTTTCAGCAATTAATAGACGTGAAAAAAATGGGACTAGAGAAGCAAGTCTTGATAATCAAGAAATCCAGATAATCGAGGTCGAGATAATCAAGGTCAGCATTTGTACATTTGATGGGCAATGTTTGTAAGTTCAACTTCTTGTCCCAAAGGGTTGGTAGAGAGCAGGATCACCGTGGCTTCACCCATCTGAGCTGACAGATGGATTGAGGGATGGTCTCTTATGACATCACAACAACACCATGTTTCCTTGCTCTGTTTTGAACCGGTGAAATGAAGACTACAACTTACAATGTACTGTACGTTGTACTGGTCGAGGCTAGCATTTTAAGCAGGAATTCGTCAAAAACCAATACATTACAGGTGCCTTTGTTGGCCTAATTTAACAATCATTGTAATCACTGCTTACCAGTTTATCTTGGCCATCAATTTTCACATAAATGTCAAAGACACCCCTGTCAAAGATTTAGCAACAAGATTACTATTTATAGTTAGTTAAGCTGGATAATCACTAAGATCTGAATATAGAAATCAAGGACCTAGGTACTCAAGTCCAAATAACACTTTACAACACTGTGCTGTAAAGTCACTGGGTCTGGAAGTACAGTAAACACCCACATATAAGAACCTAGTGATTTAAGAACCTACAGGCTGAAATTGGGCATTTTAATACCCAAATATATAAGAACCTATTTTGGCTGGCAAAGAACAATAGGTTCTTATAAAAAAAAAACACTCTTATTTTGTAGCCAAAATACTGGATTTTAATTGATAGAAATTGTGAAATTTCTGAGAAACACCATGAAAATTATTTGTTTAATTGAAAATCTTTTAAATACAGAGTATAGAATACTACTGTACTACAGTAGCTCTCTGAATGGTATCACTATGACAACTCCTACAAATAAGAACCTACTAAGAACCTAATCAGCCTGAGTTCGGAAAAACTACCCCAAAATATAAGAACCCATTCAGCCTGAACCCAAAAATTCTAGGTTCTTATACGTGGGTGTTTACTGTAGTTTAAATGTGAAGAGGCTACAAAATCCCACACATACTTGTCTATGACATAAAAGTTGTCGCCGTCATCCCCTTGATCTATAACATGATCTCCAGGTTGAACTTTTTTCTCAAACATAGCATCAAGCACTTCATTTAGTTGTTCCTAGAAATGAAAAATAAAGTAGTCTATGAGTCCTTTGAAAATTAAAGTCTCCTCACTAGTCTTTTTAACAATTGGATGGCAAGCTCAAAGTTTCCATTTAATGATAATATTGGATGGCGAGCCTGAGGATTCTATCGGCTGATAGTGGGAGAGGGGTAAAGCCCTGAGTCAACTATCAAAGTCATGCAAGGACCCTGAAGAAGACTAGCTCTGTTTGTTAAAATATTGGCCAAAATAAGTTGCCCTTCTTGCCGTAGTACCAACCTTGAAATCAATTTGGTTTTATCCCTAAATGATAAATACAAATTTAATGTGGAATAAATTGTGCATGAACTGCAGTGGAAGGAGTAAAATAATTTTAGGGGGGGCAGGGATAGCACAGTGGTGAGAGTGCTCGCTTCCCACCAATGTGGCCTGGGTTCAATTGGCCATGTTCTAAACGAGCAGGGGACTGGGTACAAACATATTTTTTCTTGGTACGAATGTTCAATATCGATTGAATTGAAAATGGGGCACGTCATCTGAAAGAGAATCCAAAAATTAGTAAATTCACCAAATTTGATGGTTATTGGTTTAAACGCAAAGGCATGGTACACTTTTAAAATAAGAGAGCTTAGTATGGATTGGAGGACGCCTGTCACTCCAATCCATACTAAGTGTACCATGCCTTTGGGCTTAAACCAATAACCATCAAATTTGGTGAATTTACTAACTTTTGGATGCTCTTTCAGATGACATGCCCCATTTTTCAATTCAATTGATATTGAATGTTTGTACCGAAGAGAAAATATGTTCGTACCCAGTCCCCTGCTCGTTTAGAACATGGCTAATTCCCGGACCGAGTGTCATATGTGGATTGAGTTTGTTTTTGGTTCTTGTCCCTGCTCCGAGGGTTTTTCCCCAGGTTCTCGGGTTTTCCTCCCTCCACAAAAACCAACACTTCTAAATTCCAATTCGATCAGGAATCGAGGGCCACAGGTTTGCCAGTCGCAAGTACTGTTACGTGCTACCCTCGTTAAACAAAGTCAATTTGTAATTAAAAAGCCTGAAAAACTTACAAGAGCAACGTTCTTAAAAAGCAAGATGTTCTTGACAGCATCATTCAGTCTCTTCCGCTGATCATCTGTTTTGGGATATACAACCTGGAAACAAAAATTATGAACATAAAAAAAAACATGAATACCACAGTATAACACCTGTACTGTACAAGGAATCTGGACTGAAATACCCTTAAAATGCACAGATTTGAACATTGCAATTTTGACAATATTAACAGAAGATAAAATACTTTGTATGCACCACATAGTTCAAATGCATTTCAATGGTTTCCCAAAAACAATGCAGCCACATGCATATCCACAAATTAAGAAAAACATAAAAACAACTCAGTGGTCATATGATAACATGCTTATCGACTAACGGCCTCTTCATATGAGCCTGGCCCGAGATCTCGCCTTACTCCTATTTCCTTTGTAAAAATTGGGATGTGTTCATATGAGAAGGCGGGCCAGCCCGGTAACCGAGATCTCGGTTTCGACAACCAAGATCTCGGCAACCAGGATGAAAATTTTCCCATATGAACACTCCAGCCCGGTTACTGGGACGAAAATGCTTTAATTTGACAAATTAGCTTCGCTTTCAAAACTGGGCGGCCAAAATGCAGGGCGCGACAAAAGTGCTGTCCAATAGCCCTGGGCTAGTGGAATGATTCTCCGGGCTAGCGTCTTTAGATCACAGGTTGCCCGACGGGCAAGCCGGGCGGCAAGCAATTTTTTTATGGCAAATTCAGAAATAAGTGTGGAGCAAATAGTTCGTGAGGGAAAGTGAAACAGTACAAATTTTTTTCTTAGTTGAAATGAGCAATGCAATGCAGCAATGACAATGACAATGGCTTTACAGAACATGGAAGTATATTATCAGCTGTACATGTATGGATCGTTTTCACTGTCATGCAATAAAAATATAAATTGAAGAACCATTCATTGAATGAGGTCAATAAAATAGGATATTATAGAAAATAAGTAAATAAGACATCTCTCCAAGTTTTAGGTCTGTGCGTTATCCCAAACTTCAGATATTCGTCGAAATGTTTTGCACAAATTTACAGAGCCCAGTATGGATCCGCCATATTGGTGCACATCTGTGGTGCACCAATATGGCGGCCGGAAAATACTGTAAACATCTGGAGCTTACTTTGATCATCTAGGCCACTGATTATCTGTACTGGACAAACAAACATTTACATAAACACATTTCCTGCTACTTTAACTTCCCAAATGGCAAAAAATCGCAAGAGAAATGTATATTTTTGACAAACACGATCGTAACTGTATGTCACGCACCGCCATAACTCTAAAATTCAAAGTGCGCTGGTTTCCAAACGAAAGACCCTATTGAGCTGAAAAGTTGCAAACGGATATAATTTTAGTACTTCTTATGCCTGATGCAGATGCAAACTTTGGTGTCTCTTTAGATTTGGATTTTAGTACCTGATGACGTCACGTGAAAATGATCTATTATGGCCCTTCAGTTTTGAAATTCTCGTTTATGTTCAAATTTTGATACAAAGTCTGTTGTTACTGCAACAAGCATTTGTTAAATCGAGTGTTTCTATATAAGTACTGTAGAATTAGTTGATCCATGCTCCACATTATTAATTAGCATGTAGTTTGCGACGTAAATAAATTTGATTGTCTTTATTGAATAAATTAATTTCGGGCTACCACCTCAGAGCTTCGGGCTAGTACAATGGAATAACAGCGCTTGCCCGAAGGGCAAGCTGATTTTTTGATTTTCGTCTCGCCCTGAAATGGCATAATTTTACCATGTATGCATTTCCACTTTAAAAGTATTCGAATTAGCTTTATTAGTAAAGTTACACCAAGAGTCGACAGAGCTATGATAGCCGCAAACAATACTTGTTTATGTGACGCACAAACCTCAAAGCACACTGAACACACTCAAATATTTGAGTAAAGCAGTACCTCTTGTGAACCTCTAATTTCAGAGGCATTCTAAAACAATATTGCTCATTGTCTTCAGGGATAGGGGCATTGTTTGTGCCCTTTGTCCTATTGTTCTTATGGCCAATCATGTGAGATGTTCAATGAGGTGCTGGTAGACTCAAAAATTTCCCTCTCTGGCCCTTCACCTCAGTCAATAAGTAATTAATGTGTAAATACCAAAATTTAAAATAGGAGTGGCGGAAAAATGGCATACATCTTCAAGCTGATGTTGCAGAAACTGTCATTGGCTGGTGCTGTGGTTTGGTCATTGCTCATTATTGCCTTTTGAATCTTTTGTTTTTCTGCCAAAAATGATTTCAAAACCTGACAAGTACAACTTTTTTTAGCTCATTAACTTAAAAAATTGATTACATGTCTTTCCGACTTCAATATCAAGCAGGATAATTAAACAAATTCCTACTCAGCAGGGTGCCTACCCTATAAGTTTGACCTGATAACCATTTTCATCAAAATTTAATCATATCTCTATTTTATTTTAAAGTTCACTTGAAATCAGTTGCAATCGTTTATTTAGCCTGAATTTCAACCACCTTCTCTAGCTGGTTACTCAGGAGATCCACTTCATGGCAGTTACAAGATTTTATTTTTAATTTAACAAATTTATTTTAATTTTTGTGACAAAACTTGTATTGCCAGAATATTGCTTCAGGCCTTTGACATTCTTAATGAATTTCCTTAGTGATGTTTGATTTAGATATCTTTCTTCAGGCTAGTCAAACTAAATACCAAAAACATTTCCACTACAAAGATGATGAAGACACAACTAGCAAAAATATTGTAGAACTGATCCATGGTTGACGACCACATATATACACAATTGTACTTGAACATTTTAATCACAGACAATGCATTTAAACACTTTTATGCTTGAATTTTAATCATTACGATAATAGCTTTGATTGCTTTTATTTCTAAGTTGTCAGTCGTACATTATAAGAAACAACAACCATAGGAGGCTTTTAAAATTTCAATGCTTTTTCAGTAAATATACTTCAAATACAAAAAGGTTGCTGTGTTTGATTTAAATTACAAACTTGCTTCGGTCGAAGATCTGATATAAGATCTACAAATTTAATCTAATCTTCAACTCGCTGCTATTTGCAAATTAAATCACAAGAGCCAACAATGAAACAAACACCGGCTTAATTTGAGCAAAATAATGTAGATTTCTTTGCATAAATAAACGAATCCCAGCCTAAACGTTAATTGACTAATGCTTTACTAACCGGATTCTCATCGCCTTCTTCGTCCGAGTCAGGGTTCAGTGGTTCTGCACAAACTGAAATATAAAGCGATCAAACTATCAGCTCTGTCCATGGAAATGAAGGCATTTTCATGCCTTGTACAAACGAATTACTTACTTACGTGAAAAACTAAAAAGTTCGGAAAAACGTTCAAGCCTCCATTTGGTCGTACACACAAATTAATACCAACAATTTCGCGAATTCAACGCTCGCCAGGTAGAGGAGTTTAAATCAAATTTTTCACGCATAAAAAAGCCGCGAACAGCGACAGTCTGTAAACAGCGAAGATGAAAACCACAACCACAACTTCGTGTACATTTCGTAACTTACCTGACTGGCGCCTTGCATAGCGGTTTTTCGGTGGTTCTGAAATATTCAAAACAAACTGATCAGTTACAGAAGTTAAAGGGTCATTCCCTACAAAGTCTTCATCGCAAAATAATTAGCAAGATGAGCTAAAAAAGCACATTGCACTGCTGAATTCTACACTGCAACAAACACAACGCTAAGCTGTGAACACAGAAGCTTAAGCTTAACAATAATCGTACAGCTAATGAGATCCGAAGTTCTAGGAGTCACAGGGAGTGAAAAGCTAATGAAATAAACGCCTGAAGGGTTCTTGAAATCCTTCCGGAGTATCGAGACCTCGCTGCTGGCTGTAAACTACTAAATTTGATGAGTAGTGACTTATGGTAGCTTTGAACAGTTTATACCCATATCTTCGTCGTCGTCGTCATCATCATCGGAATTTCCATCACCATTCACCTCCTCACTCTGAAAGCTAACGCCTTTCGATTTTCTTTTTGTTCCGTCCTTGGAGCGCTTTTCTTTCAGTTTGAGTTTCATGAAATAATTGGCTGCAAACTCGACAATATCTTCAGGTTTCTCTTGCAAAACGTGAACTGTGAATTCTTGCAGAAGGTCCGTAAAGCCGGCGGGAAGTTCCAAATCCATATTGCCCTTTTTAAATCTCCTAGAATAATTCTTCCACGCTAAAAGCAACTATCTATTTTGTAGTTTTAACCGATAACTCTCATTTCTAGTGCTTGAGCTGCCGTTGTTGTGAACAAATACATCTGCGGAAAGATCCTGGTTACACAGTCACGGCGCCTGCGTGATACTTTGGCGGCAAACGTCATTCAAGACAGAGCAACCATACTGACAGCCAATCAGATCAATGAATTTTGATAACTAGCCAATCGTCTTGCGAGGCTGTCAGTTTGTTTACTTTTTGAGGGTTTCCTTGGCAGTAAATGATCGTTTGGAAAACTCTACAAGTTTTCTGTACTTGCAAATAAACTGAAAAGCAACATAATATTCCTATAAGTGGAGTCAAAATAAATGAATAAAAGTGGCCATTTAGCTACGTTCTTACCGAGTGCTCATTTTCATTCAATGAAACGAATTATTTGAACGAATTTTGTTCTCTGTCGCTAGAGCCAGACCATCATATCACCATGAACTAAATTCGTCGATTTTTTTATGCCGATTTTAGGCTGTCAGCAATTTTGTCAAATCATCGGCGATCAGAAAGATATTGACTTATATTTTCAGTGTTATTCTTCTTTTGCTTTGCGTACTTTGCATGGTTACCATTCGTAACATGTGGTGTTGTCTGGTATTTTAATTTCAATGGTCTGTATACATGTCATGCAAATTGTCGACTATATAACCTATTGTAGATTAAATTACCTAGGATGTGGATATTCTTTTACCCGCGATGTAAGATAAGATAAATAAAACATTTTACAGCCACCATCTAACCAAGTAATGGGCTGAATTGTGATAACTTTATAACGTCTGCTAAAGCTTACTGTCAACTGTATTCCGCGGACGAAAGAGACCTAATTAATATTTAAAATAGTACGAACTACAAGCCGGCCGGCTGTCATCGAAAACTTCGAAATGTAAATTACAAAAAAAAGAAATAACAATTCCAATTTAGCCTTCAATATGACTTGACAGAAGTTGTCTCGCAAGTCCCTTTCGCCAGGGTTTAACTGCCGATATAAATCAACCGACAGATGAAATTGACAACACTATACGAGATTTTCTTTTTGCGTCTGCACGATATTAATTTACAGTAGCTTTATTTTCTCGCTGCAACGAAAGCTTAATGTAGTTTTATTGTATATTCTAAAGTAGCATTTTTTGCGTCAACAAAGACGCTCCGTTGGGCGTTAACTGCAGCATTTCATTTTTCTCAATTTGTCTCATTACTCGCTAGTATTTCCAAGCACTGATATTTTAATTCAAACGGTCGAAAGATGACGCAAATGATTTAGTTGTAAAATCCAAACTTTCTAGAATAATCTCTTTAAAACTTCAAACCACCCACAGAAAAGTAATGAAATCATTGGAGCGGCACTTAACGAATTGAATGTGCATATGATTCAAGCTTATAACTAATAAACCGTCCAGGATGTTTTCCGATCAAAAATTCGACGGCTTTTTTTTTTTTTTTTTCGCTTTTTCGTTTTTTATCATTTTAAATTCTTTTTCTCGTCTAAACAATATCACAGACCAGACAATGCTTTAATGAAAGGCCACATAGTCAGTATGAACTGTTCTGCGCGAAATAAAGCTTGCTTGCCCTAAAATAACAGAATTAACTATTGCAAGCCACCCGGCCTATATAATGTATCTTCGCTATTTACCAACGTGCAGCACCTCGCTCGCAATTTGCGCACGAAAAAAGCATCTTAGGCTTTTGACAGAATTACTTCAAGTTTAAATTCTGGACTACATGACTAATAACTTTAAGTTATAAGCGCCACAGGAAGGGAAAATATTTTTTTCGTAAAGAATCAAAACAAAATCGATTTTATACCGCAGGCCGGCCATACATCAGCTTATAAGCTTACTTTTTCCATTATTAGGAAAACCAGAACGCTGCCAAATTTAACAGCTACTGTGCTCGGATACTTGGCTAAATTTTACCATATATTTGGGCTTGTTTACTCGGCGAGCAGCAACCTCTATGCTTTTGAAAGCTTTTATCTAATTTCAGATAAAGATACTCGCTTAGCCGAGCAATTTCAAGTCGCGTCCATCGCCCTAACCATGGGGAAGTGACCAAACCATAAAAATTAACCGCTAAATTCATGAGCTTTGGGTTACAGCATCTACATTACAGATCGTTCTTCGTTAGTATAATGGTCTTGGCAAACTAGAATCCTAGAAGCTAGAGTAAATATTAGAACAATTTTATTTTTCGGAACAGAATAAAACAGGCAGGTCTTTATTACCTGGCGATGAAGTCAGTTCGTCATTGTAACTCGGCGGCGTTGGTGGCTGTGGATTTCGATTCTTTTTTCCCCACGGAAAGAACACTCTTTTCATTCGCTTCCAACTACTGCTGTTGGCCATTATTGGCAGCGAACCGATAAGATATAAGCAAGGAAATTCCCCCAACACTCCACGGAGGACCTCCGTTTAGCGCTCTGGTTCTATTTTGCTAACGGAGGTTAAGCGCACTCGATCGCTCGGCTGTCAATATGGTTTGGAAGAGGGCAAATGCATTTCAAATCCGATTCGGCTATTTGTGGTTTTTCTCGAGTCCTATTGTTGCTGTTCAGCTGCCCTGATTACCATTAAAATAAATGCAGAGCAGACGATTTGTGAATTTAGTTAGATTCGACTAGATACTAATGGCTAGATATGCAGATTAGCGAGTCATTTATTTGCAACGCACGTCACAAACAAGGAAAGTCAAAGAAACCGCATAGTGCCCAGCTCTCACGGCCAGAAAAACGTTCCCTTATACGGAAGTAAAGCGACGAGCAGACAACGAAAGCGACACCCATGGAAACCCAAGCTGGGTTAAAACTATGTAAACAGACATTTTCATAACAGTTTTATAGTCGTTTTACATGCCCAAAAGCAACAAAAGAGGGTATTATCTTATCGAGAAAAAAATATAAAAAAAATTTGAAGTGATATTTGCGGCTTGTCTGCCACACATTCGTGTTAACACTGTCACGCTCTCCCATTGGCCAATCGAATTAGCCATGCCAAGTATTAAATTAATATATTATTCAAACCAGTGTAAGGATATTCTCATTCTAGAATATCGTTTGGAAATCTAATTCACAAGTATTAATTTGCGGTTTATCTTTCGCTCAATGTTTTAATTTGAAGTTTCTCAACGAAACCATCCACGGCTTCACCAACTTATTAAAATCTAAAAGATTGGCTAAAATAAAATTTTGTAGAAAAATAATTGCACATCGATGTCAGAAGGATTTTTGATAGTCACTTGTTTCTACATTTGTTCAAAGCGTATCTTCCACCAGAATGTATAAAATATTATGGCTGAAGAAATAACTGAAGCTTTCGTTCGTTCGTAAATTACAGCACAGTATGTGTTAAATAGAAACAACGCTATCTTTTAACAAGACAAAACTTGCTCGCGCTGAATATTTTAATACCGAGGAGATAAGCTTTTCTCTCCTTCAACAATGTTATTTTATGCTGATTTAAACTTTTCAAACGACTTATTGCTACTGTTTTGACATGAATTTGGCATTGTTTAGAGTTATATATACAAGAGTAGTCACAGGAAATTGTATTTTTGCGCAATAGATGTCTGGTCAATTACTGAATGGGAGCAAAAGCTTTGTTTAATAATTAAAAATTTTTATGGTGAATTTACTTGTGTGGAGAAAAGTTCTGCGGGAATTATTCATTAGCTGATACATCAGTTGTATGTAGAACAATGCCTGGCTTCACTAAATGTTGTATTTTACAACTGGACGGCATTTTATTATTATTATTATTATTATTATTATTATTATTATTATTATTATTATTATTATTATTATTATTATTATTATTGAGTCAGTTATTTCCAGGATTGAACCCAGGTATTTTTTAATGAGTACGTATTTCATGTTTGACAAGTGGGTTGTTTGCGATTTTCAAAATACTTCATATTTGACACAACTATGTTCAGATGTTTGTTTTGGTAAACATTGAACAATAAGGACACTTTGTGACGCTTATCATAAGGAGGGTGCATCTCATAAGCGTTCAATCGTGGACACATCAGACCGATAGTCTCCTTTTCAACTGCTCACCAACAAGGAGAAGTGAGGACTCTGGGAACGTAACTGGATTGGAATTCCAAAGTTGCACCCGTACTCGATCTGAAGATCACTGGTGGCCTCCAGGTTGTGGCTGATCACACCGAGTTAAATTCTTGTCCGAGCGCGTTATTGTATAGTTTTCAAGTACTTTAAAAGAATATCGTTTGGGATCGATGAAGAGAACCCAGACTAAAGAGACAGTTCGTATATTATAAGTATAGCGCAAATTGCGACTTCCGAAAAGAATCTGAGACGAGCGGAAGACTACGATTCACTCGCGAGGCAGCTGGCTGAACTTTTCGGCGCTTCAAACGTTCGCGCGCACTTCGAGTCGATATTTCGAGAGAGAAACAAATCCACGTTCTTATCATTCTACTGGGCTAAGAGATGGAAATATGTTGCTTATAAGCGAGTAGTCTGTTTTTAGATTCCCATATTTGTAAATTTACCGCGCACCGTGACCATATAGAACAGGCTCGATTTCCAGCCGTGTTGTGAGCCCGCGTTCCTTGCCCCATTTGTTTGCGAGGGAATAGTTCCAACGCTGTAGGATGCCATACTAAAACCAAGAAGTTACGGGACTCTCCAGGTTTTAATACTTTGGCTTTTATAGTTTATGTAAGTAACGGTTAAAACTGCATCAACAACGATCCGAATGAACGGCCGAGTGAACAGCCCAGCATGCTATGTGCATAAGCTCATGAATCTCTGAACAAACAGACCGAGCAGACGAAGGTCGAGAATGCAGAAAGTCATCTACACGACTGTCTGACTAGAGGGCTTAATTGAGTGGTAAAATGAAGTCATTATATATTTATGTTTGTATGACTAACGGATGCAATCTGCACCAACGGCGCAAAATGGATGAACGGAAGAATTAACAGCCAGACAGGTGGATTGGCATGTATTTATGTTTGTATGACTAACGGATGCGATCTGCACCAACGGCGCAAAATGGATGAACGGAAGAATTAACAGCCAGACAGGTGCATTGGCACCTGAAAGCCTGAGGAGACAAACCGGACAAACAAGAAAGCCTAAAATACAGACAATCATCTATGCAAATGACTGACTGTGGTGTCTTACTAAGCAGACGTGTTGTCCCTATGATATTTTATCCAGTCAGGTGAATGAACAGCTGAATGAACAGCCCAAAATGTTTGTTGGGAGGCGGATGACAACGGCTGGAAATCGAGCTTATATATGGCTCGGACTACTCAAAATGAGATCTATTGAAACTAAAAAGACGACCTCAGAAACGAAATTTAACAGCTGATTTACATTGGATTGTCAAACAAACACTGAATTTCTGCGCTTTGGCGGGAAAGTAGACAGACTTAACTGGTTATTTATTTATTCTCAATAAATTATCGATCGAAACTTGGCGGCCGCCCATTTGGAAAATAGCACGAGAAGACACTGAGGGTGAAGTTTTTCTGACAAATTTCAATTATCGTCCCCAAAGTCCCTTTCGCTTCTCTTAGCCGGCGGAGCCTTGCCTCGAGAGAACGATGGGCTCTGGTGACAAACGATGTTCAGTCCTAGATTCAGAACGTTGTTGTGGATGTTAAGTTGACACGACACAAACGTAAAGTGAAAATCTGTTTCGGAGCGAGGAAACAGTATTTTGGTCAGCAAACGCAGCCACTTTTGTCAATTAATTAAATATTACGGTCCGTGAGTATAATGAAAAATGAATTACATTTTTATCGATGTAATAGCGTGAAAATTGGGTCAGGTGACCAAGATTGCGCCGTAACCATTATTGTCTCAAGTTTTACTCACACACGGCACAGAAAATTTTGTGAAAACTTACAAAAGCATGACAGACAATACTGCAAGGCTGATCGTACTACATAAAAAGTAAACTTTGTGAGACACCAACACGACTAGAACATTAGCAGCATTTTCATTTGCGGTCCCTTGCTTTAAGTTGTGCTTTTACAAAAGCATGTTCATATCTAAAGAGATACAAAAGCTGAGTTGATATGAGTAGTGATCTAGCGACAAAGTTGAACATCTCTTTCGTTTTTTTGTTACATTTCTAGCTTGCGTGCCTGGCGTCGAAAGGGGAGAGGGGAGAGAGGGGGTATGCCCTCCCTCCCTCCCTCGCTATTTTTTGCGCCTGCCGCACAGACTGTCAAGCTTCAATTTCTGACGTGCGGAAGCCGACTTCCAGACGGATATGACCTATGCGCAAAGAGGGATTGTGATAGGTTATAAATAGACCCATTCACTTTGTAGTCACAAGTCTAGTTAAAAATAAAATTAATGCAAATAATGATATTTGACTCATGTAACAACCTTGGGATATTTAAGTTATCCTTTTAACCTCTTTCCTTTTCATGCGGCCGTAGAACGTTTCATGTCGTACAGTAGAGGAAACGAAAAAAAATTCAAGTAGTGTGACTTGTTCTTGGGGATATATTCCGTTTTTGTACAAAAAAGGACCTTTTTAGAATTCCTTCTACAATTCTTCGCCGTGCTAATTCGAAGTTTTTTACTTTATTTTCAAAAAAAGTTCAAAAATATTTTTGGTTTGTTTTTCTTTACAGCGAGATTTTCCTAAATGTATTCATGTTTTAAAAAGCAATCAGCCTTGAGTCGCCGGCGGTATCAACAGAAAACCTTATCTTCAAAGAAATAAGAGCAACTTGTCAATTTTAATTAAAACCGCAACAACTAGAAAGTCTAAATTACCAACTTTGCCGCTCGAATGGCGACGACCGGTCCGACTCTTCGCTGCTTAGCACTCGATCTGCTGTCTCGCAGAATATCATTTCACGCTTGTATCGTTTCGCGCCACGGGTTTGAGAAACTAGGCACGCTGTTTATATAATATGACCATGAAAAGGTAAGAGTTTAGTTTACGTGTTTCTAAATGCCACTATGAATTGTTTTCACTGAGCGATAATTGTATTTACATAATTGTACAGGGGAGTTCATATTTATTACCACGCCACACTCAAAGAAGGCCATTACGAACTTCAGCCTTTGTTTTCGCACGTGTGTGTTGGAAAATGGATTTTGTATCGAGTTCTGTGAACGTTTCGATCTTTAGAAAGATCGCTTTGGGCCGTTAAAGACTTAAATAACATGCTATATATTTTCATGTAATGCTGCCTTAGAAAGCCTTAAATTGGACAAGTTTCGTTGCAAGTGTATCGACACAAACGGATAGTTCAAGAACGGAAGCCCACTCGGCATCAACAAAATAAAACTCATTGCCACAAAATTTGATCAGGGCAATTGCAATCGTTTACATGCGGAAAATTACTATCGAATTTACTTCCAAACACATGAAACTCAACGAACCCTTTTACGATATTGACTAGAAAAGCTACACTTAATTAAGAAAATACAAGTTATTCATTCGCATTAATTCCCATAGTCGTAGAGAGTTCAATTCATCACTTGATGTTATTTCCTTGCAACATATTCTCTTCAGTGAACCGAATTGAAAAAAAAAATAGCGGTTTAACCAATAGCCTATAAAATTATAGAAATATGACAGACTGGCTTCTCTTTGGGCGCTTTTTGTGGCTTACGGAAAGGAGAATTTTCAATATTTTCCGTTCTCAGTTATATTACTTAATACGAAGGAAAGAAATTGAATATGACTGTAATGTTGCCTAATGCTGTTTAAATGGATCATGGATTGGAAATGTTTGAAAATTTTTGCAATTTGCAGAAGAAGCATGGTGTTTTTTTAGTCTGTTGTTGAATTTTCTGTGAGAAGATTATAAGAGGCAAGATTCAAATACCAAACGATGGTGACAGTCTTGAGGCACGATTAGCTACAATTGACACGTGGTAGGTCACGTGCTTGACTAGCCGCGCCACGCTAAACTGTCGTCTCAATTCTCCAATTGTTCCCGCCTCTTATGAGAACGGCGAGAAACGTAACCGTTATGAGAAATTAGGCAACCGTCTTCATTAAGCTCTGCGTCTCTGGTATAAACACTCTCACAACATGAGCAGTTAAATTCCAACAGTCAGATCAGCTGAGCCAGCGTTATTCATACGTTTTGCGGTCACTGAGGTAAAAGTTATCAAGCTCAACCACATTCGCACGACCCATATCAACACACTGATTATTCTAGATAACACAAAAAAAGATTTATCCAATAATTATTTATCACTTGAAGCTGGAAGCAAGCGAGGCGTGTAAAGGCGATTTGGTTGAGCTACTCTCTCTAGTCCACTCGGCGTTTTGTTCAAGCTGTCACCAGTCTCTTTTAGCGAAGCTTTTGTTCACTTGATCGACAACCAAATCTCTTTATACCTGACAAAGAAAACTGAGACTTGCGGAGACTGAATTAGTCAACAGCCTATAAAATTTATTTTTATTATAACTTAACTCTGCATTGAAAATATTACCAAAAAAAAAATAAATAAAAGCGCAGTTTTTAATTTTCCTCTTGCTGTTTTTCATAATTTTATCCTATCGTTTGTTTATATCAATGTTATATCAATTGTCTTCGTTGTGGACGGAAGTTTTAGAGAATAGCTAAACGGATTGGATAATTAAACTGTGAAGGCAGACTATATTTTTATTCAATCATAGCCGACATATATTTTCCTTGAGCCGCGGCTAATGACCTGACTAAAGAAAAGCTATTTGTTTTTAAAATACATTCTTTTTTATATTTCGATCCTGCTCACGATGAGAATCATGTCATCTCTTGTTTCTATCCCTCCACCGTGAAAAATAATTTTATTTATTCCGCGGTCGTCTGCTCCCTTTTACAAAAATGAACAGGTTGCCAATGTGTGGCTTCATGGCTCGGTAGAGCATCGTACGGTATCTCGCAGATCACGGGTTCAATGCAAGCGCAGAAGTTTGTTTCAAAGTTCTCTTCTCCAATTTCTTAAAGATATCACGTCATGTTGTCATATTTTCAACCAATCGGGTTGGCACATTAATAACAGTAAGTGACGTCAAAGACGTCTTTACCATATCAGAAGTCCATATCTCGCGGGTGTTAAATATTCCCCAGTTTTGGTTGCGTCACGTGACGTGTTCAGACCAATAGCGCGTGCGAGAAATATTTGATGGATTATACAAAACAATATCTGGCATTTCGCTTTGAATGTCACAGAATGATTCTAACGGTAACAATACCACGTGCTATTAGCCGAATACATTCAAATTATTTCTAACAGGACATGTAACAAAAAATATATACTTCCTTATTCCATTTCATTCAATAGTTCTTTTAATTTTTTTTTTGGAAAAAATACGGACTGATCGACAGGTTACACGGAGATCCTAATTGCTGGATATTAAACAAAGCGTTCACCACTATTTAATTACCTCTTTTGTACTTAATTTTGTTGTATTTATAACAAAGGGATTTCGGTTTCTTTAGTGATATTTACGAATAACAAACAGCTGGGTTACAGAGGATTTATCAGGATAATTCGGTATATTTGCACGGCCGGTCAACAATAATTAATTACAAGTCTTCAGGATTTATAACGATATTAGAAATCCATAAACCCTTTTTGCCTTTTGCTGAATTGATTAAGAAATAAATAGCGCCCACTAGAAGAGGTTTGACCAAAGGATTAATGCTAAATGAATATTTAATTGCCATTTTTGCTTGTTATAAATCACAGTTATATTATCAGAAAATATAAACAGTGTATTTTTAACGACAGGGAGAACATAGGAAAAGCTCAATAGCTGCTCTTCACACCTCATTTTACTTAACCGACCTCAGCAGAAAAACAGAAATTACGAAAAACAGGCTCAGAAACGCTGCAAACGACAAAATAAAGACCGTGTAATTGTTAAATCCATTTGTAATGGTCAAAGCTTTTAGAGAAGTTTTCATCCGACTCGCAGTTTTAAACAGATTGATTGCACAATGCTTACAACTAAAGCTAACCTCGATCGAGTAGTTTAAGTTTATAACGGTTAATCAATCTAAGGTATGGTACGGTAAACGCAAACGGTAAACAGACAGGCAACAAACAAATACTTGGCGAAATCCGTCTATAACAAACGCAAAGTAAATACGGTTTCGTATATATAGATGATAAGCAAGTTATTTACTCACCAGCTCCAGGATCGATTTCTGACCATTTGAATGACGGTTTGTACGTTTCGGCCAAGTTAACACCGTGCGTCTGAACAGCCATCATTGTTGTTACCAGTTTCGCAAACTATAGAATTAAAAATTCGTTTCCCGTTTGTTGAAACATCAGCATATCCCTGGGGGGGGGGGGGGGGGGGAGGGGGGGGGGAGGGTAGGGGGTGAGAGTCGAGGGTCAAAACTTATTATGCATTTATGCATGCACCTGTATTAATTTAAGCACGTTCGGGTTTTGATTTGTTTGCCGTGGGACATTACTGTCGTTTCGAAACATCAAATGCGATGATTTTATTTTGCTCGAGTTGCCAGACTGCGCCAGAGGAAAAGTATAATTTTTTTTAATTCGATTGCGCCGGGTTATAAACTCCCCGACAAGTGATTGATATTCGGACAAATAACACCATTACGTCGGAAAAGAGGAGATTTTTCTTTAATCTATCACACGTACTACAGGAAATTTTCGCGGCAACCTATTTCACCACTGTGGAAGCGCAATATATTTCCCGACACATTTTGATTTTACCTTAAATTTTTACCTTTTTAATTTTTCGTAACCACTTCAGTTGTTCAGACTGGCGAATTTATCATACAGAGCAAAGATTTAAAACAGGAAGAGGAAGTTTAAAAGAAAAGACAACAAATACATCCGCTAACTTTTTGTTTAAATTGTTGAGTCGCTGTATAAATAAAAATTTTATTCAAAATGTCTGATCAAAATTCTGATCAAGGAAATAATTACCGTACAATGATGCATCTGAAGATGGTGATAGCAGTTAGATTATTTCGTTAACTTTTATATTAGATTTTACTTGACATGTAATAGCATTTCATTTTTGCGTCCTCAGAAATCTGATGTCGGAAAAATTTTCGGCAATAGCTGACATTAGTATTTGGCTAGTGATATTACTCTTTCGCTGCCCGAGTTTCAGGCCGATGTGTTCGCGTTACGATGGACATATTAAAAAAAAAATTGGATCGGACTTTAAGAAAAAGACATTGCCCGTTGTGAAACTATTTACGACTACTTACAGCTATTTCGAGAAAGTAAGGTTGACGGAAAATTAAGCACCAACGTGCACGCGACAAGACCGAAAAGTGGTCTGGGTATTCACTAGAATTTTGCATATTGGGAAATGAACAAGTTTGTATTTTGCACGTGAAGAATTTGTGTTTCCTCTCAGGAGGCCTTTATCTGTAGCTTTACTTTAACTGACGCATGTCTTTGAGTTTATAGGGAAATGCTTCTAGAATTCAGTGTGGCTAAATGCACCTCGTTTCCACTTGACTTGTCGTTTATCATTAGTATTCAACACGTGCAGGAGCTCTCCTTGGTTTTCACGTTACGTCATAAAATTTTGAAATCAAAATTCAATAGGCTTGCTAAACTTTCGATTCCACTAGGTGTAAGATGAACTAAAAATATATCTTTTTGCAAATTTCCAGCTTGGTTGTGCCCTTCGTTTTTAAAACAGAGCATTTTGAATATTTGATTTCTTCGCCCTGTGTGATATCAAGCTGAGTGCCGTGACAAAGTTGTTTTGATTCAAAAAAGGCCTTTCCTTTCCATTTTTGCAGATTGAACATTCCCACTGTACTAACTGCTGTTCATGTAAAAGAATAATAGATCATGAGCCAAAAGTAGTCGCTATTTATAGCAAAATTAAGTTCCAGATGGTTTCTCTGACATCACGGCGGCCATATTTGTGCCCCTCGGAAGGACACAAATATGGCGTCTCCATACTGAGCCTTATAAATTTGCGTGGAAAGTTTCGGCAAATAACTCGCAAACGGTGCACCGCACAGACCTGAGACTTGGACTAATTGTTTATCTATTTATCTTCAATAATATCTGAAATTCATAGCTTCTGTCGTTGAATGGTTTGGCTTTTATTTTTTTATTGCGTGACAGTGAAAACCACCAATACTTCTACCAATAATACCTTTCGGTCATGTCGCGTTCACTTGTGTGCTTTTTTTCCGACAACCTTTCTCAAAATAACTGTAAACATTAACGTTAGCAGACTTGCGATGCGAACAAGGGCAGCTGACGTACTGCCTTTAACTGACGTCAGCGTCGGCATTGTGCCAGGGATCGAGTTCCACGCCTTAGCAACAGTATACTTAATAGATTTCAGTCCATTTATAGTGAGTGGCACATGACCAACTTATTCATCCCTCACGAAAATGTAATTCGAATGCTCAGAGCTAACTTAAAGAAAATTCCATACAAATTAGCCTAAAAAGCATATTAATACTCTTTGTTAGCGGTATTAGGATTAATTAGTCTACCCGGCGGCAAGGATAATCCCAGTGTCTGAGAATTTGCTAATCACGTTTGGAATAATTATTTTTATCCGATTAAAATAAACTTTCCTAATTATTTTGTTGGTGCAGTATAGTAGAATTTTCGTGTTGCCTCCACTTGAGAGTGATGAGGGGTGTCAGGGCATTATATGCTCCATCAAGAAGTTCACGTTTTGTTTCCTGTTCCGCCGGACAAGGGTACAGAGGGCTCTGGGGACGAGATTGCCCAGAAGAAGACCAGTGCAGCGATTTGTTAGCGAAACCTGACATTTTTTTGGGTGGGAGGGGAGGGGGGGGGGGGGGGAGGAGGAGGAGTGGGAATAACCTGATAGATTAGCATCCCACAGAGGGCGGGGGTGGGGAGAAGTATTACTTCTACAATACTTCTACAGAATCTTGGAGTGCTTCCAAAGTATACAGAGAACCCAGTTGTTCCGGTGAAAAATCAAGTGCAACGGTCCCTCCTCTTTCCCCTTTTTACCGGAGTACTCGGAATATCACGGGACTATTTTGCTTTTTCGCACTGTTTCTCGATGAAACGTGCGGCTTTTCCGGTGGAAAATTCAAAATTGAAGGGAACAGTCCTTTCCACAGGAAATTTTTTCAAATGATACACACTTGACCTGTACCATTTTGTTTACTGAACAATTGTACTGTTCCATTTGCCGGAAAATTCTCAACGGGTTTCCCACACAAATGGAAAGCGCTTGCGGGATAAATTCCTGTAGTTTGATTCCGTCTGCACTGGGTACGGGTGCGTCTTTATCTCTTACTTCTAATGATTGGCACTCTCAACTTCTCTAATGGTATCTTTAGTTTGCTCATGTGATCAGTTCGCTAAAAGAAGTTGCAATCTATCCCAGATTTTGTGTGGGCGGCACGCTTTTAATTTCTAAGGCTTGAAAACTCGATTCCAGTCTAAGCGATTTTTAACGTAATAGGGGAAATTTCTAATGGAGTGCCCCCCGGGTGGAGTGCCGGCTATATTCACACGCCATACGTTTGCACAACTCTAAACTGAACTTACTGTCGAATCTAAGTGTATTACATGACACATATTCTCGATTTTTTACGAGTCAATCCGCAAAAAGCGTAACCACAGAGAAAAGATGTCCGCAAAACACCTAATTTTTAGTACAATTGTTTTATTAGAGTGAAAACAAAACCATTGGAGTATAGTGGAAACTAACTTTTTCGTGAGTTGATTGTATTTCAGAACGGAAAGGTCATCCCAAAGTTCACTATTTTTAAAGGGAAATTACTTGTAATTTGTAACACATTTCCGTCAGATGTTATATCCTTTTGTGATTACAAAATCGAACAGCTATTGTGGCGTTTTCCGTTTCGGCATTTGCCGGGGATCTCAAAAATTATCACCCTTTAAAGATATCAGTTTTGCCTGACCGCAAAAAATCTTGATCCCCGAAACAAAATCTCGCTCCCGCAAAAATTTCGTGGCATACCGGACGGCGGTTAATGGTCGTTAGCTAATCTGCTTTTCCGTGTGGTCGGTTTAACACTACTTTATTCGGTAATTGCAATCGTAAATTAAACAAGAAACACATTAGTTGCGGTAAATTGAAATAAGATGATAAATCGGCTGAAAAAAGCCATAAATCTACTGCTTGCAAAACTGACCACGGTGCTTAACAAATATAGGCTCGCAGTGCGTGCACATGAAAAGTAAGCTCGTTTACTCAGTGTTTCCCGTATCTCCGCAACTGTGCGTACGTTCAAATGTTTTATTAAGAGACTGCGTCAGCAAACTTTAGTTTGGAAAATGTTGAAAACAGTAGAATAAAAACAGTAAATTAATGCTCAGCAAATGTAGATGGACCGTTTACAAACATATCATCCACAGACCTACTTAATTGATGGCCTTCTGTGGCTAATAAGCGAGGCGTGACTTTGAGAATGCTTTTAGGCCCTTGCACCGGTTGTTCAAAAGGTGAAACAACTCTGTATCCACGGAGTAAATCACGATCGATTAGCATTGCCTACAGGTAGCAGCAATGTCTGCCTTTTGAACAACCTGGAATAAGCGCTACCCACGGTAAGCGAAAGAACAGCAGAGAACGAGGCGCTCCCAATTGTATAAATTACAAGTCAATGCCAAAACGAAACCTTGGAATGCGTAATTCATTAATCTGCATGTTTTTCAGTGCATTAAGGGCGATTTAAAATGCTTAGGGATCATGAACGTTTGTACTTTTTTGTACCACTGTTAAACTCCCTGTGCACCAAACAGCTATCAAATCAACTTCGTCCTTTCGGGGATTGAAATATATACTCGATGGAGGCGGCTTATATTTGTGCGGTTTAGGTTATTAGTTTAATATCTCAATCGTTTCACCAAAAAGATAAAAGTAATGTCAGTTAGAAATCCGGCCCAGCGCCAAATGTCTCAACAGTTCCAGCTCATAATTACAACTTTTATCTCGTTATCGGCGTGCCAAATTCCGAACTTAAAAAGAAAGTGATACGCCACGGATGCCATGTTGCTGTCAAATGTTTCCGAGATTTCCGCCCCTGATTCCGACAAAAATGCTTAATATAAGCCCTTGCGAAGAGATACCCTTTCCCAAAGAAATGGAAACACTTACAAATTTGCTCCAGTACTCATGGGTGAAATTTCCAAATAACGTCTTAAATGGGTGTTTATGTGTTGACTCAAAACGTCTCTCAACAAAGTTATTGAATTACGTGTAATGATGCGATGGAAGAATTGTGTGGGATGGGGTGATCGGATCTAACGGCCCGGCAGCTCCATTTATAAACGTGAAGTGCATCTGTGATTTTCCACATCCGTCATCGATTTTATATTCCCTGAGATTAACGGTATCCTTGGTGTGTTTTCTGATCTTTCCGGACTTTTACTCTTTCTATAGCGGATATCGGACAGGAGGTGGTTGGGGTGAGAGGGGGGGGGGGGGGGGGGGGAGTGGTGCGGCGTCGGCGGCAGAGGCAGATAAAGAGAGGAGAGTGGAGAATGCATCTCGGGGGTAAGGAGCGAAGGTGGTTCCTCTTTGCTCCATGAGGGAAGGGGGATTCTTGACCCCCCGGATCCTCAATTTGGGACAAAGGGGATAAGGAAAAGAAGGGGGCGGAGAGGGGGAGGGGCTGATCAGATGGCTCACTTTTGCACCCCGTGCCCCTGAAACAGGATCAGCGGAAATCCAATCTCCCTCACTTATGTTCAACATCCACTAAACGGGGTCACAAAATGCCATTGTTCACTTGTCATTTAAAACGGGTTGTTGACGGTTTACAATTTAATACAATTTAGGTAGAGACGAACCACGAACTCACGCTCGAGGAAATGAAACCAACACGTCTGCTTCACACCACGGTATGGTTGCTGCTTGCTGTGAAACTCGGTAAGTGTGTGTCCTCTAGCGCGTGTTTTGTATGTAGGGTCATGGGAACAGACAAACGCAGAGGAGGTTCGCGCGTGACTATTCACTGTTAATTTCATAAATGCATCCAGACAAGTACCTTTTTCTGACCCCCAATCTTTGAGCCTTCTTGCCGCAGGAAGTTTAAAAACTTTCGGTAGTGTAGAAGAGATGCTGTTGTAAGGAAGCTATTGTCAGTTGTTCGAAGTATCAGAAATCCATAGTCTTGGCAACATTCTAGTGTAAAGCGGCGCCTAAGACGTAAAATTCTACTGACATTAAACCGTAATACGTCGCTAAATAGCGAATTAAAAGCGCGTCTGTTTGAAGTTTTGACCTCTTGCAAAATCTTATTTTATTTTGAATCAAAATGGTGGATAGGCATTTTTAATTGGTTAAATGTGTACTTCTGAGCGCAGAGATTCATTTTGGTGAAGTTTGAGTAGCCAAGTTCGTGATCGAAGTTGCTGTTATCTTATCAGGGTACAGTTTCAAGCTAAATTCCCTCGGATCTCTTTTCGTGAGATTTTGATCTTCAGTTGTTGTCAAATCACTCTTTCAAATGTTTGTTTTTGCCCGATTCGAGAAGGTTCCTTGCTTCATAAAGTCGTGGCTGCTGAGGGGTTAAAATTTATCTGATCATGCAAAAAGGAATGAAAAAAAAAATCGATTTAATCGAGCACCCCCTTTTGATAGTTCTATGCAAATACCAATGCAATTCGACCGTTTATTTCAAACAGTGTTGTCAGGCAGTTCATTAACAGGCAATGAGAACATGGAGAATGTTTCTAGTTTTACTGCTGAAACAATTAATTTGTTTTTCTCATTAGACTTCACAAATCCGGGCAGAGCTTCAAAACTGTCAAATCTTTATCTAGCTAATAAATTGTACTGAAGGCTATAAACAGCGTGCCACACTCGAATGCGAATTATGTTACTTCTGATTACAATATCTATCACACGATAGGCTCCCGCTAAAAGCAATCAACGTTTTGTTATGTTAAAAGGTATTTTGCGCTGATTTCCATCGCATTCCGCATACTACACGCCATCTTAATATTTTCTTGTGAAATGTTCGAGAGAATGGAGTGAAAAATGCGCGCACTAGCAAAGGTTGATAACGCGAAAGTTTCTCTTGGATAGCTATCCAGTAAGTATGTGTTTTTGAATTTTTTTTCAGACCATTCATCGCGCCCGTTGTAATTTGGCGGGGAGTTGTGTAAACGATCAGTGACTTAATTAAGCAGCTGATATCCTGGATATGTCGAGCAAAGTGATTAAACCTTCCATTTCAATCATAGCATAAATGCAATTCAAGGACTTCAAGGTCACGCTATATGAATTTGGAATGTCTGTTTTCCAAATTCTCGCAACGGTCGAAAGTACCGAAAAAGGGAAAGTCCTTTAGCCTTTAGAGCCGTTTTCACTTATATAAAGCGACTGAAATGGGCTAAAATGCAAGTAATCTGGGATGGTGATGAGCAAACAGAGAGTAATCCCAAGGGCAATTTGCAGGAAATGAAAATCCGGAACAGTGATCAGAGCATTTCTCGGTAAAAAAAAACGAAACGCGTGGCGAGAGATATTCCGCGCGAGTTTTGCGCTCGTATCGCACGTTCGAGTGCTCAACGAAGATCTCGAGAATCTGTGGACATTTTTGTCTATCCTATTTTGTATGCAAGCTTCATAAAACGATAAATACTTCATTTAAGTCATCTCGTATGGTCCAGCTAAAAAAAAGAGCACAGAAGTTTTCGTTGTTAAGGTTACGGAACAGGTTCGCGGGTGCGTTGCACAAAGCCTGTCTCACGAGCGCCCGCGCGGATTAGTAGCTGGGTGTCAGGTGTGAATTGAAATGAAATAGATGTAGCTACCCCCTGTGATTTGCTTTTAAAAGATTAAAAAAAGATTTACCTCATATGGTTTAGTTTAAAAAGAGAGCAGAGGTTTTCGTTGTTAATTTGCGCGGATCAGTAGCTGGGTGTCAGATGTGAATTGAAATGAAATCTACCCCTTGTGATTTGCTTTTAAAGGATTAAAAAAGATTTACCACAAAATCCCGCTTAGCGGAACTCCATGAGTAAAATCTCGATCCCTTCTCTTCTCACCTCCCGTTCTCGATTTCACAGACCGCGAGGCTCACCTCTTTGCGGAGAGTCAAATCTAGAGCGAGAGGAAATATAGTATATTCAAAACAAACCATAGTTTGCGTATTAAAATTGACGATGCAATTCGTGTTGCCCGGGTGATCCTGCTCTTCATTGGCCCAAAGAAGAGCAGGATAAGCCGGGCGACACGAACTGTTGCGTCAGGATAATTGCCATTGGCTAAATTAAACTCAAGTGTCACACGATCGGTGTTATTTAATAAAGGAAATGGACGACTTAGTAAACTTTTTTTAAAGATTAAATTTGAGAAATATTTTCTGCAGCTCACTAAGTGAAAGAGAGGGATGTTTCAATCAGAAATGGCTTTTGCGAATATTTTTTGTAAACTTATAAGCGCAGATACTAAGGAACAGCGAGTCCAAACACAAGAAGAATTAGGGCGAGCGGTCGAAAGGTCTTAGCTTGCTTCTCTCTAGCCAACGAAAGCAACTGTATAGTTTCTGCATTAAAAATTTGAGTGCTTTCTATAATCCCCGGGCTATAATGTGGCCATTCGCGACGTCGTCGTCGATGTGAGATCGATAAGAGGCAAGCGTTTCTCCTTCGCGAATTTGTATTTTTATCTGTGGTAGCCAAAAGTATTCATTTCTTTTTCGAATAGCGTGGAAGAAGTAGAAGTCGAAAAATAAAAAGATTTTAAAGACGAATCATTTGCTCACGCTTTTGCGCAAATTGAAGTCGGCGCGTCGTGATACACTTCCAGGTAATGAACATCTTTTCTCTCTTGCTTTTGCCTCAGCGAATTTTGATTAAATTGTTAGTTTAGCTAACTATTTCTTCACTGTTCTTTGAGTAAGAGTAAAGATCTATCATTGAGAGCTGGGAATTGCTTTTACCGTCCCCCCCCCCCCAGTCATCCTCGGTGAGTTGGGGTGTGACGTCACCCACCAAGCTTTTTCCATGCCTCCTCCGCTCATTCGCATAGCGCGAATTGGGACGAGGCTGCTTCACGACATATTCCTCTCCTTGAAACTACCATTCGTAAGTGACGCTTAGAAACATTTTTTAAAAAAGTTTCAAAATTCCCGGAAGCTTCAGTGTTCATCTCGCCTGGCCTGAAATTCATTCGTCATCTTTGGTCGCCTCCTACCAAAGAGGTCGTCTGAAATAAATTCCTCGCAAAAAACCCGCCGAGCCAGCTATTTTCTCGGTATTGCTTCTTTTAACACGTTTTTTATTTATTTTTCCCTGTCCTTAGGCCAGTCTATAATGTGCTTCTCCTGCGGATTTTCCGAACCGAATGAAACCAATTCCACGAGCAGTTGTGAAAGGAAGTCAAAAATCAAGGACTGTTCACTGCACCCTGAATTTGGTGAGCATTACGATTCATGTTTCTCTCAAGTGATCGTTGTGCGAGGCAAGCCCAAAATAGAGATCCGCGAATGTGCCATGTCGATCGGTTGTAAAGAGCTGGAAGGAATTTTATGCGAAGGAAATAGCGTGGACGAGTCGGAACAGTCTTCGCAAAACTGCAGAGTCGAATGTTGCAAGGAAGATTATTGTAACTCAAATCTCGCCGGTGAGATGAGCGCGTTTTCTGGAAGTGACTTAATGTTGAGTTCAACGGTCTTCGTAACTATTCTGCTATTAAGCTCCTTTGCTGTCTTACACGTGCTGGGTATGTTTGTACTTTGCTGATAGAACTCTATCAGTGTGTTAAACTGCATCAATTCTGCTACATATCAAGCTACTTTGCTGTCTTCCACATGCTCGGTATGTTTATGCGTTAAGGATAGAACTCTTCCAGTGTGGTGGACTGCAAAACTGCTTTGAACATTGAAAAGGAGGACTGGACGGGGTTACCACGTAAACAGCCGTTATTTTAACACCATGTTATTCAAGCATGATATCTTGGCCAGTGTGATCTATTATATACAAGTCTATTATGATTGACATTTAATTGAGCCGTGGTGTTCATAGATCGATGCCAGCGGTTTGAACTGGGATGTCATGCGCATTTTTCAGGAAGCACTCGCTCTGATTTCTGATTGGCTCATATTTATAAACCCACAAATGCTGTCGTGGCTAAATCTCGTTCCCAGAGTCTACGTTCACCTAGGTAACGCGGGCTCTGGGAACGAGATTGCCAGTTTCAATTCCTTAATAAGATGTTAACTGACATTTGTAACTCGTTTTCGTTTAAACGCGATTTAAATGGCGGAGTTTCTACGGTGTAGTCAAAGCAAGAGTTGCTCGTTTAGCAATATTTGTTTGCTTTTTTTTTGTTGTCGAAATTCAAGTTTGTTGAATTGTTAGTTAGCAGTATCTGGTATTTCGTGAAAAGTGTTTCCAGGCGAGTCAATCGAATACACCACAGTATTTATCCAAGAACATAATTTTATATTTAAAGAACTATCCGTCTCAGATAAAGCAATTATTATTCAAGTATGCTTTTAGCCATTGATGAATGTCATTAATTTTGAGTCATTCCTATTTTGTTTTATTTGAAAGCGTCGTTGGCTATCTGATGAAAATACCGTTTGCAGACAGCTAGCGTAAAATACTGAATCTCTACGCCTCTTGTGATCAACTAAAAAGTATTAAACCGGCCAAATGAAATATAACGCATTAGTTTTTAGCTGTTTGGTCATCCCTACATTTTAATTAAAGTTTGTTTCTTTCAGTTCTTAGTGCGCCAAAGTTCTAAAAAAATCTCAAATATCATTTTGCCATATTGAAAAACAAACACCACCCGAAAGTACTAGTCATAGATTTTAGAACAACCTTGTACAGCAAGGCATATGACTCGCTGAGTGATAGGATTAAGGAAAATTATGCTTCCACTCTGCATTTATGTTTATAGTTAATCTTTATAATGTATTTTATAGGGAACCGCGAGCATACATGTATATATTACTATATAGCATTATAAGTTGATGTTGAAAATTATTAAAACGCCTTTACATTTACTGACAAAGCAACAAATCTTAAAAATAAAAACTCGATAAAATTTATTGGTGTCGAATGCATTTTATAGCCGTTTCTACAATAGATTTCTCTTTATTGCCTGCCCATTTCGTCTCTTTGTGGAAGACGCGGTGGCCTAATATGGTTAGTTGACTCCGGATCGGGCGGTCGGGGTTCGAGCACTGGCCTGGACACTGCGTTGTGTTCTTGGGCAAGACACTTTACTCCTATAGTGCCTCTCTCCACCCAGGTGTACAAATTAAATGGGTACCGGCGAATTCACTGCTGGGGGTAGCCCTGTGACGGACTAGCATCCCATCCAGGGGGGAGTAGAAACACTCCTAGTTGCTTCATGCTAGGGAAACAGCGATTAGCTCCAGCCTGATGGGCCACTTGGCTCATATGCAGACTTTACCTTTTCTTACCTTACCTTACCATTTTTAGCCTGCGAGCAGGCTCCCAAAGAAATCGGCGAGCGAAGCGAGCCGAGAAGGGCCTGAGTAAGAATTAAATCGGGGGAGCCTGCAGACAAAGGTTTTATGCCGCCGTTCTAAAGCACCCGCCGTGCACCAGATTCTGGTGCAACCTCTGATTGGTCAGATTACTGATTGTTGACGGGTCTTATTGACATCTTGATTTTGCCGACGCCATGAGACCCGATACGATTAGCCTGCGAGCAGGCTCCCAAAGAAATCGGCGAGCGAAGCGAGCCGAGTAGGGCCTGAGGGAGAATTAAAATCGTGGGATAACAATACTTTGTCAACAGGCTCTCCCCCTCTCCCTCTCTCGCCGTCTTTTCCCTTTCCCCCACCCCCTCCGTTCTCTTGCCGCTTTCTTTTCGCCCCATCCTCGACCGGAGAGCCTGTTCACAGGCTACGATACGATCAAAATTTGCATTTTGGCTCAGCGAAGTGTAAACATGATGGTGTCTTCTGACGGTGGGCGAGTTACAGTTGATCTGTTTCAAAGAGTATTAAGCGATTCATTAAGGGAATTCGTCCACATAAGACAGCTGAAAGAAGAGCAGAAACGTTGCTTGCGATCTTTGGCGTAGTAGAAAGGAGGTGACAGGCCTACATAGACCCCTACGTTCGTGAAATTTGTACATTTGCCGTTCTGTATTAAACGGGGGCTGAATTGAATGGCGGCTACAATACTTTGTCAACAGGCTATCCCCCTCTCCCCACCTTTTCTTTCCGCTTTCTGCCCCATCCTCGACCGGAGAGCCTGTTCATAGGCTATACCATTTTCGTCTTTACCTCCTCCACCCCCGGCCTCTCCGGCTGTTTCCATTCTTCTTTACTTTTATTCCTCTTTTAAACTTCCTTCCTTCCTTCCCTCCCGTCCTTCCTTCTATTTCTCTCCTTCTTTCCATTCCCCCTCCCTCCCTCCCTCCCTCATTGTCTTCCTCCCTTCCCTACCATCCCTCCCACCCTCTTTTTCACACCATGTTAAAACATGGTATAAAAAAATAGTATATTTTATTTGCCTCGGTAAACACTCTGTAAGAAAGACTCGTCACGACGAACATGCGCAAAGTTGGTCACCAGAGGAGGATTAAGTGAATACTCTGTGAACCGCGAAAGATTATACAAGGTGAAAAATAAATTAATATAGAAAAGTTTAATTACCATCTTACCTTTCGATTCACACAAGTCCTCCAACACGACCGCGGCCGAATGACTATATGACGTCACACGTAACGTCATCATGCAAGCACGGGGGCATAAATCATAGTTGCCATGAAAACCATGACGTGATTAAGTCAATTAGTTACGATCTGACGATAAACAAAGGAGGCACTTGAAAGCTGTTAATTAAGCTCTTGTTGAGTTTAAAACCCGGCTTTGAAAGTGGTATACAAGTCAATGAAATCGAACTGCCTCAAATGCGTTGCAAGTTATGCGTTATGATTGCAAACAAAGATCCGAAATTCTAAACTTAACAAGCACCTGAACGGCGTGCGCAAAGAATTGATAGTAAAACCGGATGTTTTTCACTTTTCTACCAAATGGAAATTAAACTGCGACCGACCTACTGTAAAAGTTACTTTGATTGTTTTAGATTAGCGCTTTTCCACAACTGTCAAAAATGTGTGTTATATACGTACGTGAGCAACTGACAACAAATTTTAATTAACAAATCCATGCCGCAGGACAGGTCAACATAATTCCTTTGTACAGTGGGGTAACTCACTGACCCATTAAAAACTGACTGACCAATCATCAAGCAAGCATGTCGAACACAGTTTGTGGAAAGACTACACAAGAATTAACCCAAAACAAACACTGCGTCGACTTGTGACACTACACGAGTCACTGAATACCACAGTGCGAATGATTTTAGAGGGTGGCCCAGACTGGATGAAGCTACAGCATGAATGCACAGTTTGGAAAACAAAGAAGCGTAAAATCCGTTGTTTTATGCGCGAGTTTTGATCGTAAACTACGCGCCGACACTTTGAACGCACGCGAAAATATGAAGCTCGAAAAACAGCATCGCGACATTGAAGTGTTTAAGAATAATGTCGAGAAAACACACATGGCTGAAAAGAACAGAGTGAAATCACGAATGCAAAGTTTGCGCAAAAGCGTCCTTTGCCGTGCACAATCGAACGACAGTGGTTCATCTTCGGCGAGTACGAAAATGAACGAGGAAAGTGTTCATCTTCCAAAGCTTCCAAGCCCGACGGAAAACGGCAGGAAAATGACGACGGAATTAGACTACAGCAAATCAGTGCCGGATTTACATTCGCTCTGTGCAGAAAACGGACACAATTTGACTCACCTTCCTACAATAGAGTTCACTAACAGCCCTGGGGGCAGACGACGAATATTAGTCAAAGAGCATAACGAGAGGAACTTGAAAAGCCAACGATCACATCGTACAAGGACTCAATCACATGGCGCGGTTGAAGATTTAAATTATAATCTGAAGTATCCACTTGAAGCTAACGGGATAGTGCTTCAATCTACGGAAGAGGAATGTTACAAAACGACGATTTCTAACCGAAAAGACCTACTGGATGTGGATTCTTTCCAGCCCAAGGGATTCTGCAGATTGTCTTCACGAAGGCGAAGTTTAAGCACCGGCGACATTAGCTTAGCCGAGAGAATTAACTCCTTTCTTGAAAGTATTGAAAATACCCGACTGGTAGACTCATCAGAAAGCTTCAGCGGTTCTAATTCAGAAGACGAAAAGGAAAGCGTTTAACGATAAAGAAATGTAAAGCTTTAGTTTTACTCATCGCGGACTCGACATGGCTGGTTTACCTGCGAAATTAAAAGATATAAGCTTTTTCGAAAAAAAGTCGATTGCAAGCGTAAAGGCTGCTTGGAAAGTTAACCTACAAATTTAATAGTCGCATCAAAACTTTTTTTTTATGTAATACTGTATTTGTCTTGTTTTCTAAAAAAACGCATTTTGTCTAACCTTTTGCCCAGTACCGGAAAGAAAATGATAGTCTGTAAGATTCAAGTTGGTATTGAAAATTCGTCATTGCCCTTCACAAAGTATCAAAAACTCTTAACTTGCATTGCGTGTCGCTGAAAATATCGGCGAAGACTATATGTATTCATTTAAGGGCCGTACAAACTAAATATTTTTAAGATTGTAAAGGTAAAGGGTTATAACTTTGTTGTTTTTACTCGGTGAATCTTTGGTCAGATTCCTGACTTGATTACACTCTTTTCGGTGGCAATCTACTGATAGATATATCATAAGAAACATATTTGCAATTAGCTGTTAATTAGTTCCAAAAATCATTCCTTAGCTTTGCGTGTTTACCAAAGGATTACCATTTTTACGTAAGTGCGACGTAATTGTCATAAAAAGACCGTGTAATTCAAAATTGTGACGAAACTAATCTCATAATCGCTTCTCGATTTCTCGATTTTATTGTTCCAAAATGAACTCATCGACACTTTGGGATTTAATTTTTCTTTGATTTAAATAAATTCCTTTTCGCTCGGAGTTTTGACTTTGTTTTCATCGTCTATAAATTGTTGAATGTTCTTGAATCACCAAGGGACCAAATGTTTACATAAATTGTTCTTCGGCTCAATAAGCACTGCATGACATTTAAAAAGAGCGTGTTAAACGTCACGCTTCCAAAAATTTACTTCTATACTTTGGTCTCAATTATTTGAAAAAGGCAAATAACACCTCATGAAGTACTATGCAATAGTTTTGACATGACCCCACACAACGATTTTAGCCAAAAGTTAAAACCATTTTAATAAATTGTATATTTTAACCATCCGAATATAAAATTAACGAACAAGCGAAAGAAACAGCATCGCGAAATAGCTTGCACTAGATTTTGGCCAGCTGAATCCGAAAAGTAACGGGGATCGGTCCTTTAGGAATTCTACGGTATGTAACTGATGCATGAAACTTGTGACAGTGGTGCAATAAAAAAGAAAAGAAATAATATTTAGTATCAGCGCTACAGAAAATAGACACAACTCATGTGTTCAGCTACTTTTCAGTTTCACATTTTATTGGCTCTTCATTACACTATTTCATTACATGTTATAAAAATTCAGAACAAAAAACTGACCTGCTAAAACCTTAGCTTACAGATAGAAAATACAATTTTGATTTAATATCGATTTAATTTTTGACTTAATATTTGCCTATGTTTAATTTTGATGAATTAAAAAATCTAAATTTCATATACTGTTTAAAGGGAACCTCCATTCTTACGACAAGTTGACGTTGGATTCTTTGAAATAATGCCTAATTTCCAAATCTTACAGGTAAAGAGACAAATAACATTTAATAGTAACAAAAGGTGGAATAGTTTGTGGTTTTATAATTTCCCGCCCGCCGCCATTTTGGATTTTATGACGTGTAATGGTTGCCTTATTGTTTCACACAAAAGAGTCTCTGCTTGCAAACAATAGCGGCAACCATAACACGTCATAAAATCCAAAATTGCGGCGCCCGGGAAATTTAGAAGCCATAAACTTTTCCATTTACTGTTATTATTGAATGTTACCTCTCCATTGACCTGTAAAGTTTGGAATTTAGGAATTATTTCAAACAATTCAAACTCTTCTTGTCGTAAGAGTGGAGGTTCCCTTTAAAGTAGGTTCAACGATACTATGCTAAATAAACCAATAACAGTTACGAGTTGTTTTTAAGTATAGTTTCCATCTTGTTATTCCTGGCTGTAATTAGTTCTATTTTGTATATAGCTGTAAGTTTAGTTTTTAGTAGCGGCAAGCTTCTTGGAGGGGGAGCTACAATATGAAAGGGACGGGAATGCTGGTCGGAAGAATCTGAATTAAACCTCTAAAGGAGATCAACCTGGGCGGGGCTCAAGCTTTCTTGATTCCTAAAAGATATCGGGTGCTTACAATTTGTCGCAAGGAAGCAGTTGGGACTACCATTGTATAGTGGTAAGATTTTTCTCGAAATCAGCAAAGCAACCGAAAGAGATGCTGCTTACCATTTGCAGAATTCCTGTTATTTATTTTTGTTGATAGGAGGCTGGCACTGAGAAACCGTGAAAATGGTAAGGAAATTTCCGATGTTCCTTTCCGAACGGAAAAAGATGAGTACCTCTGGAGGTAGTCCACGATTTCTGAGTGTATTTTTCGGGAGATCACTGTTCCATTTGATTTTCAACCGAACTTTCCGGATGTTTTTGGCTAAATGGTAAGTACTCACCATTTTCACATCTGATTGATCAAGATCCCCAGCACAGTGTGACAGTGTACTTTTTTTTCCCGTGCATCCCTAAACAAAATCTCCAGGGGAAAATATTTGCGTTTTGTCCTGAACACCCGAAGTGAGAACAAAGTCCGTAATTCGCAGCGCTAAGCGAGACGACCAGCATACCCGGTCATTATCATACTGGAGTTCCCTCCTGGGGTCAAGCTTCGCTTAACAATCTTACATCGACAACAATGAAATATTTGTTTCCTATAATAACTAACTATATGATTAAAAAGTTTATCATGTTCGACTTTATGTGACAAGTTATGTCTTTACTTTATCAAAAAGATTTCAATAAACATTTCTGGCAACTTGAGAAGCAGACTTGTGCCCAGTCGCTATTTGATGTTTTTGGTGCGAGAGAGAACTGAAAACTAGAGTGGATGAAGGTGCGCGAGAAGTCACAGGAAGAGACCAAGGGACAGAATCCTTCGTGTCTTCCCGTGACTCCCGGCGTGCCTCAACCCACCTCATAACCAATCTCGTACAAAGAAGACATAAATAGAGACTGGTACAGGTCTGTATCTGGAAATTGCGTTTTCTCTCTCTCCCACTTTTTCAGACATTTATCACAGGGCTTGTTTTGACATTTGACACGATTATAGTACATGGATCGGCCCAGATACGGTACACGTTAAGCAGCCCGACAGTAATTAAAGCCCCCTACCCTCCCCTTCCCTCAACCCCACCAAAAGAAGCGTTTTCCTTTAAAAGAAGCGATATATAGACTATAATCCAAACCAACGAGAAATCGACCTGGATAGGCTTTTCGGTTCCCACGGGACCTGTTATCCCTATCACTTACCCGGTTTCGATTCGGTTCAGTTTTGGACAAACGAAAATTTAGAGCTAGTTTTGGAAGTGCTTCCTCCCCTTCCACTCCCTTACCCCCAACCCTACCCCCTCCCTCCCCCACCAACCCACTTTTCCATTTTAAATTAAAACTACGTGTATCTCACCCGTTCGCGATTCTTACGAAATATTTTCAATTATTATAGTGGAAAAACCCTTGCAAATCAGTTTGAAATAAAAACTGTTGCTTGAAAAAAATATAAATGTTATGCTTTTAAAAGATAATAAACGAAAATGAAAATCAACGCTGTTTTTGTTTCTTTACATTGTAATCGCAGGAATTCCTTCAGGCATGATCATTGCTTGATTTTGTCTGCATGGAGTCCTCCACTGATAAAAGTCTTTTCTTCCTACAACAACAAAAAAGGCAAAACTGAATTTAAGGAAAATTGATCGAAAAGGTTCATCACTGTATTAGAATTTCCCATTAAGTCTTTTCAAAAAGTTAAAGCAGAGTTAGTTTCAACCTTTCATCCCAGCTGATAATGAAGTCGGCCCGACACACTACTTCATATTTTGACTTCTAGCACTGTCCAAAAATTGAAATGTCAGATATTAGGCCGGAAAAAGGTCTGAACTGAAAAGACTTTCTTTGCTTATTGAAAATTGTTATTAAACAGATAGATGCTTTTGAAAGAAACCACTTTAATTTTGTAGACAGATCACAAAAATACGTGATCTGATCACCTCCCAACAAATGTTTTGGCTTTAGAAAATATCTCAACAACAGGAATTTAGTTGAAGCGACACGGTAACATTCTCAACCCGACTTCATAAGATGCAATGAAATGAAAGATACTTTCAACTTGGATTTAACTCACACCGAAAACTAACTAACCAAAATCATGAAATGTTTTCTTCGCTATGTTAAACTTACTTTTATTTTCTGAAGTCAAATGTCACGTTATCTCCAATCACCATAAACGGGGCCCACTCGGAAACCTTGGTAAAACCGTTATCTCTCATCCACTTCATAGCCTCGTGAAAAGAATCACTGGCGCTTTCCCCGCGAACAAGGTGCTCGTAAAAACAACTCATGAACTGCTTTGTTGCGCAGTCTTCTAAGGCCCAAAGTGCCACCAACACTGAGCGTGCACCAGATCCTAAGAACGCACGAGCGATTCCAACAGCTCCCTCCGCCCTAATTTGTCCACGGCCACTGTGACAGCAACTCAGTACTACCAGTTTAGCTCGCAGCTGAACTTTTGAAATGTCAGACATTTTCAAAAGGTAGTCGTCTTCTTGTGGAATCTCAACAGAAGAACTTGGAGGGGAAAGCGCAATTTCTCCTCTTTCAGCATCGCCATGTGCAGCAAAATGTATCAGACTCACAGAAGCTATCCTTTCAAGTACCACCTGCTTCGTTGCGTGCTGCCCTAACAAAGGCTGAACGCCCAGCAGTCGTCCAATCATTTCTGCTTCCTCTCTTGCACCAGACAATGGATAAAAATTTCTGTAGAGACGTCCGTGTAAAATCACCTGACCAACATCAGGATCACCCACTATCAGAGCACCAGTCTGACTGTGATGGTCTGCGGGACTGTCCTGAATGAGCTTGAGAGTGGTCAATGAAGGAACGATGCGAATCCTGAAAGTCTCGGATAAATACTTTCCATTTTTATCAAGTAAAGCTGCAAATGGAACACGAAACATGTTGCGATCAGGAACAATGATGATTTCAGGCTCGTCAAGTAAGTCGGACACAGGATTGATGAGCATTTCGTGGAACAAAGTTAAACTCGGTTCCGGTTTTTTTCATCCTGTCCCTCTCTCAAAGCTGCGTGGCTCTCCTCCTGAGAAGAATCAGTTTCAGCCGGCTCGGTGCCATTTAAAGACCGATCTTCGCAAACCTCCTCCGGCAAAATACCAAAGCTGCGAAAACTTTTAGCCATGATAGCAAAAAATTCATCCAAATTTTCAGCTGGCTGTGTTAATCTTTTGTAAAGAGTATTTTTATCGACTGTCATTTCTCGTAAAGAAATGACTCCGCTTGTCTTGAGAATCCATAAAAATATTCTTTGAGCATGATAAGAAATGTACAGACAAGTGCAGTTGGTTTGTTTCGTCATGACATTTTCAATGCCAATCCATGATTGCGGGTCAGCTGATATGTGTGTTTCAGCGGAGTACTGAGTTGCCATCAGGTCTGCTAGGGCTCTAGCCCGTCCCAGCTCTGCAACATACAGAGCATGGTTGTGAATTCCAGCATCACAAAACAATTTACTGAGCCTCTTGTAGGGAAAATCATGTATGTCCGCGAAAGATATGTTGATTTCATCGTTGTCTGTATTAAAACCTCGCATTTCTTCACATTTTTCAATACTTCGTAAGAGAAAGCAAAGAGCCTCCTCGAACTTTTCTTGCGATAGCTTCCAAAATGCAAGATAAAACAGTAACAATGATACTCCATTTCACCTTGTCTAATACCTTTTTTTATTGAAAGAGCCTTCTCAAGATATTCTTCGGCTGAGACGTATTCAGCGAGCGAGTGACACGCCTTTCCTAGTTGTAAGTAACTGGCTGCTTCCAGATCTTTGTTACCAATTTCAATTGCGATCGCAAGTGCTCTTTCATAGAACATTTTAGCCTTGAAATTATCGCCAAGAGATTCATCTAGACTTCCAAGTTGTGAGTAAATTCCTGCTTCTTTGGCTTTGCAACCAATGTTAATTGCGATCGCAAGTGCTTTGTTCAAATGTTTTTTACTTTCTCTATATTTTTTAAGGCATCGATAATCGTTTCCCAGGTTTCCGTAAGTTGTTGCTTCTCCTTCTCTGTCACCAATTTTTATGTCGATCGCAAGTGCTTTCTCGTGATAATCTTTAGCCTTGACATAGTCACCAAGATATAGAAACAGAGTCCCTAGGTTTCCGTAATTTTCTGCTTCTCCTGCTCTGTCACCAATTTCCATGCTGATCGCAAGTGCTTTCTCAATATATTCTTTAGCCTTGACATAGTCACCGAGAGATTCAAGCACAGTTCCTAGGTTTCCGTAAATTCGTCCTATTGCTGCTCTGTCACCAATTTTCATGCTGATCGCAAGTGCTTTCTCATGATATTCTTTAGCCTTGACGTAGTCACCGAGAGATTGAAACACAGTTCCTTGGTTTCCGTAATTTGCTGCTTTTCCTGCTCTGTCACCAATTTCAATGCTGATCGCAAGTGATTTCTCGAGATATTCTTTAGCCCTGACGTAGTCGCCGAGAGATTGAAACACAACTCCCAGGTTTTCGTAATTTGCTGCTATTCCTGCTCTGTCACCAATTTCCATGTTGATCGCAAGTGATTTCTCGTGATATTCTTTAGCCTTGACGTAGTCACCGAGAGATTGAAACACAGTTCCTAGGTTTCCTAAGTTTCTAGGTTTTGCTGCTATTCCTGCTCTGTCACCAATTTCCATGTTGATCGCAAGTGCTTTCTCTAGATATTCTTTAGCCTTGACATAGTCACCAAGATTTTGAAACACATTTCCTAGGTTTTCGTAATTTGCTGCTATTCCTGCTCTGTCACCAATTTCCATGCTGATCGCAAGTGATTTCTCGAGATATTCTTTAGCCCTGACGTAGTCGCCGAGAGATTTAAACACAACTCCCAGGTTTTCGTAATTTGCTGCTATTCCTGCCCTGTCACCAATTTCCATGTTGATCGCAAGTGATTTCTCGTGATATTCTTTAGCCTTGACGTAGTCACCGAGAGATTGAAACACAGTTCCTAGGTTTCCTAAGTTTCTAGGTTTTGCTGCTATTCCTGCTCTGTCACCAATTTCCATGTTGATCGCAAGTGCTTTCTCGTGATATTCTTTAGCCTTGACGTAGTCACCGAGAGATCGAAACACATTTCCTAGGTTTTCGTAATTTGCTGCTATTCCTGCTCTGTCACCAATTTCCATGTTGATCGCAAGTGCTTTCTCGTGATATTCTTTAGCCTTGACATAGTCACCGAGAGATTCAAACACAGTTCCTAGGGTTCTGCAATTTGCTTTTATTCCTGCTGTGCAACCAATTTCCATTTTGATCGCAAGTGCTTTCTCGTGATATTCTTTAGCCTTGACATATTCACCAAGAGATTGAAACACAGTTCCTAGGTTTCCGTAATTTACTGCTATTCCCGCTCTGTCACCAATTTCCATGTTGATCGCAAGTGCTTTCTCTACATATTCTTTAGCCTTGAAATAGTCACCGAGAGAATGAAAAACAGTTCCTAGGTTTCCGCAAAATGCTGCTATTCTTGCTCTGTGACCAATTTCCAGGCTGATCGCAAGTGCTTTCTCGTGATATTCTTTAGCCTTGACATATTCACCAAGAGATTGAAACACAGTTCCTAGGTTTCCGTAATTTACTGCTATTCGTGCTTTGTCACCAATTTCCATGTTGATCGTAAGTGCTTTCTCTAGATATTCTTTAGCCTTGACATAGTCACCAAGATATTGAAACACATTTCCTAGGTTTCCGTAATTTACTGCTATTCCGTCTCTGTCACTAATTTCCATGTTGATCGCAAGTGCTTTCTCGTGATATTCTTTAGCCTTGACATAGTCACCGAGAGATTGTAACACAGTTCCTAGGGTGTGATATGCGATTGCTTCTTCTCTTTTGTCCCCATTTTCTCTCATGATAGTGATTACTCTTTCAGTAAGTTCTTTTGCTTCAACATACTTATATTGATTCAGATATCTTTGCGCCAGTTTTATGCTAAGCTTTCCTTCGGAGACTGTGTAACCACACTCGCAGAAAATGGCGAGAAGTTTCTTGCCATATGTTATAGCACTTGTGTTATCGTGGATAAGGCTGTACGCTTCGAACATTGTATTGTAGAATGCTTCATAAATCGTGTCAATTAATTTGCCAAATTGCTGTTTTATACTCGGTGCTTTATTGTTTACCATAATCAAGCTTTCCTTGCATAACTCAATGGCTTTCAGTGCACGACCGGTGTTGAGAAGGAAAGTGGCAACAGCTAAGGCTATACCAAGGGCTACTATAATTTCTTCTATGTTGTTCATGGCGCCTTCTTCAATGTGTAAGTTTGAGTGTAGCTAAAAAATAAACAGAGGAGGGGGTTGAATAGGGGTACGCAAATCAGTCGATCCGAGCTATATTATATATTTTTGGCCAAAATCCGCGTCTCTATTTTCGCTTAAATCCGGATCCGCATGCATTAGTTGAAAACCTTCTGTTGCATGTAAAATTTCACTGCACGGAACTGTCGAAGATGTTGTCTTAGTTTATGGTAATCTTATGATGAATTTTGGTATCCTTACTTGTGTGTAGTGTTTACACGTCAATTCCAGTGTGACAGGTTTTAAGGTCGGTATGAATCTCGTCCGAAAATAAAATGGACAAAACGCGACCAAGGACGAACAAGGCCAACAAAGGTCTGAAATCCGAATTTTGATTAGTATGCATGAGCCAAATATCAAGACAGAAAGAATTCGGAATCCAGGCGAAATCCTGAGCTGATCCGTCGTATTTTGGAAATCTGCGAATTGATTCCGTTCTGTTTGTTGTTATTTTTCGCAATCCGTGCGTCTTTTCAAGGAAAAATCCGTCGATGTGCGAACCTATTAACGCTCTTCCCCATACAGAGTAAAATGGTAGAACGTGATTCTTTTATTACATTATTCAGAATAGCATATTGACAAGGCATGTTTTGAAAATTGACATTCCAAGTTTTTCATTCGTTATCCGCCCTTGTCAGCATAGTTTCGATCGACTGTTATGGTGTTTTTGTACTAAAATATATTTTGAAGTTTTCTTTAATTTCAAAGAAAGTTTTTTAAATCAGAAAAATGACTTGAAATATGACGACAAAGCTGCTTGTAACGCGGGAGTGAATGACCATTCACTGATGACATAGTGAATAATATGCTATTACCACGATATTCTTTTAAACTACGTTGACACATTTCACTCGTAACTTACAAAAGCAAGAAAGCAAAGTTTCATGCTTATATCTCATGGTTAAACAAAACCATTACGCTGTAATTGACCTGGTAAACATTATAAAAAGCATACAATACAAGACAAGTTTTACTCACCACGCCAACGTCAGTTGAAATAAATAACTGCTAAAGACCAACACGTATTCCTTGGCTTGTATTTCTTGTCTATGGAGTAAACTTTACTGTCAAGCTCATTTAATACTGTTAGCTTTGAAAACAAAAACCGGATGTCCGTGAAACGCAACTTCAAACGTTCTTTCAGTGAGAAATTAGAAAATAAAATTATCCAGTTAGATTTCATTTCAGATGTTTCAGTTTCAAAAATCAAAAAATAACATTTTGAGAATCCCTTTTTTATCCAGCATCATACACAGTTTGGAGTGATTGTGTCGACGGATAAACACATTGAAGGCGTTTGTTAGTGGTTTAGAGATTTGATAATTGGTGTCGAATGTGTAAACATAATCTGCTCTCGTTGTGTAGTTGGGGCTGTCTCTCTCGGGAAGAAAAAAATTAAGTGGAAGAGCATACCTGGGCTGTATATAAAGCAACAAGCCAAATCTGTAATATTTGTCGCGGCAAACGTCGGCGGCGTTGAACAAACATGAAAGAATTTCAGGTAAATGACAGCTCAAAAAGAAAAACAAAACGTAGCAAAGAGGGAAGTGTAACAAATATCACAAGTGAGTACTCTTGAAGGGTTTCAAAAGGCGCTTTGGAATCTGTTATCAGAAAAATTATGTTCCACGATTTCACAGCTATCACGTACACGCAGTAAATTTTTGCAGATCTCAGATCTCAGCTAACAGTCAGAAAACGCGCAATTTCCCAGCCGGAAAGTAAAAGGTTTGACCAATTCTCAGCTATCAGTTAAACCCCATTCAGACCCGGCCTGATTCTTGATAAGAAAGCGAAAAAGCGATTTTAGTAAGAACATTTCAAAGTTTCCGCTTACGGCCACGAAATTACTCGCAAAACCTCGCTTTTTTAAAATTATTATAATCGAAAAAGCAACCCTAAGCAACAGGAGTAGGCGAACTCCGACCAGCTTACAACCAAAACATTGCACGTTCAATATTTATTTTGGCTGAGCTGATCATAAAAAAATGAAAGTTGAAATGACATTTTTGGGCATATAAACAGTAACGTTAGAAAACGGTTTTTCTTTTGGAATTACAAACTGTCAAACTGTCACTTTTCATATCTCAATTTCGGGTCTGTCCATTTCATGAGTCCGAGTTCGAGTTAGAATTTCGAGTTCAATTTAAAATATCGAGTTTGAGTTGCGGTTAGTTCCACTCTGGTTTGCTTGCGGTTAGTTCCACTCCTATTTGCTTGCGGTTATGCGTGACCAACTGGGAAAATGTTACCCCATAACTCGAACTCGAAATTTCTAACTCGATCTCATAAATTCGATGCACTCTTCAATTTCGTAGGAAAATGAATGAGCCTATCTATGGTTCACGTGTTTCAGGATATTCCGAGAAAACAGGTTGTCATATGACGTCATGCACGAACACATGTCTTACCAACTCAAGCAGTTACAAGATAGAAATACTGATGTTGATTGGTATAGAGAGCAACATAGATTCTCACAAGATTTAAACTGTGTAGAACCGCCTGTTCACCTCAAGAACATTCTGAGAGAGGAGCCTGTGTGTTACCGTTGATAATCGTGTTCGTCGCATAAATTATTCATGCATTAAAACCATATCACTGTTATATCGTCTGACGTGACACGCGACTCAGTGAAATTTCAAGAGGTTTAATGGAGGGATAGAAAAAAGAAAAACGTTTTTAATTTATAACATTAAATCAGATTTCTCACTGTTTCTTTTTTCTCTAAATTTAACTTATACTTTGAGAAAAACTCTCTCCTCCCAGTTAAACCCCAAGGGACCCCAAAATTCACAAAACACTGCCAAACATAGACTCATGATGTGTGAACACTTTTGGCATTTCTTGAAACGCGAACGAGATATTTGCGTTAAACCCAAGTTACACGGCGGAAAAACAGTCTTCAGGTATACCCTCGCTTTAAATGGCAAAAACACATGCACCACCTGCAGAATATTTATAGATAAAGGCACAGCACCCCGGAAATACTATCGTCGCTATAAAACGCTGTTTAATTTCCCTCTTCGGTCTTCTAAACTAAAAAATTACATTTTTACCTCGCAAATAGAATGTAGCAAGTTTCCAGTGTGATTTTTTCAAGGTATTTGTCACTACGAGCGATAAAATGCAAGTCAGTTGGTTCAGCCATTTGGAAACGTGTCACTTTATAAACTGAAAACCGCCGCAAATAATCGATCAACTAATCGGGACATTTTCAACACGTTCCGAGAAAAATCACGTGGCCTTAAACAAGATTGTCAACGTCGAAACACATCTTGGAGTCAGCGGCTGTAAACAGACTAACAGGACTAAGAATAAAATTAGAAATCTGATTCTCAAACTCACCACATATAGCTGTGATGTGTAATTGTAGTTTAGAAATCTTATTATAATTAGCATAGATTTTTACGATTTTATTTCTCCATTTAATTCTTAGTTTCAGTTTCTATTGAGAAGATATGACAACTCTCTAGACAGTGTTTCATATTTCCAAACTCCTCGTAGTTCGTCAAAAATATTCCGCTGCGCGTCTTATTAACCGCGCGGCCATGGGCCGAGCGCGGTTCTTGCTTTACACGGGATTTATTATTATTAACCGCGCGGCCATGGGCCGAGCGCGGTTCTTGCTCTGCACGGGATTTATTTTTAACCGCGCGGCCATGGGCCGAGCGCGGTTCTTGCTTTGCACGGGATTTATTATTTTTATTAACCGCGCGGCCATGGGCCGAGCGCGGTTCTTGCTCTGCACGGGATTTATTAGTCGTCGTAGTAGTAGTATTTTTTTTGTCGGTGACCAGACCCAAACCTCCACTCGGCCAAATCGTGGTCGTGAGTTTGAATCATGCAACCTGTGATGTTTATTCGCCAAAAGCTGTTGAAACATTAATGTACGGAAGATGTTACGGATATTGTTTTCTTTATTGTGTATAAAATATTTTTTCTTTTGGTCTTATCGAAGCGTTGGATTCAAAGGGAATATTGAATACACTAAAAAAGGTATTACGTCAGCCATGGAATGCGCTGATGTTGCAGCTTTCAGTTTCGCTACGTGACAAATAAGATTGTGTTTTCTTTGGAAGTTTATTTCGCCAGAGGCAACGGTCATTAATTTATTTGCAATTTTGCGATATTTCTTGTGGGTTTAGGCAATTGAAGTGAATTCTTTGGCTGTTTCATCGAAGCGAGTTCAGAGATTTGAAGGAAAAACAATTGAGCGTGCCCGAACGTGCAGGGGTTACGTCATTAGTGGGGAAAAAACCGACAAGCTAAAGATAGCGGGGGATGACGTAAACCTCGGATTGTGTGACTCGCGTGACTACTTTGCTAGTCCTTCACTCATAGTACAAACAAATTGAAACATGAATGTACGGAAATTGTTGTGGATATATTGTTTTTATTGTGTGTAAAATATATTTTCTGTTGGTTTTATCGAAGCCTTGGATTCGAAGCGAATATTGAATACACTAAGAAAGGTATTACCTCCCTCAGGCACGGAATGCGCTGACGTTGCAGCTTTCACTTTCGTTACGTGAGTAATAATAACCTGCGTACTTTGCAAGCTTATTTCGCCAGAAGCGATGGTCGATAATTAGTTGGAAATTTTGCAAGTATTTCTCGTGGGTTCAGGCAATTGAAGTGAATTCTTTGACTGTTTCATCGAAGCGAGTTCAGAGATCTGAAGGAAAAAAATTTTGCCTAGGTAAGCACTGCAAGGATTGCGTCATTGGTAGGGAAATTACCGCCGTCCACCGCCGTACTAAAGATAGCCGTGAACAATGCAAAGCCTGAAATGTGAGACTCGCGTAACTACCTTCTTACGGCCTAACTCACGGTATAAACCAATTACATTGAATCGCGACTTTTACGTAAAGAAAATAGCTGTTATTAATAGCGTTCAAATAGCGGAAAGTTTAATTCATGCCCATACATATCCCAAGCGAAGTTCCAGATTAAGACCATTACGTCATCATAAATTTCACAACGGCTATGGGCGATGGTGCAATATTGGATTGTGTGACTCGCGTGACTACTTTGCTGGTCCTTTACTCTAAGTACAAAACAAATTTAATTTAACCGTCACTTTTCTGGGTAAGAAACCTGTTAAGCAAAAATGGAGTTAATTTAAAAACGCGCGGTTTTAAGATGCTTGCATCTTCTTGTTATTATTTTTTTTTATGTCGGTGACTAGACGCAAACCTCCACTCGGCCAAATCGTAATCGTGACTTTTAATCACGCAACCTGTGATGTTTATTCACCAAAAGCTGTTAAAACCTTAATGTAACGAAAATGTTGCGGATATTGTTTTCTGTATTGTGAATAAAGTATATTTTCTTTTGGATTTATCGAAGCGTTGGATTCAAAGCGAATGTTGAATACACTGAAAAAGGTATTTCGTCAGCCATGGAATGCGCTGATGTTGCAGGTTTCACTTTCGTTACGTGACAAATAACATTGTGTTTCATTTGCATGTTTATGTCGGCAGAAGCGACGGTCATTAATTTAATTTGTTTCCTCTTCTGCGAGTACTTCTTGTGGGTTTAGGCAATCAAAGTAAATTCTTTGACTTTTTCATCGAAGTGAGTTCAAAGATTTGAAAGGAAATGAAATATTTGCTTAAGTAAACAATTGAGCGTGCCCGAACGTGCAGGGGTTACGTCATTAGAAGGGAAAAACCCCCAAGCTAAAGATAGCCAAAAATATAAGCGCGGTTTTAAGTTGCTATAGCAACTTCTTGTTTTTCGTCGTTTTTTTTTTGTCGGTAACCAGACCCAAACTTCCACTCGACCAAATCGCGATCGGGACTTCGGATCACGCAAGCTGGGATGTTTATTCACCAAAAGCTGTTGAAACATCAATGTACAGAAAATATTACGGATATTGTTTTCTTTCTTGTGTATAAAATATTTTTTCTTTTGGTCTCATCGAAGCGTTGGGTTCAAAGGGAATTTGAAGACACTAAAAAAAGGTATTACGTCAGCCATGGAATGCGCTGATGTTGCAGCTTTTACTTTCGGTACGTGACAAATAAGATTGTGTTTACTTTCCAATTTAATTTCGCCAGAAGCGATGGTCATTGATTTATTTGTAATTTTGCGATAATTTCTTGTGGGTTTAGGCAATTGAAGTGAATTCTTTGGTTGTTTTAATCGAAGCGAGTTCAAAGATTTAAAGGAAAATTAAATATTTGCTGAGGTAAACAATTGAGCGTGCCCGTACTTTCAGGGGTTACGTCATTAGTAGGGAAAAAACCGTATAGCTAAAGATTGGACTGTGTGACACGCGTGACTACTTTACTGGTCCTTCACTCATAGCACAAAAAATTAAACTTAACTGTGACTCGGCCAAATCGTGACTGGGGCTTTGAAATCACGCAACCTGTGATGTTTATTCTCCAAAAGCTGTTGAAACATTAATGTACGGAAAATGTTACGGATATTGTTTTCTTTATTGTGTATAAAGTATTTTTTTTTTCAAAGGGTTAGATTCAAAGGGAATATTCCTTGAAGTGAGTTCAAATATTTGAAAGGAAATGAAAGATTTGCTTAAGTAAACAATTGAGCGTGTCCGAACGTGCAGGGGTTACGTCATTAGAAGGGAAAAACACCCAAGCTAAAGATAGCCGGGGACAACGTAAACCTCGGATTGTGTGACTAACGTGACTACTTTGCTAGTCCTTTACTCATAATACAAACAGATTAAATTTAACCGTGACTTTTGAGAAAGAAAGCTGTTAATTAGCCAAAAATATAAACGCGGTTTTAAGTTGCTATAGCAACTTCTTGTTTTTTTTTTTTTTTCGTTTTTTTGTCGGTGACCAGACCCAAACCTCCCCTCGGCCAAATCACGATCGGGACTGAATCACGCAACCTGAAGCCGTTGGAACAATGATGTACGGGAAATGTTACGGATAATGTTTTCTTTGTTGTGAATAATATATATTTTCTTTGGGTTTTTTCGAAGCGTTGGATTCAAAGGGAATATTGAATTCACTAAAAAAAGGTATGACATCAGCCATGGAATGCGCTGACGTTGCAGCTTTCACTTTCGCTACGTGACAAATAAGATTGTGTTTACTTGGCATGTTTATTTCGCCAGAAGCGACGGTCGTTGCAGTCAAAACAGCTCAAGCGTTTCTATCGAGGGTGAATAATGAATTTATTTATGGAAATTTGATTTCATTCTTCGCGTCAATATTCCATTCATGAAGAAAATATTTCAATGTTCAAAAGGCGGCTCAAATCAAATCACGAATGTTAAATAGTTTGTTATGTTGCTTCACGCGAAGGGCACGTGGGAATTTGGCCAAAATTTGCATAATTTCGACTGCAACAAGTCAACCGTCAATTGTCACGCACACTGTTTCTTCATCATTTTGTTAGCATTGTGTGTTTTTTTGCAAGTTTATATCGGCAGAAGCGACGGTCATTAATTTATTTGCACTTCTGCGAGTATTTCTTGTGGGTTTTGGCAATTGAAAAGAAATTCTTTAGCTGTTTCATCGAAGCAACTTCAAAGATTTAAAGGGAAATAAAATATTTGCTTAAGTAAACAATTGAGCTTGCCCAAACGTGCCGGGGTTACGTCATTACAAGGGAAAAACCCCAAAGCTAAAGATAGCCTGGGATAACGTAAACCTCGGATTGTAATACTCACGTGACTACTTTGCTGGTCCTTTACTCACAATGCAAAACAGATTAAATTTTACCGTGACTATTGAGAAAGAAAGCTGTTAATTAACCAAAAATATAAGCGCGGTTTTAAGTTGCTATAGCAACTTCTTGTTTTTTTTTTTTTTGCATTTTTTTTGTCGGTGACCAGACCCAAACCTCCACTCGGCCAAATCGTGTTTGGGACTTTGAAATCACGCAACCGATATTGTTTATTCGCCAAAAGCTGTTGAAACATTAATGTATCGAAAATGTTGCGGATATAGTTTTCTTCATTGTGTATAAAGTATATTTTCTTTTTGTTTTATCGAAGCGTTGGATTCAAAGCGAATGTTGAATACACTGAAAAAAGGTATTACGTCAGCCATGGAATGCGCTGATGTTGCAGGTTTCACTTTCGTTACGTGACAAAAAACATTGTGTTTTATTTGCATGTTTAAGTCGGCAGAAGCGACGGTCATTAATTTAATTTGTTTCCTGTTCCGCGAGTACTTCTTGTGGGTTAGGCAATCGAAGTGAATTCTTTGGCTATTTCATCGAAGTGAGTTCAAAGATCTGAAAGGAAATGAAATATTTGCTTAAGTAAACAATTGAGCGTGCCCGAACGTGCAGGGGTTACGTCATCAGAAGGGAAAAACACCCAAGCTAAAGATAGCCGGTGACAACGTAAACCTCGGATTGTGTGACTAACGTGACTACTTTGCTAGTGCTTTACTCATAATGAAACAGATTAAATTTAATCTTGACTTTTGAGAAAGAAAGCTGTTAATTAGCCAAAAATATAAGCGCGGTTTTAAGTTGCTAGCAACGTCTTGTTTTCAACTCTCTTCTCGGTGTTTGGAAATGTGATGACGCGCCGATTAACTTTCGTGCTTGATATCTTACCTCACCCTCGTGTTCGCACCAATAAAGAAGATACCAAGATCATCTAAAACTAACGTTGCTCAATAGTTTCTTTTAGTCTCGAAAAGCCTGTGTGTGGGGCGGAGGTGGTGGCGAAGGGGTGTGTGTGTGTGTGGGGGGGGGGGGGGGGGGAGGGAGGGGAGGGGAGTGGGCGACGTCCAAGGAGAAAGAGAGAAGGAGGGCGTAATCGCGATACGGAGGGAACCGGGGTGAAGAAACTAGCGCAAAACTAAAAGTGTTCATTTTACAGTCCTTTGTAATGTAATGTTGTAAAATTCGTGAAAATCGTGTAAAATTGTCGAGTGTATTTTTTCCGTGGACAGTTTGAGTTGCTTCAAAATGGACTGAGAAAAGTTTAAAGCTTCTCGGACAAAAAGCAAAAAAAAATGGCTGTCATCACTAGTGTCTTGGTTCTTTGTTTATGTTTTGGAGAAACGTGCGTAATGCCAAGTTACATTTTACTTTCGGTGGTTAATTTTGGCGGGTTTAAATTTGTGAGCTTTTAATGATGCAAAAAATAACGAAATTAAAACACTCGCGAAAATAAAATATTTTATTTGAGGACAAAGCATTCTTTATTTAACGAAACTGTGCCATGGTGAAACATATAAAGAAGTCAAAACGTTGCTATATTGTCATAAAACCTTTCTAAATCCGATACTTGACAAACTTGCTTACAAGTGATGTTTTTATTTCACATTTCCGTGTTCTCGAATGATTTTTGTGTAGTATGAATGTCAATGCACGCCTTTAGCTACTTTTTTTGGATGACAGCAGGGATTGATACAAATATAAGGTGATCAATGAACACGATTTCGAGCAAAAGAACTAAAAAGTGATTATTTTATTTTCCCAACGTTTTCGAGTTTTCTTGGACCTTTAGTTTCCTCGATCGTGAAACACGTGCATACAAATACCATGAACACACGTGAAAATACGCAACTGAATAAAAGACAAGCATAGCGGGAAAGAACAGAATGAAATCACGAATGCAAAGTTTGCACAAAACCGTTCTTTGCCGTGCACAATCGAACGACAGTGGTCCATTTTCGGCGAGTACCAAAATGAACGAGGAAAGTGTTCATCTTCCTAAACTTCCAAGCCCGACGGAAAACGGCCGGAAAATGACGACGGAATTAGACTACAGCAAATCAGTGCCGGATTTACACTCGCTCTGTGCAGAAAACAGGCACAATTTGACTCACCTTCCTACAATAGAGTCATCACTAACAGCCCTGGGGGCAGACGACGAATATTAGTCAAAGAGCATAACGAGAGGAACTTGAAAAGCCAGCGATCACATGGTACAAGGAGTCAATCACCTAGCGCGGTTGAAAATTTAAATTATAATCTGAAGTATCCACTTGAAGCTAACGGGATAGTGCTTGAATCTACGGAAGAAGAGTGCTACAAAATGACGGTTTCTAACCGAAAAGACCTACTGGATGTGGATTCTTTCCAGTCCAAGGAATTCTGCAGATTGTCTTCGCGAAGGCGAAGTTTAAGCACCGGCGACGTTAGCTTAGCCGAGAGAATTAACTCTTTTCTTGAAAGTATTGAAAATACCCGACTGGTAGACTCATCAGATAGCTTCAGCGGTTGTAATTCAGAAGACGAAAAGGAAAGCGTTTAACGATAAAGAAATGTAAGGCTTTAGTTTTACTCATCGCGGAATCGACATGGCTGGTTTACCTGCGAAATTAAAAGATATAAGCTTTTTCGAAAAAAAAAAAGTCGATTGCAAGGGTATAGGCTGCTTGGAAAGTTAACCTACAAATTTAATAGTCGCATCAAAACTTTTTTTTTTATGTAATACTGTATTTGTCTTGTTTTCTAAAAAAACGTATTTTGTCTAACCTTTTGCCCAGCAACGGAAGGAAAACGATAGTCTGTAAGATTTAAGTTGGTATTGAAAAATCGTCATTTCCCTGCACAAAATATCAAGGATGGAACTCTTAAATTGCATTGCGTGTCGCTGAAAATACCGGCGAACACTATATGTGTTCAACTAAGAGCTGTGAAAACTAAACATTTTAAGATTGTAAATGTAAAAGGTTATAACTTTGTTGTTTTTACTCGGTGAATCTTTGGTCAGATCCATGCCTTGATTACACTCTTTTTTGTGGCAATCTACTGATAGATTTATCATAAGAAACATATTTGCAATTAGCTGTTAATTAGCTCCAAAAATCATTCCTTAGCTTTGCGTGTTTACCAAAGGATTACCTTTTTACGTAAGTGCGACGTAATTATCATAAAAAGACCGTGTAATTCAAAATTGTGACGAAACTAATCTCATAATCGCTTCTCGATTTCTCGATTTTATTGTTCCAAAATGAACTCATCGACACTTTGGGATTTAATTTTTCTTTGATTTAAATAAATTCTTTTTCGCTCGGAGTTTTGACTTTGTTTTCATCGTCTATAAATTGTTGAATGTTCTTGAATGACCAAGGGACCAAATGTTTACATAAATTGTTCTTCGGCTCAATAAGCACTGCATGACATTTGAAAAGAGCGTGTTAAACGTCACGCTTCCAAAAATTTACTGCTATACTTTTGTCTCAATTATTTGAAAAAGGCAAACAACACCTCATGAAGTACTATGCAATAGTTTTGACATGAGGCCACACAAAGATTTTAGCCAAAAGTTAGAACCATTTTAATAAATTGTATATTTTAAGCATCCGAAAATAAAATTAACGAACAAGCGAAAGAAACAGCATCGCGAAATAGCTTGCACTAGATTTTGGCCAGCTGAATCCGAAAAGTAACGGGCATCGGTCCTTTAGGAATTCTATACGGTATGTAACTGATGCATGAAACATGTGACGGTGATGCAATAAAAAAGCAAAGAAATAATATTTAGTATCAGCGCTACAGAAAATAGACACAACTCATGTGTTCAGCTTCTTTTCAGTTTCACATTTTATTGGCTCTTCATTACACTACTTAATTACATGTTATAAAAATTCAGAACAAAAAATTGACCTGCTAAAACCTTAGCTTACAGATAGAAAATACAATTTTGATTTAATATCGATTTAATTTTTGATTTAATATTTGCCTACGTTTTAATTTTGATGAATTAAAAATCTAAATTTCATATAGTGTTTAAAGGGAACCTCCATTCTTACGACAAGTTGACGTTGGATTCTTTGAAATAATGCCTAATTTTCAAATCTTTATAGGTCAATGGACAAATAAAATTTAATAATAACATAAAATGGAATAGTTTGCAGCTTTAAAATTTCACGCCCGCCGCCATTTTGGATTTTATGACGTGTAATGGTTGCCTTATTGTTTCACACAAAAGATCCTCTGCTTCCAAACAATAGCGGCAACCATAACACGTCATAAAATCCAAAATGGCAGGCGCTCGGGAAATTTAGAAGCCATAAACTTTTCCGTTTACTGTTATTATTGAATGTTACCTCTCCCTTGACCTGTAAAATTTGGAATTTAGGCATTATTTCAAACAATTCAAACTCTTCTTGTCGTAATAAAGGAAGTTCCCTTTAAAGTAGGTTCTACAATACTATGCTAAATAAACCAATAACGGTTACGAGTTGTTTTAAAGTATAGTTTCCATCTTGTTATTCCTGGCTGTAATTAGTTCTGTTTTGTATATAGCTCTTAGTTTAGTTTTTAGTAGCGGCAAGCTTCTTGGAGGGGGAGCTACCATATGAAAGGGACGGGAATGCTCGTCGGAAAAATCTGAATTAAACCTCTAAAGGAGATGAATCTGGACGAGGCTCAAGCTTTCTTGATTCGTAAAAGAAATCATGTTCACACCTGATTGGTCAAGACCAACACAGTGTGACAGTGTTTTCTTGCTTTCTTCACATGCAACCCTGATCAAAACCTCTAATGGGAAAAGAATTTGCGTTCTTTCCTGAACACCTCAAGTGAGACCAAAGTCGGTAATTCGTACCGCTAAGCGAAACGACGAGCATACCCGGCTATTTCATATTGGAATTCCCTCCTGGGGTCAAGCTCCGCTTAACATCTTACATTGACAACAATAAAGTAGTTTTTATCCTATAATAACTGAGTGTATGATTTATAAGTTTATTATGTTCGACTTTATGTGACCAGTCTTTTCTTAATCATAAAGATTACAATAAACATTTCTCGCAACTCGAGAAGCAGACTTGTGCCCAGCCTCTATTTGCATGTTTTCGGTGCGAGAGAGAACTGAAACCTAGAGTGGATGAAGGTGCGCGAGAAGTCACAGGAAGAGACCAAGGGACAGAATCTTTCGTGTCTTCCCGTGACTCCTGGCGTGCCTCCACCCACGTCGTAACCAATCTCGCACAAACAAGACACGAATAGAGACTGGTACAGGTCTGTATCTCGAGATTGCGTTTTCTCTCTCTCCCACTTCTTCAGACATTTATCATGGATCGGCCCAGATACGGTACACATTAAGCAGCCCGATAGTAACCCCCTCCCCTCCCCTCTCCCCCAACCTCCCCTCCTCTCCCCTCTCCCTCCCTAACCTCCCCCACAACCTCCCCTCCTCTCCCCTCTCCCTCCCCACCCCTCCCCTCATCCCACCAAAAGAAGCGTTTTCCTTTAAAAGAAGCGATAGACACCAATTCGAACCAATGGGAAATCGACCTGGATAGGCTTTCCGGTTCCCACAGGACCTGCTATTTCTATCGCTTACCCGGTTTCGATCAGGTTCGGTTTTGGACAAACGAAATAAAAACTCTTGCTTAGCTGCTTGAGAGAAATAAAATGTTTTGCCTTTAACACACAATAAACTTCAATTAAAATCAACGCTGTTTTTGTTACTTGACACTGTTATCGCAGGGATTCCTTCACACATGATCATTGCTTGATTTTGTCTGCATGCAGTCCTCCATTGATAAAAGTCTCTTCTTCCTACAACAACAGAAAAGACAAAACTGAATTTAAGAAAAATTGATTGAAAAAGGTTCAACAATGTATTAGAATTTCCCATTTAGTCTTGTCAAAAAGTAAAAGCGGTGTTAATTTAGAGTTTTCATCCCAGCTGATATTGAAATCGACCCGACACACTACTTCATATTTTGAGTTCCAGCACTGTCCAAAAATTGAAATGTCGGATTAGCAGAGAAAAAGATCTGAAGTGAAAAGACTACTTTTGCTTATTGAAAACTGTTATTAAATAGATAGGAAACTTTTGAAAGAAATCACATTAATTTGGTAGAAAGATCACAAAAACACGTGATCTGATCACCTCCCAATTTGGTGTTTTGGCTTTAGCAAATATCTCAACAACAGCAATTCAGTTGAAGCGACACGGTAGCATTTTGAACCTGACTTCATAAGTTGCACTGAAATGAAAGATACTTTTAACTTGGATTAATATCACACAGAAAACTAACTAACCAAAATCATGAAATGTTTTCTTCGCTATGTTAAACTTACTTTTATTTTCTGAAGTCAAATGTCACGTTATCTCCAATCAGCATAAATGGGGCCCACTCAGAAACTTTGGTAAAGCCGTTATCTCTCATCCACTTCATGGCCTCATGAAGAGATTCACTGGCGCTTTCCCCGCGAACAAGGTGCTCGTAGAAACAATTCATGAACTGCTTTGTTGCGATGTCTTCTAAGGCCCAAAGGGCCACCAACACTGAGCGTGCACCAGATCCTAAGAACGCACGAGCGATTCCAACAGCTCCTTCCGCCTTAATTTGTCCACGGCCACTGTGACAGCAACTCAGTACTACCAGTTTAGCTCGCAGCTGAACTTTTGAAATGTCAGACATTTTCAAAAGGTAGTCGTCTTCTCGTGGAATCTCAGTAGTAGATCTTGGAGGGGAAAGCGCAATTTCTCCTCTTTCAGCATCACCATGTGCAGCAAAATGTATCAGACTCGCAGACGTTATCCTTTCAAGTACCACCTGCTTCGTTGCGTGCTGCCCTAACAAAGGCTGAACGCCCAGCAGTCGTCCAATCATTTCTGCTTCCTCTCTTGCACCAGACAATGGATAAAAATTTCTGTAGAGACGTCCGTTGAAAATCACATGACCAACATCAGGATCACCCACTATCAGAGCACCAGTCTGACTGTGATAGTCTGCAAGACTGTCTTGAATGAGCTTGAGAGTGGTCAATGAAGGAACGATGCGAATCCTAAAAGTCTCTGATAAATACTTTCCATTCTTATCGAGTAACGCTGCAAATGGAACACGGTACAAGTTGCCATCGGGAACAATGATGATTTCAGGCTCGTCAAGTAAGTCGGACACAGGCTTGATGAGCATTTCGTAGAACAAAGTTAAACTCGGTTCGGGGTTTTCTTCATCCTCTCCCTGTCTCAAAGCTGCGTGGCTCTCCTCCTGAGAAGAATCAGTTTCAGCCGGCTCGATGTCATTTAAAGAACGATCTTCGCAAACCTCCTCCGGCAAAATACCAAAGCTGCGAAAACTTTTAGCCATGATGGCAAAAAATTCATCCAAATCTTCAGCTGGCTGTGCTAGGGTCTTGTAAAGAGTGTTTTTATCCACTGTCATTTTCCGGAAAGAAATGACTCCTCTTGTCTTGAGAATCCACAGAAATACTCTTTGAGCATGATAAGAAATGTACAGACAAGTGCAGTTGGTTTGTTTCGTCATGACATTTTCAATGCCAATCCATGATTGTGGGTCAGCTGATATGTGCGTTTCAGCGTAGTACTGAGTTGCCATCAGGTCTGCTAGGGCTCTAGCCCGTCTCAGCTCTGCAACATACAGAGCATGGTTAGGAATTCTAGCTGCACAAAGCAATTCACTGAGGCACTTGTAGGGAAAATCATGCTTGTTCGCGAAAGAAATGCTGATTTCATCGTTGCCTGTATTAAAACCTCGCAACTCTTCGCATTTTTTAATGCTTCGTAAGAGATAGCAATTAGCTTCCTGGAGCTTTTCTTGCGATAGCTTCCTAAATGCAAGGAAACAGTAACACTGATACTCCATTTCACCGTCTTTAATATCTTTACTTATTGAAAGTGCCTTCTCAAGATATTCTTCGGCTGAGGCGTATTCATGGAGCGAGAAATGCGCCACTCCTAGTCGAAAGTAACTGTCTGCTTCCTGATCTTTGTCACCAAGTTCAATTGCGACTGCAAGTGCTCTTTCATAGAACATTTTAGCCTTGATGTCATCCCCAAGAGAATGATCTAAATTTCCAAGGCTTCCGTAAAGTGATGCTTCTAAGGCTCTGTCACCAGTATTGATTGTGATCGCGAGTGCTTTCTTCAAATATTCTTTACTTTTTCTATAGTTGCTGAGATGTCGATAAACTTCACCGAGGTTTCTGTAATTTGCTGCTATTCCTGCTCTGTCACCAATTTCCATGTCGATCGCAAGTGATTTCTCAAGATATTCTTTTGCCTTGACATAGTCACCGAGGAATTTAAACACAGATCCTAGGTTTCCGTAATTTTCTGCTATTCCTGCTCTGGCACCAATTTCCATGTTGATCGCAAGTGCTTTCTCGAGATATTCTTTTGCCTTGACATATTTACCAAGAGATTGAAACACAGTTCCTAGGATTCCATATGCGATTGCTTCTTCTCTTTTGTCCCCAGTCTCTCTCATGATAGTGATTGCTCTTTCAGTAAGTTCTTTTGCTTGAACATACTTACACTGATTGCAATACCTTCGCGCCAGGTCTATGCTAAGATTCCCTTCGGAGACTGTGTCACCACGCTCGCAGTAAATGGCGAGAAGTTTCTTGCCATATGTTATCGCACTTGTGTTATCGTCGATAAGGCTGTAAGCTTTGAACAATCTATTGTAGATTGCGCTATAAAACACGTCATTTAATTTGCCAAATTGCTGTTTTATACTCGGCGCTATATTGTTTAGCATAATCAAGCTTTCCTTGCATAACTCGATGGCTTTTAATGCACGACCGGTGTTGAGAAGGAAAATGGCAACAACTAAGGCTATAAAGATGGCTTCTATGATTTCCTCTACGTTGTTCATGGCGCCTTCTTCAATCTGTAAGTGTCAGTGTAACTAAAAAATAAACAAGGAAGGGTGTCGAATAGGGGTACGCTAATCCGTCGATCCGAGCTATATATATATATATATATTTTGGCCAAATCCGCGTCTCTATTTTCGCTCAAATCTGGATCCGCATTAGTCTAAAACCTTCAGTTGCATGTAAAATTTCACTTCACTGAACTGTTATAGGTGTTGTCTCAGTTTATGGTAATTTGTCAAGAATTTTGATATCACTGCTTGTGTGTCTCGTTTATGCGTCAATTCCAAGGTTGGTATGAGTCTCGTCCGAAAACAAAATGGACAAAACGCGACTAAGGTAGAGCAAGGCCAACAAAGGTCTGAAATCCGAAATTTGATTAGTATGCATGGTCCACATATCAAGGCAGGAAGAGTTCGAAATCCCAGCGAAGTTTTTAGCTGATCCGTCGTATTTTGGAAATCCGCGAATTGATTCCGCTCTGTCAATTGTTATTGTCTGTAATCCGTGCGCTTTTTCAAGGAAAAATCCGTCGATGTGCGAACCTATTAACGCTCTTCCCCTTACAGAGTAGAGTCGTAGAACGTGATTTTTTTATTACATTATTCAGAATAGCGCAGTGACAAGGCATGTTTTGAAAATTGACATTCCAAGTTTTTCGTTCGTTATCCGCCCTTGTCAGCATAGTTTCGATCGACTGTTATGGTGTTTTTGTACTAAAATATTTTTTGAAGTTTTCTTTAATTTCAAAGAAAGTTTTGTAAATCAGAAAAATGACGACAAAGCTGCTTGTAGCGCGCGAGTGAGTGACCATTCACTGATGACATAGTGAATAAGGTATTACCACGATATTCTCTTAAACTACGTTGACACATTTCACTTGTAACTTACAACAGCAAGGGGGGATAGTTTTATGTTTATATCTCATGGTTAAACAAAAACATTACGCTGTAATTCAACTGGTAAACATTATAAAAAGCATACAATACAAGTCTAGTTTTACTCACCATGCCAATGTCAGTAGAAATAAATGACTGATAAAGACCAGACACGAATTCCTTGGCTTGTATTTCTTGTATGTGGAGTAAACTTTACTGTCAAGCTCATTTAATACTGTTCGCTTTGAAAAGAAAAACCGGATGTCCGTGAAACGCAACTTCAAACGTTCTTTGAGAAATTAGAAAATAATCCAGTTAGATTTCATTTTAGATATTTCAGTTTCAAAAATCAAAAAACAACATTTTGAGAATCCATTTTTATCCAGCATCATACACAGTTTAGAGTGACTGTGTCGACGGATTATCACATTGAAGGCGTTTGTCAATGGTTTAGAGATTAGTTGGTGTCGAATATGTAAACCGAATCTGCTCTCGTGGGGTAGTTGGGGCTGTCTCCCTCGATAAAAAATAATTAAGCGAAGAACATACCTGGCTGTAGATAAAGAAAGAAGCGAAATTTGTAGAAATTCGCGTGTAATATTTTTGGCAAACGTCGGCGGCGTCAAACAAACATGAAAGAATTTCAGGTAAATGACAGTTGTCTTAAAAAAAAACAACAACAAAACAAAACAAAACAAAGAAGGATGTATAACAAATATCGCAAGTGAGTACTCTCAAAGGGTTTCGAATGGCGTGTTGGAATCTCTGTTATCAGTTAATTTATGCAGATTTTGCAGATTTCATATCTCAGCTATCAGTTAGAGAGCGCACAAATTCCCAACCGGAAAATAGATAATTATGACCAATTCTCAGCTATCCGTTAAACCCCATTCAGAACCGGCCTGATTCTTTGTAAGGAAGCGAAAAAGCGATTTTAGAGATTTTAAAGTTTTTTTTACTGCCACGATATTACTCACAGCAACCCGTTTTTAAAATTATTATTATCGAAACAGTGATGCTAAGCAAAAAGACAACGGGAACTCCGACCAGCTTACAACCGAAACATTACATGTTCAATATTTATTTTGCTTAAACTGATCATAAAAAATGAAAGTTGAATGACATTTTAGGGGCAGACGGTTTTTCTATTGGAACTACAAACTGTCATTTTCAATATTTCAATTTCGTAGGAAAATGAATGAGCCTATCTATGGTCCACGTGTTCCAGGATATTCCGAGAAAACAGGTCGTCACATGACGTCATGCAGGAAACACATGTGCTGCCAAGCAGTTACAATATAGAAATATTGATGTTGATTAGTATAGAGAGCGACATAGATTCTCACAGGATTTATCCTGTGTACAGCCTCCTGTTCACCTCAAGAAAATTCGGAGAGGGGAGTCTGTGTGTTACTGTTGATAATCGTGTTTCTCGCATAAATTATCCATGCATTAAAACCATATCAGTATTTCATCGTCTGACGTAACACGTGGAGACAACAAAGAAACTTGCCGTCTGCACGCGGCCCTTACACGAGACCGTTTGAATGATGGTCTGTGCTGTCATGAAATGTAATAATGTCGTGAATTGTAATACCTGTCGTGAAATGTAACAATCCGAGCTGTCGTAAACTGTAATAACACTCTGTCGTGTTTCGTAATAACCTGTGAAGTGGAAGGATTTTATTTCATTGTAATTTTCTATATATTCAAAATTCATAATATTGAAATGGCCTTGTAATGAACATCTTAGATTTACGCTAAAAAAAAATATTGGCATGGTTGAGATTTCGTCGGACACTAGCTATTTTTAGTCAGCCAATGTCCGATGACCGACCGTTTGCAGCACTGACGTTGTCAGGAACCTGTCTAACGGAAAAGAAAACGGTCCCCTTTTTGTCTTTTCATTTTATTTCTTTTCGTTCATTACTTCTTTTATTTCATTACGCCATCAAGTAATTGGCTTAAAGTGTGTATGACATGAAAAAATGTGACTAAAAAATGACTAAAAGGGGACGGACAGAAAACTTAGTGAACTTAACAAGGAGTGACTACGAATAACCACTAGTGACCACGAATTACCACGAGTAGGAATTCATCGATATCTTTTTATGACATCGTAATGACGCTATCATTTCGTAACCTCATTAAATTGTCCTCGTAGCCGCAAATAAACCGTTTTCTTTTCCGTTAGACACGTTCCTGACAACGTCAGTGCTGCAAACGGTCGGTCATCGGACATTGGCTGACTAAAAATAGCTAGTGTCCGACGAAATCTCAACCATGCCAATATTTTTTTTTTAGCGTAAATCTAAGATGTTCATTACAAGGCCATTTCAATATTATGAATTTTGAATATATAGAAAATTACAATGAATTAAAATCCTTCCACTTCACAGGTTATTACAAAACACGACAGAGTGTTATTACAATTTACGACAGCTCGGATTGTTACATTTTACGACAGCATGTTATTACAATTTACGACGGGTATGTTATTACAATTCACGACACTTGTTATTACATTTCACGACAGGTATTACAATTCACGACAAGTGTAATTACAATTCACGACAGGTATTACAATTCACGACATTATTACATTTCATGACAGAACATGGTCTTATATAGTTTATATACGGGTAAAAAAAACACCACGCGCAGAATATTTATAGATAAAAACTCCCACCCTGGCAATACTTTCGTAGCTATAAAATGCTGTTTAATTTCGCTAACCGGGCATTAAACTTAAATTTAAATGTAAGAAAATGTGGCAGGTTTCCAGTGTGATTTTTACGAGATATTTGTCATTGCGACCGATAAAACGTAAGTCAGCTGGTTCAGCCATTTGGAAACGTGACACTTTATTAAACCGCCGCAAATAATCGATCAACTAATCAGGACATTTTCAGCCTGTTCTGAGAAAAATCACGTTGTCTTGAACACGAATATCAACATCGAAAAACCGGCTGTACACAGACTAACAGGACTAAGATTCAAATTAGAAATCTGATTCTCAAACACACCACATATAGCCGTGATCTGTGATTGTAGTTTGGAAATCTTATCATAATTAGCATGATTTTTATGATTTTATTTCTCCATTTAATCCTTAGTTTCAGTTTCTATTGAGAAGATATTTTAAACACTCCAGAGAGTGTTTCGTACTTCCTAACTCCTCGTAGTTCGTCAAAAATATTCCGCTGCGCGTCTTATTTTCAACTCTCTTCTCGGTGTTTGGAAATGTGATGACGCGCCGATTCACTTTCGTGCTTGATATCTTACCTCACCCTCGTATTCGCATCAATAAAGAAGATACCAAGATCATCAAAAACTAATGTTGTTCAATAGTATTTTAGTTTCGAATAACCTGTGTGACGCAAAGCTTGTGGTCAGGGGCGGAGGTGGTGGCGAAGGGGTGTGTGTGTGTGGGGGGGGGGGGGGGGAGGGTGGGGGAGTGGGAGATGTCGAAGGAGAAAGAGAGAAGGAGGGCGTAATCGCGATACGGAGAGAACCCGGGTGAAGAAACTAGCGCAAAACTGAAAGTGTTCATTTTACAGTCCTTTGTAACGTAATGTTGTAAAATTCGTGAAAATCGTGTAAAATTGTCGAGTGTATTTTTTCCCGTGGACAATTTGAATCGCTTCAAAATGGACTGAGAAAAGTTTAAAGCCTCTCGTGCGAGAAGGAAAAAGAAAAATGGCTGTCATCATTACTGTCTTGGTTCCTTCTTTATCTTATTGAGAAACGTGTGTAATGCCAAGTTGCATTTCACTTTCGGTGGTTAATTTTGGCGTGTTCAAATTTTGTTAACTTTTACAGTCAAAACAGCTCAAGCGTTCCTATCAATGGTGAATTAACGAATTCATTAACAGAAATTTGATTTCATTCTTTGCTTCAGTATTGACGGGGACAATATTCCATTGTTAAAGTGAATATTACAATGTTTAAACGGCGACTCGATTTTTGTTTTAAAAAACAAAAATGTTGATTTCATGATATCTGGCTTTGTGCGACAAAATATCCCTAATTTGCATAAAAACATAAACTGGGTCGACAACAGTTTTCCCACTTGATCTTCCGCCAGCAGTATTTTTGTGCTTTTTACTGCACTAAAATCTCTCGTCTCTCTTTTCGTATTATGAGAGGGTTGAAAAAAGCGAGTGACTAACAAAATAATGAGAGCTATCTCGAAGCTAAGTGCATGGCCACTACAAACAACATTTACATTTCTTTTTTTACAAAACACTGTGTGTCATTTCACGGTTGACCAGTCAGTCGAAATTATGAAAATTTTGGCCGAATTCCCACGTGCCTGTCGCGTGAAGCCAGACAACAATCCGATCAACGAATATCAACATTCGAGATTTGAACATTGAAATAATCACTTCAAGAAAAGAATACTAAAGGAATGAATGAAATCAAATTTCTATTAATGATTTCATTAATTCACCCTTGATAGGAACGCTTGAGCTGTTTTGACTGTAACGATGCATGAAAATAACGAAAATAAAACACACACGAAAATAAAAGATCTTATTTCAGGACAAAGAGCTCTTTATTAACGAAATCGTGCTGAGCCATATAAAGTGAAGGAGAGAAAACCTTGTAATGTTGTAATAGAAACCTGTCTAATTTCGTTACTTGAAAAATCTTGCTTACAAGTGTGTTTTTTTTTTTTTCATTTTGAACCATGTTCCCATTTTTTGGTGTGTATTATGCAAGTAAATACATGCCTTACACTTTTTTTTGTTAATAGCGCCTGGATTGATACAACCGTGAGGCAATCAATGAACACGAGATAGACAGGTTTTCCAATCCACCACCCACCCCACCCACCCAGGAAACGGGCTTGTGAGTTTTGGTCAGCGGAGCGCGCATGACAATTACATTCAAGTAAACAAAATGGCGGCTGCTGTGGAAGCAAGAACTTGTGGATCGTGTTGTCTTAAATTAAAGGAACTGGTGAACAGTTACGAAGAAGAATTAGGACTGAAAGGAAAGGAGTTCGATGGCACTAAAAGTAAGTATTCAGACGACTATACTTTTTTTTTTATTATTTCTAAATCATGCTAAATCAGCTGCCAGCTGTGGATTTAGGTGCGTGCTATAAAATTGTATAAAATCATATCGCAGTCGCCGATCAAACATCTGACAGCTAAACCGTCGATAAATGATAAATTCACACTATTTGAGGTATGATTATTTCGAAGACATTTTTGATAGATCAAGATGATATTTTCTTGTTGACGATCCTCTTTGTTCTATGATCTCATGATCAGTGTGCGTGTTCTATAGATAATTTTGTAACATAGTAAAGGCCTGCTTTTGAGCCTAGTGGCCCATCAGGCCAGAGCTTACCCCGGGTTCAGTAGAATGAAGCGACTAGGAGTATTTCAACTCCCCCATGGATGAGGCCCTGCCAGGGTAAATTCCGACAAGCGACATGGCCCAAAAAGTAGCGACAGCACATAAAATAAAACCGCGACAAACGACAACCCTAATGGAAAAACTTAAATTCAGACAAGGACAAGCAATTTTCCTTCAATTCAACTACCGACAGCGACGTGAAGTACGATAACACAGCGAAACAGGACATTTTTAAATTTAGACAAGCGACACGGGATCCCCCCCTGGCAGGGCCTCATGGATGGGATGCTAGTGCATAGTAGGGTTACCCCCAGCAGTAAATTTGCTGGCAACACTTTATTTATCATATTCAGACACCTGGCCTGTGAGAGTAAAGTGTCTTGCCCAAGAACACAATGTGGTGACCCTTGCAAGGGCTTGAACTCAGCCTGCTTGAGCATGAGTCCAGCGTTGTAACCATTAGGCCACTGCACTTCCAATGATTTGTAAGGAAATAATGCTGTCTTGATAGACTCCTGATCTTCCTGGAGTAAGGGTATTAATTAAATCAGATGCTTTCAGTCTTTATCAGCTTCTGTTTTTAATTCAATATTTTCAGTAAAATTGCAATAATAACTAATAATTATTAAAAAATGCATACTTTGTCCAAAGTGTTTGATTTGTTTTATAGTTCATATGTTTGGGTCACTGAACTTCTACTTGGAACACAGCAAGTTCAATGACTTGCTAAACAGCATCAGGTCAAAGTGTGAGAGCTGTGCCACCTGGCCAGATCCTGCTAAGGCAATCAGAGCTTCTCTGGTAAGGTTCAATATCAGCATGCAAATTCTCCTGACTGATCTCTACATTTTCTTACAGTCTAAGTTTGGAGAATTTGTTAAACGATCAAAGCAATTTCCTATGATAATCATCTCATTATTAATTCTCATAACCATGTGGTTTACAGTAAATGTTGAAATTTTGGCCAACCAAGGGCAAAGATGTTGGATCCCGTATGTTCCTCAACTGGAGATGAAATCAGCAAACAATTTCTCTTAACCCAGTCATTGTATTGTGGAATACATCTGTTTCAGTAAAATTGATTAGAGTAGTAATGTTTCTAGCTTTTCTATGGTCTTTAATTAATTTATTTTTTTTCTATGCTCCTTTATTCTATTTAGGAAAGACAGCAGCAAGTTGAAAATCTTGCCCCTGTGAAAAATTACATCTCAGAATGTTTGGACAAACTACAGAGTGCTATGAAAGAAAAGTCAATAAAAGTTGTAGCACAGAGACTTGAAGCTATCACAAGGAAAGTCGGGTAAGGAAATTTCACTAGATTCTATGAGAATCGATAAAATCTATATTACTGGTAACTAATTATGTTTATTAATAAGGGTTGATCATGCTAATTTGACTTAACGTGACTTCATCATATTTGGCAGGTTGAAGTTCATTGAAAATGGACGAGATTGCTTTATCAATTCAGACATGTTTTATGTTGAGGTATGTGAAGAGCCAGTCTGCAAGCAAGTTTGTGTAGGGTGGAGGGAAGGAGAGCCTGCATAGATTTCTCAGACTTTGGAATTACTGTCCCATAAATCACACCCTGCTTCCAGATGTCTGAGCTGTCAAATTTAGCCAGTTATCAGTTAATTAATCTCCACTGTTCAGTGTTTTGCTTCCAAAATTTGGGCGCAGTATTCAGAATTCAAAGCCGCAGGCCTTCTTTCCATATTTTTTTACTTTTTTTTCTTTCCCCACTGAGAACTAGATTGTAGATTATCAAAGAGCATGAAAATTGACCATAACTTTGACTTTTATTCAGTAGTTATTTACTGTACATGTATGTTAATTGTCTTTAATTTAGTTTGTGAGTAATAGTATTTTTAATACAGTTAAACCCCACTATTTCGAACCGTCAGGGGAAACGAAAAATAGTTCGAAATAGCGGGAGTTCGAAATAGCCAATAGTAAATGACTGAAGGGCAAGTCCAAGGGAAATGCGTTTTAGTTCAAAATAACGGGGAATTCGAAATAACCGAGTTCGAATTAGCAGGGTCTAGCTGTACTCTGAGCTTCTCTCTGCATTGCATTGCATTTTTTTTTTCAGTGCAATATCATATATTGTTAGTTATTCCACTTGGTACACAGTTATCAAATTGCTTACAATTCACAATTTAACTGATCATTGTTGATAATAAAAGCTTGATAACTCTAGCTAAACTTGGCCTGGCCCGACTTGATATATGAAAAGTACACGTTCTGTTGCACAAAGTTGATTTGTTTGTGATATCTGACAAATAAATGCAGGTTCGTATGGATACAGATGGTACAGTTTCTGAAGTGAAAGTCGCACACACCGGAGATCCAGAGGTGAGTGTTAATATGTTGTGATTTAAATTTTTTTTGGTTTAAAATGTTGAAACCAGTTTGATTTTTTTCCTTTGTTTCAGATTACGATAATGAATATTAATAATACATTTGAAGAAATAAAGCCAAACTAGTTTAAAAAGATTAAATCAAGGAAAAATTTAAAGCACAACATATTATACAATCATGTAAGAACAATGAATATTAACAGACTAGGAAACAATGAAAATAGTAATTTTCTTGTTGCATTTTAGTTTTGATTTTCAATATTTGTTGAAAATAGTTTTAATAACTCACTAGATCAGTCAATTTTAGTTTGAGAGATTAGATCCTTGTTTATGGCCAATGATTTAACACCATGAATGGAACATGAGATGAAATGTTACTAAATGTCAGGGTTTATATCACTTATTTTAAACCACCCTTTTGCTGCCCATGAGTAGCTGTCTACAGTTCCTGGTGGGGGCAGGGGGAGGGGGGCCTACATAAGTGATATGGATGATGATTTAAGGACGTTCGCGCTAATTGTTTATGCGCACGCGCACGTAATTCCTGTCACAACGCTGCGCCATGTCATGCATCGAGCGCGCGTGCTGAGGAAACTTTCCAACCACAGATAGGGTGAGTAGCAGTTGCGATAACTTCGCTTGCAGTTTGCCAGCTTAAATGTTCGGTGACCCCTACTTTTTTCTAAACAGATCACTTTTGTTAACGATTATCTACGTTTTGTGAGAAAATGAAAAAAATCTATTGATTAAAAGGTTGATTTTTTTTGCCCCATGCACATTCGAATTCCGCTTTTTGATCTTTTTGTTTTGTCGTACGACGGGTTCAAATGCCTCTTCCAGGGCTAAGTTTTGCATAAAAGATGGCAACACTTAAAATTATTTACGCAACAGATGTACTTCTTCAAAATATCATCATGATCGTTTGCCTCCGTTTTCTCATCATCGATAATTTAAACTACAAACCTTGAAAGCCGTGCGAAATTACGTGCGCCAATTTTTCAAAATCAGGGTAGTTTTCTACAGACTTTATCTCTGAAACGAAGTGGGTGACCCCCACTTTTTTTTGTATTTCTGACACAAGTAACTCATTATCCGTCCTCAGTAAAAATTTTAGAAAAATCTATCGACTAGAAAATTTTCGCGCAAACGTCCTTAAATTCAATTTGAGATTTTTTTGGGGTATGAAATTTGACAAGTGTTCTTGGGTGTCTCTAGTGTTGTTTAAATGACTACCAGATGAGGGAAAGATGAATTCAGATGGTATGATGAATAAAAAAACACAAACATGCATTCAATTTCTAAATATTTTTCTTTGTGTTATAGGATGTCTTGGAGGTTAATTTTTGGTGCAGGGATTTTTTTGGGTGTTGATTTTTTGCCCCCATTCAATCATCCCTGTCACTTGAAATTCTGCGTAGCTCCCCTCGGGGGGTTGTAAGGGTTCAATTACCAGCCAAGTTAATTTAACCGGCTTTTGCTGTCGATCCACAGAGTTGTCCTGAGTTAACAAGGGTCCTTAGGTATGTTTTTGCAGATGATTGTTCTATCGGTATACTCTGATTTATTGTTTTTGAGGTGCACAGTCTGTTATTGTAACACAAGGATGGTATCCAGACTCAAAGTCTTGATATTGTCATTTAAAGTCCTGGTGTGTTATTAAAAAAACTTTGGTAAGACTGTTTATATTTATTTATCAAATTAATGTAAATTCAATGTTAATATTTGTTTCCAGGGAGGGTGATTATGATGAGTTTTTATGCCATTTAAAAGGACTGTGTGATCTTTACCAGTTATCTCGTGATACGTAAGTAATTGTGAAATACTGGGTAACCTGTCATAATTAAGTTTTTATCTGAATGTATATAGTTAATTTATTATTATAATTATTTTCTGGTACAAGTGGCCTGAATTGCACATTTCCACTGGCAATGTTATAAAGCAATTGGTTCATGCTTTTACAGCTGTAGATGTGTACTTTTGAATTACAGTACATGATTGTGGAAGGTTGGAGAGAGGTCAAGAAGCTTAAATGTTTTTATTACACTCCAAACTTCTTGTGTGCACCGTACATGTAACTCTGTAGTTCACGCTAAAGCTTAGGTGAACCAGTTGTTAAATATGTAGTGGAAGAGACCAGCAGACGATGTGGGGGATGCCAAAAAGTGCGGTTAGCCATAGTACATGTAATTTAAGTCTACACTTGAGCCCAGTGGCTAACAGGCTGGAGCATATCCCGGTTCCAGTAGTATAAAGCAACTAGCAGTATAAACTACTCTCCTCTCCCCTGGATGGGATGCTAGTCCATTGCAGGGCTACCATGAACAGTAAATTTATACACGTGAGTGAAGAGAGGCAATATGAGGGTAAAGTACATCTTGCCCAAAATCACAACTTGACACCAGCAGCCAGGGCTTGAATCCAGACCACATCATCGTCAGAGAGAGCGCGCTAACCATTGGGCTACTGTACTTCCCACGTGGTTAGCACACTGTACATGGATGTTTATTCTTATTTCTTAATTAATATTTTGCCTCTTCTGTCTTTATTTATTCATTGACAATGTTACTGTTTTATTAGACATCTCGACAATTTCTTTTTCAGGTTTCAAAAACCAAAGATTCTTGCAGCTCTTAAAGCAGTGGAAACAGATATTAACACAATGGCAACATTATTTGGGTAAGAATATTATTTAATTAACAAATATGTAATATCTACACACAAATTCTCCTGACTGATCTCTACATTTTCTTATAGTATTTATAAGTTGGGAGATTTTGTTAAAAGATCAAAGCAATTTCCCTTTGGTGATCATTTTGTTAATTCTCATAACCATTTCTCTTGATGCCGCCATGTTAAGTACTGTGCTTATCTGTTTGGCGGCAGAAACTTCATGTTAAATTAATTTTACTTTTTATAACTTTGCTTTTATCATATTTAGAAGTGTTAATTACTTTGATCTCATTAGAACAGATGCAAGTTCTACTGAAGCAATTACACAGTGCCCAGTTGGATTCATCACTCCTAGACAAGGAGGTTTGTCACAAATAATCTTATTAATAATACTAGAAAGATATTAATTTATCAGTGACACAATTCAAGTTACTTGGCAAACATTTCCGAGTTCCATCCATAGTCAAAACCATTAAGTAACAAGTTCTGCAGGCCTGTCAGATACTCACATCAGTTGGGCACTCCATAAGTTTTGTCAATTATGTGAAGGCAAACCTCATTTTATAGTACTCAACAAATTTGTAAAACTTACATAAATGACAACCTATTGTGGCTATCAAAAAGAGAATTTATATTTTAAAGTGGGGTTGACAGGGCAAATTCCGGTTTGTTAGCATTTACGAGCTGCATTCATGTATTTTTTGTTGTTAGGTCGTCGAATGCGCCTTGCGTATTTTGCTTCACCTTATGAGCTATTGGATGTTAAAAGACCAGGACAGGATCATCACTTCACGAGAGAAGGTAAAACTTGTCAGTCATTTTCAAATTGATGTGAAGGGAAACGAAAACTGGTCAAGTATGAAATTAAGTAATTGCCTTGAGTATGCATGCAATGTTTGAAGAGCATTATGTACAAGCTAGGGCCCTATAATCATACTATGGGCCCTCCGTATTAGCTACGGGTGTATGTGTAGTTGTGTACAGTTGATCCCCAGAATCTCAAACTCTCAAGAGAAATGATAAGTAATTTGTGAAATCAAGGAGTGTGAGATCACTGATAGTAAGTGATCTGAAGAAGGAATCCGAGGGAAATGGGTTTGAGTTTGCGAGTTTTGACTGTTTAAAGTATCCTAGGTCTGCAATGTGTGCAAAGAGCTGCAGCTTTATAGCCATGATTCTAGATGAATATTCATCTTTGTTTTGCAGACCCTCCCCCTCGAGACTTTGGTTACCAAGTGTATGTGTCTTTGGAGCAGTCACAGAAGTCGTCATTACCCATCAGCCCTCTTATTGTAGAACCTGGGGGTTATGGCATGTTGGGAATAGGTTCAAGGTAACATTATTTACAATGTTTGGGTTCTCGTTACAGCAGACTCTCAGAGGAGGGGAAAGTCAGGGGGTTGGGGGGAGGGAGGGTTAGTGTCACACACTAATGAGATGAGGGCTCCGTTGTTCAAAGTATGATTAAGTTAATCTAGGATAAGCGTGAATTTTTATTAGTTTTATTTACATAGTTTTCTGATTATATTTTGTGTCCTCCAGTTTTGACGTCAACTGATCTCAAACTCCAGAAAACAAATACAATAAAACAGTCTTATACAAGAGAAATTGAATTCTCCTGGCAAGAATTTGTTTTTTGATCAACTGTAGCTATTATGTTTACATGGATCAGCATCTTCATTCTCATTACTTGCCTGGTTACAATGGTAATAAAATTGTTGTGAGAAATTATAAATTGATCGTTGTTGTGTTTCAGTATCAAGTACCAACCACTGAATGATAACAACAGTGAAGAATTCCATGCGTCCTTTGTGCTGGAGCTTTGCAAGCCATTGCCAGCTGCAGCAGAGATCGTACACAAGATTTATGAAGTTGTTAATAAAACAGGTAACATGGCAGTATATTTAGGTAAATGTCAACACAGGTTTTGGCCTAAAAAATTATTAGTACAGAGGATGTTCTGAAGTGAAGACTTTGTAAACTCTGATAAGATTACGGACTTTGTTCCAAAATATCAAAGAAATCCAAGCCAAAACTCATTTGCTGCATTTTTAAGTTTGTCTATTCGTAATCCATTTTAGTTCATGCCACCATTTTGTCTTCTTCGCTTCCTAATGAGTTACTGTCATTTGTTGGGTAGCCTGTGGCTCTCGTTTCCAGTTTTGGCAATAAATGTGAGGTTAGGACTGCTGCAACTGAGCAGATCTAACATTAAAAATTACACTCGACACCAAGTACCAGGAAACAGACCACAAAGATTGGATATGCGAGTTGGAGAACTTCGAACTCAAATTCTCTTGTGTTGCTTTTCAGGCACTTTCAGTCATTCCTCAAGAGTACCAATCGACAGCCTCATAATAAGACAGGTAAGAAAGGTTTATGTGCCTGAGAATATATACCTTAGAAAAACTACCATTTAATAAATTTTGGGAACAATTCAAAGTTTGCCTGTGCTGTTCGTCACAGAGTGCATTTTGGTCAGTTGTAAAAGCGTTGTGTTGATTAGTGACGTGTGAAGTATTTTTGTTTCCGAACACTCGGTACTACCCTCGTACTACTCACACTAGTTTTTCATTGGATGATAAGAATCGGCTCTTCGGGATTTATACGAAGATTTTCCGAAAATGGCACTTGATTGTTAATTTTATAGCCCGTTTTCGTGTGCTTTAGAAGCGAATGTTGTCCGAAATTTTGTACCTAAATTTCTCTAGTTTAGGAAGCAAGGGCTATGGGCTGACATTCTCACGGGTATGTGTACTTGTTTTGCAGTGGTTGAAAGAAAAAGGAATTTCAGCTGGTGAACATGGAAATACATATTATGCGGTATGTGGAAAAAATGTCAACGGAAAGCGGATTCACTTACTTCGCATTTCACTTTTAATTAGTGCTTTTCTGATGACTAACCGATAAGTAATTACATTTTATCAATTGCAACAAAACGCAACTAACACAATGAACTAATTTGATCTAAAAGCAGAAACACAACCAGTGCCAAGCGCGGGAAATATGAAACCACTACAAAGCGCGGGAAACGCGTGAGTGTTACGAAGCGCGGGAAAACCTGCAATAGGTGCCAAGCGCGGGAAAAGATGCAGCCAGTTCTACTCGTGAGAAAACGTGCGACCAGCGCCAAGCGCGGGAAAACATTTGACCGGTTCTGATTGGTTAAAAATTTTGGAGTAGAATGTTACCATAGATTGATCAGTTGTCAAGGTTTTTAAACCAATTACAAGCAGTCCCATGCCAGCCTTTATCTTCCTTCCTTCACGGCTAACATTTATTTATTTTTTACATTATGGTTGCAGAGTTTGCCACAGCATTACCATGTGTACCACGTGACAGAAAACCAATCGACAGCAGATGAGCCCGTACAGTCTTCTGGGATGGGACTGTTGCTGTACAGGATTGGCTTCACACATCCCCGGCAGATCCCTGAAATAATACCGGTACAATACTACATTCCCCCCCACCCTTCCCTCCCTCCCTTTTTCAAGAAATTCTAGCAACTGAACACAGGCTGATTGCGGAACAATGAGGGAGGGGAGGGTGGATCGTCGCACCTGTTCTGGTCGGAATCCTGTATCAGAGAAGTAATTGAGCCCGCGATTTTGACAGTGTCGTTGCTTAGCAACATGACATCCTGATGACGTCAAGCTGACGTGAAAAATTTTGGTGTTATCGTAATTTGACAAAAACAGGAAACTTTTGTAAACATCTGATGTATTTATTTGACGGATGTAAATTATTTCTAACTGGATATTTCTTTCTTTGTCCAAAGCTACTTCGAAGACAAGCGATGTTCAACACGTTGTTAACGAGCGCGTTAAGAAGCCACAAGCCTCTCAAGAAAAGTAAGCATTTTTGGCGCGTCACGCAATCATCTTCTAACAATCTTTTAGTCACATCTAGTATTCCTAACGCTTTCTTATTTTTTTTTTCGTCGGAGTGAAAATAAGCCGAGGCTAGCCAAGAGAACTTCCGTGTATGTGAACTAATGGCTTTGGCTGATCAAATAACAGTAAAACGCTAATTACTGATTTTGTTTCAGAACCTAACAGCGAGGAATTTCTGTTTGAACTGAGAGCGTCACAGCCATTCACCTTGACAGTGACCTTTGAACATCCTTGCACATCCAGCATGGCTTCCAGTAAGTGAACCAGCTATTATCGTATGCGTTAATCGTAGGCAAAATCGTACCGTCTAATTCGACAACAACAACAACAACAACAACCATTTTATTTTGCCAAATTAAATTGAGAAAAAAATTACAGCAGAATAGAAAATTAACTAAAATAGGCAAAAAAACTACTCAGAATAGAAATAAACTAAACGAGCTGAGTAGTTACAAAAAAGGAATTTAATTGCTTGACGAGGTTGTACATAAAAGAAGACAAAAATAAACATTTATGCAGGATCTTCAGATAATGTTGATGTCTTTTTTACACATTTTATTTCAGTTGATTTTTTCGTTTCCGAGGATCATACTGTGAAAGCCAGTCTGACCACAGTGCCTGGAAAGCCGCTGTTTTGCTCTAATGATTACATTTCCAGAGTTACTCAGAGGTGAGTCGATTCTGATTATCTTTCAACTACAAGGGGATGGCAGCCTGTGATAAATGCTGTCTTTTCCTGATCAATGTTTACCACCTATTTATAGTACCATGTACCCATACCAACTTCATTTGTTTTTCTTCCCTCGCTGTCCTTGTTTAATGCGTTGCTTTGTTTTGAACGATCTATTGCTGTATTGTTTAATTGACAGGTGTCTATCAATCCCAGCTGCAATGCGTTGCATTATAAGAAAAGCACAAAGCGTCAAATTAGAGGAACTTCCGGTCAAGACCAGCGAAGAACTTCCGCTTCCTGTCGGCATAGGGCAACCAAGCACTAGGCTAGCGAGCCTAACACTCCCGCCCACTGCCGCTCTGTTCGGTGCGGCCGTGGGGACTCCGTCCAATCCTAACACACCAGTGTTCCTTGGATCATCACCTTCGTTCACAGCCTTCACTTTAGAGACACCATCTCCTACCTTCAGCGCCTTTCCGTTTTCTTCCATTTCTCCGACGTTTTCTTTCTCTACCGCCGAAGTTGCGGCAGCTGCGGCAGATTCGGCCTCGACAGCCGCCAAACAACCCGAGAAGAAACCCGACTCCACGAAAACGCCGACACTCCCGAACTTAAAAATCACGCTCAAGCGAAAACGCGCGGATGAATACGTCATTCAGAACTTTCAACTGCCAGAGGAGGTCCCTAGAAGCGGGGAAAACTTAGCAGGCGGTCAAGCTACAGCTAAAAGCAAAGAACCCGTGATTCCAGAAACAATGGAAAGCGATAACTTTTCGTTTGATCTTGCCGCCGTTTCGGGGGCGAGCTTCGTCATGGGAACATCATTCCCGGATGTGACAGCCGGTCTTGACGGGTCAGCGGTCGTTTCCTCTGGCAGTGCTGCAGGTGGTCAACACGTTGGTATGGCGGGCTCAGACTCTATAGCAGCTGCGAGCGGGTTAGGGATCGTTCCCGGGGGAATCGAGGGATTACCCGCCACCGCCGATTTGTTCGATATTGGAGCCGCTGGCGCTGACGGGACAGATTTAGAGGGAATTCTACAGAATCTTTCTGGGGCGTCTCACCTCCCCCCTGGAATTGTATCAGGCAGCTCGGCTTTGGATTTTGATGCAGGTTTAGGTATGTACTTCATGTAAAAACACCGGGGTTGAGGGAAGAATGAAATTGGATAAAATTAGCATTTTGTTGCCAGTTCTTTGCGACAGGAAAAGCAGAACAGACTCCCCCCTCCCTTGAGTTTCTGTGTCTGCTGCACAAAATCGCGAAGTTTAGGTGCCTGCCCGCAAGAAAAGGCACAAGTTAAAAAACACAAAACAATTATTTTGAAAAGTGATCACCTGTATAATTGCTGTTTACTAAACAAGTGTGAAAGATGACTAATAATAATGATAGCAGGGGTCTTGCGCGACCTTAATTAACAGCAGTGGAAGATGACTAATCTCGTTGCGTTCTCTGTGTTAGGCGCTGGAGTTCCAGGACTTGACGTGTCCGATCCAGGCTTTGACATAGACGCGGCCATCGATGCCAGTGCTGCTGCTGACCCAAGTATTGCAGGCACTGCAGGTAAAAAAAGAACACTTTGTGGTGTACACTTCGGATTTATTTTGCAACTCGCATGGTTGGAGTAAGCCCCAGAAAAACGGCACGGTAAAACGCGCGCAATAAGAAAAAATTTTTGTTCGAGGCATTGCGGTAAGAGGCTTGAGAGACATGTTGCATGAAGGGGCGCTGCTTTGCTAAAAATATTTGTTACAACATTGCTGCAATCGTAGGGAAATGTTAAACGTGGTATTAGACGTGCTGATTGCAGGACCAAGATTAGCCCAGCATTATGTCACCCTGGTGTCTTGGTCACTTTGTGTTTAATTTTAAGGAGAATCGGGCACTACATGAATGCTCAAGCTAAACCATGTTTTCTTTTTCCTTTCCAGGTGCCTTTGACGTCGACTCCACGCTGGACTTTGACCTCGACCATATTGCGGCTGTAAGGGGCCTCCCTCCTGACGTCACAGGCACGGCGGATCTGCTGGCCGTTAGTGGACTGGGCGACGGAACTGTTGACATTGACTTGCCGGGAACATCTCAGTCGAAAATGTAAACGTTGCGTTACAGTCGTCAGATTTCGTGACAGTTAGAATTCGTGACAGTCAGCCATATACGCTGTGGAACGTGTTTGCCTTCAAAAGGGAGGGAATTGTAGCTGCATTTTTTGTTTGAGCCAATACCTATAAGACGTGATGCTTTTGTCATTCTTGAATGATGTAAAGGTCAGTCGGATATTGGTCCTCATTTACTAATAACAAAAATACTGGAAGATGGAGCTAGCCATTCTAGCGTTGAGAGGTCGAGTAGTTCAAATACAAGAACAGTGCAAAAGTTAGCACGGAAGAAAAGCTCTGTCGGGTCAGTGTACAAAACATGGTGCAGAAAGAAACAAAGTGTATATAGTTTACGATATGACCGCTGTTTTCACTTTAAGATGCCTTGAGAGCCAGCCATATCATAACACGAAACAGCGTCCGTGTTTCAACTAAAAGTAATTTATTTTGTTCACAGAACAAATACAAACAATATCAAATATATTATTTTCGAGGTTTGCATTTTCCGTTGTTTGTATTTCATGCATTGTATTGTAAATTGTGTAAATAAACCTTGAACGTAAGACATCATCTCGCATGTACGTGTATTTATCCACTTTTACGTCCTCGCTATTAATCTGGTTGGAAAAAAAATGGACGAGATTCAAAACGCCACACGAGCTGCTAGCCTCCTACGCATACGTTCTTTTAGCTCGTCACGCAATCTTTTCTGCCCAACGGAGGAAAGATTGAACGTCTGCGTTGGAGGGTCGCCCACTACTTCTTGGAACGGGATACTTCATTGGTTCTTAAAACAATAGAAAACAGGTCATAACAATGCCCCTATCCATGAATAACAATAGAGGTAGTGTTTACAGCGGGCGAATGAAAATAGAGGTTCCAGAGAGGAAGTGTCTTACTGGCGTTAGAGGGTGACGCCCTACGTAGTCGATGTCGTTTGAGACCTTTCCCAACCAGTAACCAGGCAGGTTTCAACGAATACTCGGAATAAATGTGCAGCTGGCTTGGCACTGCTCGAGGCAGACACCTGAAACAGACTACACGAAACAAAAAATGGGTCAAATCACTGTAATCTAGTGCGTTGCTTTGTAGAGTCAATCGTAAACTCATTCTCGTCCCCAGAGCCCTCGCTTCTTTTGGTCACGTGTTCGGCGGCACAGCTAAAACGAGTAGCTCTCGAGACGAGAATGCAAACTCGAATAGCCTTCATTTGGAGGGTGGAAGGGAGGGAGGGGTAAACTTCAGAAGGTCAGGAGGAGGGGTGGTGAGTGGAGATGAAATATTCAAAGCTGTATTATGTTGACATTTCAAACACTGAACAGCAAGTATCTCAGAATGGACGAGTTTATTGACCCTGGTTTGCAATGATTTACAAGTTAGACGCACATGAATGAAGAAGGACACACACAAAACAGTCAGAATTATTTCCACGGGTATCACTCGATTTCTTAAAAAAACAGTCATGTCTTGGAAAAAAATAGCACAAGATTTACATATCGATTTTTTTCTTCCTCTAAGTATAAATACAATTGTACAGCTCATATTTCGCGTGCAACATTTTTAAAAACGGTATTCATTAAACGTACTAGCTACTTGACCTTGTGAACAATTTCTTTATTGAAAAACCCTTTTGCGTTTTTTTTCTTTCCAATTTTATTAACTGTACATCGGACGGGCGGCTAAAAACACGTCAGAAAGTACGCCCTAATAGTGAATAGTTTTATTTTGTGGCATAAAAATGTTCGATTAGCTTGCATTCCCACCCAGAGAAGCCACAAAGTCGGTTAATCGTGATTCCAAGTGCTGATCGAAAGAATTGCAGCTATTGGGGACGAGAATGTCAACTTGCTTTACGTGAAATGTAAAAAGTATCAAATTCTGTTTATATCTTAGTATATTTTGTGTCCGATACGAGTTGAATCAAACTGGAAAAGCCGAGAATCCCATTTAAACAAAAACTAACATTGCACAAGGTTTGGCTACTGTCCTTGCGATAAAAAACAGCTCTATACAAATCCATTTTCCTCCAGTGGATCATGATCATCATTATCATCATCTTCGTCGTCGCTTTCGTCGTCCTCCTCGGCATCGTTGCCATTCTCGTTGACTCGTTGATCTTCGTCGTCGTCGGCATCGTCGTAATCATCTTCGTCATCATCGTCGGAGTCTCGGGAGCCACCCCTCTCTACTTGGTCTCTGTGGATTATAGCGCGTTCGTACGCCTGCATTACAGATTTTCTCATGGATGTCTTGCGGCCCTCTTGTAACTTGTTTTCATCTCGTTCTTCGTGCTGCCCCAGTGGTTCGAGTTTGTGTCGAGGAAGCCATTGCCTGAACAAAGTAAACAATACGGCGTTACCTTCCTCTTTTAGAACTCATATAAAATTCTCTACAAAAGTCATTTTAATTCACGCTTACCACGTGCGCCGGGTATCAAAGAACAGTACAAGGTAGAGGTGCTCTTCTGTGATGGCCCGCTCCTTCAAAACATCCTCAGGGGGGACGGGGATGGGCACGCCGCGGTGAAGGAAACCTTTCTTCGTTCGAGGATTTATGATCTGTTGAGAGAACGGGAAAAAATACTCAGCCCACAGTCAGAATACGCAGAGGTATTGGTTAGCAACATGAAGCGACATTCTGGCGCAACAACTTTCAGGGACGGAACTGACTCGCGAGTTCTCCAACTTGTTTTTGATAGCACAGATTGAAATAATTGGGAAATTAACGAGGGCTTAACGAAGAACTGGTAAAAACGCCAATCGGTTCTCGCGATTTTGGGTTTCGTTTCGAAGAGACGAACAACAAATCTGCATCGACACTTTAAAAGGTCAACGAAAAGTCGCATTGAAATTGCTAGTGAAAATTTCTAAACGATATTCTTCCGTTTCGCAACCAAACTACCACTACAATCAAAATGAGCACATGAGCCTCTCGTTCGGATGTATAGGATGTGTCATAAAGAGATTGATTGACTGACTGACTGACTGACTGACTGACTGACTGACTGACTGACTGACTGACTGACTGACTGACTGACTGGCTGGCTGATTCACAGTTAACAAGACTTACCAACGCAGGATAAGATGGGTATCCCCGGCATTTGGCCCAAACCAAGTCCAACGGCTGTAAAGGAGGGAGGTCGGCCATCTCAGAATCCGAGGTGGTTGTTTTCCGAGGCCTGGGCGCAGCTTTCTTCTTCCTCTTTCCGTCCACTGGTCCATTAATGGCACGATTTTCAGCCGAACTGTTCTCCGTGTCCGTCGTGCTAAGTTCATCTTCGGACAGCGCCGACAATTTCCGACACAGTTCTCGGGATGCACGAGTGCCGTTCATTCGTATATCGCTGATGTCCGACTCCGAACCGCTCGTGTACGAACGATACGAACGCTGCCGTAAACCGTTCGTGAACGCAAAGTGATTATTGACACGGTCAGACGAGTGTGTGTCGAACATAGGTAACGTGGCGTCTTCTATCAGCTTGCCCAGTTCAGTCTTATACGTCTTCTTCGGTACATAGCATCCATCGTTGTTACCAAAGCTTTCACTAGATGGTCGCTTCTGAGCTTTCTTGTCATCTTTCGGCGCTGGCTGATGCCTTTCCTCGAAGACCACATCGTCTTCTCCAGCATCTTCCGTGTGCAGATTCTCCGTGACCTGACACTCGGTGCTAACAGGATCAAACGTTCTGTCAGATTCCGTTGTTTTTAACACGTGATTCACGGTCGGTAAGATGTCGAATGGGAACTTGTCGGCGCCTGCTGATAGGTTCCGTCTGGCTCTGTGCCTTCCTTTATTGAACAATATGCCGCTTCGCCGGCTTGTACCAGGACTGGGGTTGGCAGTAGCTCTGCTGTTCAACAGACTCTCCCCTGCTAAGCGATGATCTTCAGAGTCCAAGCTCTTGGTCGGATGCGTACCGCCATTGAGGGCCTCATTCTCGTCAATGGGCCTGAACTTCTTCAAAGGCTGCTCGCCGTCCAGTGGTGACAGACAAGGGTCATTGTTGCCGTCCATACCGCCAACTAAACAGATAAAAAACGCAAAATCAACTTCAACATTCTCCCCACCGCTTTTCATACATTTTCTTAACTCCGAGGAAAAATTTGATTTTTTAATCGAAAGATTTTTCCAGAGAAGATAGGCTTTCATAGCCTGCCTTCCTGGATTCGTTATCAATGGGTAAAGGCAACTTGCAAACTGACACTAAAATCAAGGCAGACTGTTGGTGTACGGTTATGGTAGATACTCTAGAAACAATATTTGTAAGTGTATTCTCATCACTCCCGGCCAGCCGGCAGTATTCACAGGCCACTTGTTTTCCGTTTGTCACGAGCGTGAGACAAAGAAAAACTTTCGTGTCCCAATGCCAGGTTCATTCGTGACATAGATCATACCAGGAACAGTTGAAGTCAGCAGACTTAAAGATTGAACCGTACAGCTAAAAGGATGAATATTTACCACTTGATTCTGAGAGTTGTCTCTTCTCTTGGTTCAGCTTCCTTCTTACAAGTGCAATCTCTTTACGCAGCATTCTAACTCTAGTAGCTCTCACACCTTATGAATAAGGAAATAAAACAAAACAAAAATCAAATTAGTATATACCAGAGAGTTAAAACTTTGGCTACTGAAAGATCTAGATGTCTGCAGCACTTGGTGTCTTCTCACCTCCATGCTTGATAGCCTGGGTCATATCCAGTTTATCCTGAAGATCTTTGAGCTGTTCTTCTAGAGTCATGTCTTTCCTCTGTTCATCTGTCAGGATAAAATCTAGAAGAAAACAAATTTATCCACCATAAACAATACTGTTATAAGGCATTTTTCTTTTCTCTGTGCAATGTGCAAAGCAAGTCTTGTGTGAGAGCCCAGGGATAGTAGATTTTCTTGTCGAGCTGGAAGATTTATCTATCATTTGCCAGACGACAAGTCAAAGTTTGGACCTGTTTATTGGCAGAAGAAGCAAGGCCAGCGGGAAACCCCTTCAGGCTAGCACCCCCCGGGGGGGGGGGGGGGTGCTCTCCCATATGAATGGCCTATACGGGGACGTGCCACTGGATAGGGTATGGTTTTTGACCCCTCCGGCCCTGAACAGGGTATATAATTTCAAGCTCGTCTGGCCTAATCAGGGTCTGAACCTGTCCTAGACAGGCTCACAGTTGTGACAGTGAGTATTTGCACTTTCAAGATCAACCAAACTATTCACGGAATTTTGCTTTTAACTTTTGCCTCAATGCCAATCCAATAAAATATTGTGATATCCTACTATAGTTAAAGAATTCAGTGAGGTGGCCAAGGTTGATTTTCTTGGATCAAAGGAAATCAGATTAGAGGGGAAATTGTACTAACTCCTTGAATGTTTTTTTTCCTTTGGCATCTGCAAAACATCTTACATCAGTTATTAAAAAAAAGTCATAGCAAAATTTCTCTGAGACATCAAAAATTGGCTCACCTTCTTCAGTTGGTTCTCTGTCAGCAAGCGTAGGTGGCTCCTCAGTGTGCAGTCCTGTAACTGGGTCAATACCAGCACGCTCCACTTGTCGCCTGGCCGCACGCACAATAGGACGTCCTTGGTCTCGCAGTTTGAGTGCTGCCCGGTAGTAAATGGTGTCTGGTGCATTATACCTCATGCAGTTGCCGATAACCAGGTTGAAATCATGCTCAAATTGCTCCATAGCTGTGTAGTGATTGTCTTCAATACGCTTTGACATTGTTGAGAAATCCATGGGTTCGTCGATAACATCAAGATAGTCTGTGACCTAGAAAAAAACAAAACAGGTAATGTCACATTTACGGAAATAGTTGAGTCAATTAAATTTTCTTAAAAAAAAAAAACAACAACAACAACTTATTGCTTTAGCCAACATCCTAATTACATGAACTCAACTATTCAAAGTGGAACTTGAAATTTCAATTCTCCCAAAAGTTGCCATGCATTTGCCTTAATGTTAGTTGTAAGAATTTAATAGTACATCAAGACATGATTAATTTTTTCTCTGTTCTTATAACCATGCAGCCTGACGATGAATCAAGGACTTTTATATAAAATTCAAAACTGGTGAATATTTCTATGCTGTATAGGGAGGTAATATACAAGGAAATTAAAGGTCTTCAAAACCAAGTACTCAATTTCCCAAAAAATTCATGCAACAGACAAGCGATTTTTGGAGCAATTTTTATGCATGCCCTTTATCCCAGCTACCGGTTTTGACCTACATCCCTGTAAATACCATTTAGTTTTTATTTCCCCACCTCTTCAGTATCAACAGGTTCAGTAAAGATCTCTCCTGGGTCTTTAGTCTGCAGAAGATCAAGGGTTTTCCTGAGGACGATGTTGAGTGGCTGCAACTGCAGGTCCACCACATGCTGTTTAACCTTCACCTGATTAGTCAGGTGGAAAGAAAATACAAAATATAAACTATCGCCTTTCTATTAGAAATGTTTACATTGCATTTTTCATAGATTATGAGCAGCCACTATTTTTTTCATGCATCACCACAACTTGTGCCTAATTTTCATGCCGTCATATTTTTTCAATTCATGCTCAATGGACGGTGTTCATAAATCAAGGAAAACAACTGTTCCCTTAGCTTTCAAAAAGATAAAAAAAGTGCTCAAAGGGTTGCTTTGTGTCTCAAAAGAGGCGAAATAGGAAATTCAGGCTAGTCCTCGGACAAAATATAAAATAAAAAAATATAATAATATAAAAATGCAACACTTTTATTCCTGCCATCAAATTGGTATGCGTGTGCAGCCAATTTCCCTGCTGCTGGATCATGGATTCTATAAGTATTGGTTCTTGTTTTGATCCGAGGGTCTGGATCCTTGTGTTTGTTTTTTTTTTTTCAAAAACAAATTCCCATTCAATCTGAGACTGGGAAAGTGCAAGAAATATTAAAGATAGTTACCTGTTCTCGTTTAAGCTTTTCTCTTTTTCTAATCAGCTCCACCAACAGACGAGCCCTCTCCAGGTCATGCCGCAGACGCTGCCAGAAGTGCAGCTGCTCTTTCATTGCCTTGATTCTCAGTGATCTCTCACTTGACTAGAGAACAAAGGATAGAGACATCAACCAATGATGAATAATACTGACAAATTAATTATTGTAAACAAAAAATAAACAATGTAAACATCACTACAAAAAAGTTTGCATGTTTTTTTTTGTGAGATTGATCAGCTAAAAGTTAGACAGGGACGTACATAAGATTTGAAACTGCTGGAAATTTCTTTCCTTTAGACCGGTAGTGATGGAAATGGCTTTCCACATTTCCTAGTATTCATAAGTGGTAAAATTCATGCAACAGATGGGTATTTTATTCGGCTAAAAATAATTGTTTATGTTCCTAAATGATGCTAAATGGCGGTGTAAAATTGCACCGACGTTTCGGCAATACTGCCTTCTTCAGGGTGGCGTGAAGAAATAATGAGTTTGTTATATGTAGTTGTGTGCCATTTTGAAAATGTTTTGAAAATATTACTGGCATGCGCCAAAAAATTGCTTGCGTGCATGTGTAATTTATATGAAAGAAGAGTCGTGATTCATCCCTTGGGGAGCGAGTGTTTCACAAACTTGAAGATTAGTCTCATCTCCTCTCATTGGCGGACGTCTTTCGTCTTCGTCTTTCGGCTCCCAGCTTTAATCTACATTCCTGTTAGACTGTTGACAAACAGTTCCACATCTGACCTGAAAACCATATTCTGTCAAGAGAAATTACAGGTTACACTGTTGAGAATTTCCCCTCACCTCATCAGCACCAGCTTTCTGGCTCTGGTGGCTTGCCTGAAGTCTTCTTAACAACGGAACTCCATTTCTCGACTGCCGTTTTAACATCCAGTAACTCTGAAGGCTCTGAATAAACTGAGCTTTTCGTGCCATTGCTACACGCCCCACAATCTTACTCAGCCTATTAAAACAGGGAAAACAGAAAAACCATAATCAGTTAAGATACCAGTGTATGGTATTGTGTATAACATTTGCCTTTCCTAAATGCTTCATGATTGAAGAATTTGAGCATGTCAATTTTTGTTCCAAAAAAAAAATTAAACACTACAAAAGCAATCTTACATATTACAAAAAAAATAATACTCAAATCAGTGACCTTTTGTAACTCATTACCATTAAAACTGTCTTCGAGATGCCTCAAAGTCACAATTTATCCCATATCCGACAATCCCTTGCCATTTGTTCTATCCAGAACATTCCTTGCAAACTGGCCTCAGTGCAGAATGTCATTTTGAATGTAAAATCACACACTCCACATTATAAAAACAATATCTTTTTTACAATTTCTTGGCCTAGGTCACACACATATTTCTTTTTCTTTTCTTTTCTTTTTCAAATATTCATTATTTTTTTAATACCTGCCACTGGCAAGAGCTCTCACAGTTCACAAGCATTAATGAGTCTGTTGTCATAATTCATTCAATAAAATTAACTCAATTACCTCTTATTTTCTGACAAGAAAAGCCTAATGTCCCATGAAAAAAAATCCAGCACAAAGTTGCTGTTTTGGGTTGAACTTTGTATGTGTGAAGAATTGGTCAAATGCCAACTTAAAATTAAATTGCTTGAGGCTAAGAGGTTCACTATTAGTTCAAGAAACAATAGAAAGCTACTTTGCTGACGATGATTTGGCAACTTTAATGGATCAAAGTATATAGCAAATATCGTTAATGGCAGAAAAGCAGGTGTATACGGATTTAACAATTTGTAGTAAAATTCATGTAACCTGCTTCTATGAGGAACTTTCAATAAATAATGTCAAACTTTAGACGAGGCACTGGTGGAAAATCTTGAGAAACACTGGCATCAATTAAGCAATAATTAACATGTCTGATAATGTGTAAGACAGCCGTGAATTATTAACTCTTGTTGGTCGGTTCCCAAATTAAATTGTTCAACAGCTTCATCTCGGTTGATAATAGCAACCACTGACAAGACAATTATTTTGCGTTTTGAATAAAATAAACAACAAAGCCGAGATAGAAAATATTGCTTTTAGAATTTATTATTATCAACAAAAATCAAGATTATCTCATTCCCACATTCACTTGTTTGCCAATTGCACAAGGCTTTTCTAAATTAATGTATATTTTCATATTTTCACACATAAACTGTAATTTAAAACAATATTGAGATACAAAAATCTGTGTGAAGAGTAGCAGATATTTATTTTGCTGCTTTGCAGTTTGGTAACTATCCAACACTTTCATCTCTTTATAGAACAATATTACATTGTAATTGAATATCAAAACAAAACAGGACTAGAATTAAGAATATGAACAGTTGCTAGGCGACAGTTATATACAAGTAACATTTAGACTTTTAAAGTGCCAGCAACAAAAACAGAAGAAAGTCAATATTATGTAACAAAGAATTGTGTATATACACAAAATTATTTTTAAAGACTTACCGGTGGGCAGGAATAAATGGAATGTTAACAATTGGAACTGCACTTGTTTTCTTTTCTGCCAAAAGTTTCCTAAACTTCTTGATGCTGCGTTTGGATTTTGTAGATTTTGCAGATTTACTGCTTGCTTTTGCAGGCGTCTTGCTTGTTGTCTTACTTGGAGTCTTGCTTTTAGAAAGGTTAGTTTTCTCTTTTATTTCTTCCTCACTATGTTCTTCCTCTTTACCTGCTTCCGAGTCAGAGGGTGTGTGAACATCGCAAAAAGCAGTCTTGCGTACAGTCAGCTGTCCGTTTTCACCTTTTATAGGTTCAATCTTCATGTACAAGCCAGCTTGCTGTGCGCAAGTAACATGAAATGCTGTGTAGCAGTTTGTTTTGAAACACTGGATGCATGCGCCATGCCTACGCTTACAGATGTAGCAAGTGAGTTTCCACCTTGCTTGAGGAATATTCTCAATGGAGTCAATAGGTTCCAGAAACACTGTGTTTGCAAAGCACACTTCAGGAATCCATAACGCACACACAACATGCCCCCACTTGCCGGTATCAGTCTGTTTAAATGCACCAGTTTTGTTTGGACACAGGACGCAGTCCACTGCCCTGGATGGAGACTGCAGACACCGTCGACAAAGCCACTGTCCCTCAGGAATGTATGGCACACCATAACACTCTTGATGCACTGCCAAATTGCACATGTCACAAAACAAGATTGCGTTACTATTTTGGCATTCGCCATCGTTACAAATACAACATACAGCATCTTCATCGATGTACTGGTTTGGATCGCAATTCGTTTGGCTCTCGAAGTAAGACTCTTTCTCTAATCTGTCCATGAGAGTTTCGAAGACTTCTTGAGATACCGGTGCGATTCCTTCGCTCTTTCGCTTGTCATTTATAGTGTCTAGCCAAACATAGTCCTCTTCGTCCATATCGTATTCGACCATTTCGTCCAATTCTTCAGTGGTTTGCTCGATAAATCGAAAGTAAGTAGTAGATCTAACCGGCGCATCTGGTTGTCTAAATCCCGATTCCATATTCTCGCCATACTCGGCTAACGGCAAGCTCACTTTGTTGTTGTTTTCGCTCGATTGTTCATTCTTCGATTTTGTTTCAGCAGTTAGCGGCTTGATCATCATCGTTTCAAATGTTTCCTCCGGTTTTTCTGGCTCCGGAGTGGAAATTTCCTCGCTATCCAGAATGTCTAGCTGGTCACTGATATGAATTCTATGAGGAAAACCTTCGATTTCCACTTCAACAATTTTCTGTGCTTGAGCGTAAGTAAGCGTCTCTCTTGGAACGCTTACCGTTGGCGGCGATGGCGGCGGTTTCTTGTTCTTAACGCTCTTTCGTCCTCGACCTTTTCCTTTTTTCGAAGATGTTGGTGGAGTTCCCACAACGTCCGTGCCATCATGTTTGAAGACACGCAAATGATATTCTATTCCACTGTAACTTTTGTAAATCTTCTGGCACAAAGGGCATTCATATGGCGGTTTAGTCGCCCGAAGGTTGTCGATTAGTTCTCGGAGGTTCACCATGGTTTGTTCACGATACTAAAACATATTTCTCCAAGAGACAAATTTTAACGCAGCGTCTTTGGAATTAAGAATATGAATAATTCTTTCGCAAATGAAGTTTCCGTGGTATGTCTTTCTCGTAAAGAAAGCCGGCGCGTCACAATCAAAGGGAAGTTCTCAAAACTGAAGTCCTCCAACTTCGCTTGCACGATTTTCGATTTTCCGCTTTCAGATGTGTTTATTTTCGCTCACGTACGAAGGAAGCCTCTTTCTAAACAAAGCGAAGCTAGAGATTTCGAGATCCAGTGAACTTCGAAGCAATCTGACCACACCAAAGCAGTTCGTTAAAATGGCGACACCAAACACGACAGCGCGGGGCGATTTTCGCTTTGCCGTAAATGTCAGTGAAACCCTAATGAAATACTCCCTTCCTGAAGAAAGTGTTCTCGTTAATGCTCTCTGGTACAAATGTCTGATGTATATCTCTGAACTTCTTTCGTTTTCAACTTAATTGTTTTCATACCAACGCGGCAACGGCACGAAGTAAATCCGGTTTCGCGAACAATGGCCAACCGATAATGGCGTACCGGATAACTTGAGCTGTTGAATTTCTAAAAATTCACTCGACGCAAAACCACTTAAGGCCACTCTGGAATCGTCCTTTTGAAACGTAAACAGAATCGCTTAGTATCCCTCTAAATACTTCGTAGATAGTGGATCTTCTGTGCCCTCAGCTGAGCTGTTTCTTCTCCGTAGAGTGGACTCGCCTTCGAAATAAACGCTTTCACTTCACCGCGAGCGATGTGCAAACAAAGGAGGGCATTGAAAGCACAAAATCGTGATGTTCCACGGCAAATCTCAGCGGAAGATCATCTTGAAGGTTAAATGAGGTCTTTTCCTAAAACTTCTGCTTTTCGACGATTTCTGTAAACCTTCAACGAAGCCGAAAACAAGGTCCGACTTTGGTGAGGTTCAATTCGCAACGAAGAAGATGGCGCCAGTTACTCTCGTGGACAAGCTTCGCCCCTGATTATTTCCCGCCACGCAGGGACGCCCCCGCATATTGTGTAACATTTAATTTTGGCAGTGAAAAAACACATGCGATCTTGGTCTTTGCATATGCCACCCTCAGATCTTGAAAAACACCGTTTAATTCTGATCAAAAGAAAAGAAGAAACACCCGAAAATGGCAATATTAATGTCTTTGTAACCACGAAAAATTATGCCTGGCTACCGCCATAAATTAGCATGTTATTTGCCACCATGTTGTTGTTGGAATGCGTTCGTACATGCTCCGTCCATGTGACCGTAGAAAGAACGATTTTACGGCGAAAATGAAAAAGAAGCCAGCGATTTAAAAATATTTAAGATCGAGTATTACAAACATCTTCTTGAGACGGTATTCTTCGCTAAAATCTTGTGAAATGAAGCTATTACGCAGCCGAATGCTTGCTGAAAACGAGCCGACACACACAAAAAATAATTCAGATAATTACCTGAGACAGGGGACAAGAAATCGATACTCGTCGCATTTTCCCCGCGAACCAAACAATCTTGAATGAGTTTAGCCAAAAACAAAAAGATGGATCCGTTTTTTGAGCCGATCTTCGAAGCAAATATGTCGCCGAAGCATTTTTCTGAACCGTTAAAACCTAAAATGAGCGATATGCCGTTCTTGTACAATTTTCTCGTACTGTTCCGGGATGAGATGTACAGTGGAGATATCTGAGGCAAAACCTTATTCTCTGTGTGAGCTAGGAACGAAAACATGCCCATGTTGCAGTCAGCCATGGGAAGAAAATGTTCCGCTCTTGACATATCGCCAGTTTAATCAAAGTATTAAAAAGCGTGGGATGAAAGAAAACACGTCACAAATCGACCGGCCACCGCACAAATCTCCACGACCATGCCATATACAACACAGGAAGTCGAGAGCATTGAAAATCACACCGTGATCGATCCGTTTTAGATTTTTATCCCGATTAGTAGATGCACGACCCTATTTCCTTTACTGTTCTGTTACACTTTCGAATTGGAAACATACCAAGATTATTTGTAGTCATTTTCTTGTGCACGATATTTATATATTGTAGCAGCAAATTACGAAAACTCACATACGTTTTCGTCCAGTTGCAGTCGTCGATCATGGTTTGAATTTCCTCCTGCGTGAGATATGAACCCATAGTTCACGATCGTTTACAAAGCTAACTAAATTAACTGCAGCATGAGAATTCAAAACAAACAAATCAAAACACTTATTTGCAGAAGTTTATTCTTGTCGAACTGTGACGCAGATGGGGCGGTCATTCACTCAAAATTTCCTTTATCGAGGGGATTCCCCCAACGAGCCAATTAAAAAAATGTAAATAAGAAAGTGTTCTTTTAAGTTCGGAAACTCGCGTCATTGAGAAGTACAAGATTAATGTAAATGAAGTTCTAAAAAGTATACAACCAGAAAAAAATCGAGAAAACGGTCACTTCAAACTTTGAGAAGGGTCAATAGAAAAAAAATTATTAATGCGCGGGACAATTCACACGTCTCCTACAGACTGAGCCCACGGTTTCCAGCGGTGTCGTTGCTTAGTTACCCGACGTATCCTGTTGACATGAAAAGCAATAAGTTCCCGTTATTACTTTGTGCTCACAAATGGCCGCTGTCGGCTTGACCAGATGTTCATAATGCTACTACGACCTACTCTCCATTCAGCATTACATATTGACTGACACACGCATGTACTCCCTGAGCGGGTCAATATTTTTAGGGCGTATGATATTTTCCCGGTATGATTATAAATTTTATTTAATTATCGAATAGTGCCAATATAGATGTAAACAATTATTAATTACCCAAAAATATTGACTTTAAACGGTCTCTGGCCAAAAAAAATGTTTTTCAAATTACAAGCTTGCGACTGTGTGAACTGCAGTTTTCGACAGGTAATTAATTTCCCGTTACGGAAGACAATACCAAGTCAGGTGATGAGAACACGCCGTAGATTAGCAATCCACGGCGTATTCAGGCGACAATTTCACTTTATCTTCAATTTAGCGTCTTGATGAACTACTAAATTCTCATAACTGTCATTGAAGGAAAGATACGAGAATCAGTCGGGAGAGTTGATACTTTGACTTTAGGCAATAGGAAGGGGTAAGAAGAGAGCAGCGATAAATGGCAAAGCAACGAGATTACATGGATCAAGTTGTTTATTTGAAATTGTGTAATGTTTACTCCTACATTGTAACACAAGCTAAAGGAAATTTTACAATAATTCCGACTGATTTCATTTGTTTAGACACAAGACACTGAAACAAGACTGGCAGAATCTGAACTTGTTATTTTTCCAAAATGGATGATTCCGTACAAGATGAGAATTTTTTTCTCGAGAATTACAATGACGCACCATACTTTTAAATCACCAACAGCAATAATATCACGACCAAACCTCTTTTGAGATCTCAATCCACCCTTACTGCTATTTCATAACGATAAACTAACTGTGAATCACTTTTGAACCCTACGGATTCTTTTGTAATTGTCGCAAATCTTCGGAAGACATCGTAGTTCTTCGTAAAGACCTCGGAAATTTTGGAAAATTTTTTAAGTCATATTATAGATCGATTTTCTCGCTAGTTCAGTCAGCCAGCCAGGTCCAGTGCACAACAAACGGCTTATCCAACAGCGGACAGAACAACTTCACTAACTACAGCGTCGTCACTGCGAACTGTGATGTTCATAGTGACTCCCTGATCGAACGCCAGTCGGGCCCGCACCAGGACATCGTGCCCCCCTCGAAACACCCCCGCTAGTAACAGGGCGTGCGAATTCTTATCCGTGTTGACTTTGTCGGAGCGTTCGCACGGCTGCATGCCGAGGTACTCGATAATTTGCTTGACAGCCTCTGTAAATGAAAGGCAAAAAAGGAAAAAAATCAGCAAAATACGTTTACTATTTTACTCTGGAGCGTGAGCGCGGTGGTTTTGAGATGGGGGGAGGGGAGTCTGTGTTGGAGCCAAGTCGACCATACAATCGGAGCTTATCTCGGTTTCTGTAGCATTAAGCGACCAGGAGTATTTCTACTCCCCCTGGATGGGATGCTAGTCCATCGCAGGCTTACTTCCAGCATTATTTCGCCGGTACCCGTTTATCCACCAAGGTGGAGAGAGGCACTATGAGAGTAGTGTCTTACCCAAGAACACAACACAATGACCCCAGTCAGGGCTCGACTCTGCAGAGGTGGGCACCACCAGAAAACAACTGAGGAAACTACGTTAAACGTACGCTGGGAGTAGATGGACTTGGGCTTGGAATGGACTAGCATCCCATCAGGGGAAGGGGGTGGGGGGGGGGGGGGGGTGGGGGGAGCAATACCCCTAGCCGCTTCATGCTACAGAAAATGGAGTGAACGCCGGCCCCGCACTGACTAGTGCCAGGCTCTACCGATTTGCCACGATTTGCTGAAGTTGAACAAATTTACGTAACATTAATTAAAAGTAGCTTACAGGAAAGCGAAAGGCAACTAAAACACGCTCTCAATGGCGTCTTTCGTGACAATAATGGAAACGTTGCGTGACAGTATCACTTGGAGAAAATCACTAAAAACCACTGATTATGGTTTGTTTGCATCTTAGAGAGTGAATTTATGCCTTTTTTGTCGTTTAAAGGTTATTTTGTTGATCAGTGAGGACACCTTCATAATTCTAGCATAGTTTACACAAAAACGTAGAAGATCTCTCGAGATACTGCCCTTTTAATGCCACATTCGCTATTTTCACGATCCCATAACACACTTTGTTTACCCCCCAAAATTTTTGCATAAGCATTGTTTTCAATTTCTCTAGGGACGATTGTACGTCATTGTAAATCCCAAGAGAAATTGAAAACAATGCTTATGCAAAAATTTTGGGGGGTAAACAAGGTGTATTATGGGAACGGTGAAAACAGCGAATGGCAAAATTCGATGTGTTAGACCAACGCATTTTGACTGTTTGCTTTTCATTACCCCGTAAATGAAATGATAAGGAAAGTTGACACTTAGAAAGTGTCAAAACATCTTTACCTTCGAGACTGTTCATCTGCGTAAGAGCGTACGTGTCTTGCATCTCACAGTCGTCACCAATCTCATCCCATGACGCCAGGAAGTTTGTCTTGTGAACACGCTGTACGTGATCCGCCACAAGTACGTCGATGTCTTCAAGCTGAGAGGAGGGAGGGGAGGGTGAGGCAAAATATTGTTAACATCGACGCGTCAAGCGAAGAAATAGCTATTCAATGATGATATTATGATATCAAGGGAAACATTTAACAAAACTTGCGCATACCGGTACTTTGAACGAAAAAAAACAACAAAGATTTTGAAAGATATTTTTCTTTCAAACCGTTTTCATATTTTACGTAGGAAGCACTCCAATATAATCATACAAGTGGTAGTATGTTTCTATCCGGAAATTTCGAATGGAAATGAAGTGGCTCATTTGATCATTTCTTTTTTATTCTAAGTGCTATTATGAAGGGAATGAGACGAACAGAGGAGAAACACATACCACATATTCATCCTCGTATCCCTCTTCATCTGGTTCGCCTGTGCTGGGGTCGCAGTCCTTCACCACAAACTTCAGCGTGTTCGTAAAAGTACAAGTTACTGAAAGAATAAACAAAGGAAGTTAAAGAAATGACACGCGCGCGCGTTGATACAAACACGCGAGCCTCGCACGCACGCACCCACGCAGGATGATCAAAAAGTGTCACGCTCAAAATGTAAATTCCGTTTCTGATTAACATATTTATTGTAACGTTCGTTCGGAGAATTTGATGATACATCAAGGCAACATTCTCTAGTTGACGATTTTCCTAATTCTCATAACTTATCTGCTTGACAATGTAGAGATATTGTCAGGAGAACTTAGCAGTTGATCACTGTCACAAACCTGATGAAGCGTCTTCAGGGAGTTTAATCAGCGTGTACGTCGTTCCTGGTGTATTGTAAGGCAGCGAGGGGCGTGGTATATACGAGACTACCTCAAAATCAGAATCGGACGGTTCCATTTCTACCTTGACGTTCTCCAGGATTTGATCATTCAGGGTGTTCGTACAGTCGAACTGAAACAATGATAAATGAAGTAAATTAGGAAATTTGGAAGTGGGGAAAACTTAAAGGAGCTGCGGCATGGATTTTAACCAAATTTAGGCATAAGAAAATGGCCACGCCAAAATGGGTGAAATATCAAAATAATCACTTAAAACAGTGAAAAAACATTTCAAATAACACAGCAAATACAAGAGAAGGTACGGATGGACAAAAATCGAAGAAGATTGAAACAGATTGCGATATGGGTTTTTGAAATACTGTAATTATAATGCCCGGGAGACACATTCGATTGTAATGAAGCTATGGTTTTGTCATTTCGATCCATAAAAGTAATTTCTTTGTTAACATTTAGTTTCATAGCGAATATTTAGCAAAACTAATACAATAGATTAACCTCAGCCGGGACACAGATAGAAATGGGTAACGATCTTGTTACATTTGCTCACCTGGAAGACAATGTGGTCATTGAACACGTGTTTGACACAGTTTACAACATATTCTGTTTCTGACTCCGTCAGCTCTACAGGTTTTGGCGAGGACCTGAATAGAGGACCAAGCTTAGAGAATTGAGGTATGGCTGCCAGTTGTTCTGGAAAGAAAGAGAGTGGAAAACTTAATAATCATACAGTTTTGATTTTCGAAGCAGTGAATGTTTAGGTCCGTTTTCAAGACCATGATTCGACTACTGAGGTGTGTTGCTACTCTTGTTGCAAGGAATACTCGTTCGTTGTCTCTAACATTAACCAAGGTTGTTGAACAACTTCCCGGGCTCTGACATCCGATCGTGAGCATTTTACTACGTTCAAATTCAGTAACCGAACGGCTGGACTCAGTTTGTAATTTTCGGGTCGAAACATTTTCGAGTCTTCTTCGGTAATCTTCGGAGGTCTTTGGGAAAAGACAGAAGAAAAATATTGCCACTTACCAGCGTACACATCTTGCCTGGTGGCCGCCACGGGTGCTGAAGGTTTGGTTGGAGCAGACGGCGTCTCAATTGCTTAAATGAACAAAATAAAAAACACGTAAATGTCTACTCGGTACAAAATCATCTTAGACTGCGTTTGATTGACCTTATTCCGGGATAAGAATAAACGGAATAAGCCCGAATGTCTGTACGAATGAGTCGCTGTTCTGATTCTGGAATACATGGCATATATTCCAAACATTCTGCTCTAAGGAGCAGAATACCCAGAATACTGAATACACCTTATTTGATGGTTTAACATATAATACGCGCGGATATTGCATAGTATTTTCCCGAGCCCCTTGGGGGCGAGGAAAAATACAAGCAATGAGCAATTCAAAATATCCGTGTTTTGACCTTGCTCTACAATGTAATAACGTGTCATATTTTGCGCGTTCCCGAGACCTTACATGGTAAAATGGTGCAATAGTGGAATAACAATCCAGAAAAGCACGCCAACGTCCTCATCTCGCGCCTTTTTTGAAAACAAAAAACAAAACGGCTACCGCCGACGACAGTCAAATGTGAGAAGAAAACGAGTTGTTACTTAGCAAAGGATACTCCTGGAGTCAGCAAGAGATGCTTCTCCTCATTTCCTTGTACGAAGAAATGAAAGAGATATTTTAAAACGTCAATTACAAAAAGAAGCAAGTCTGGGAATTGATTGCTGTTTTGGTGTTATATCGCGGGAGTTATTCAGAAACGGAAAAATCGTTTCATTGACGTACGGACGGAATGGCTATTCTGGAATAATTCGGAATAATATTCTTAATATTTCAAAATAGGCTCAAATAGACAAATAGTTTAAGAAGGAAGAACTATACCAATAGAGTTAGTAATAGGGGCAAGGATGCTTTTGCTAAAAAAGACTGGAAAAACTGAGATGTATAGCGAACAACATCGAATTTAAAACATTTAAATTACCATTCTGTCCTAGAAGAACAGGACTGAGAGCAAAGTGGACTTACCTGTTTTTCCAGGTTTGACAACTTGGTCCTGCATAGGCGTGGTTGCCAAGGGAACAGTCTTCAGATCAAAGGGGGCCGTGTGAGAAGCATCCTTAACGTACGCGTACAGCGCTCTCTCTAATCCAACAATGGAGACTTGAAGACCTGGATAATGAGTTCAATGGGTTTTGAAGCGTTGATAAGTACAGTAGAAAAAATAGATAACCTTCATTTAGACACAGTAGTATTTAAAGCTAGAAGTTTATGTGAGAAAAACCAGAGAAAAATCCTTGGAACAAGGGCAACAACCAACAGCAAACTTAACCCATATTGGCGGGACACAAGCGCCCCATCCCTATCCCCCTCCCTCCCCACCCTGTCGTTAATCAGACAACTTACGTTAACAAGTAAGGTTTATGAACTTTCGGGCAATAACCTTTCCAAGTTCTGGTAAACTACAAAAAAAAAAGGTTTTCATACTTTTTTTTTCAAGACTTCCAGTAAATACAAAATTTTGCGTCTAAAGTTTTATTCAGTACTCACCATTCAAAATGTAGCCCGAAGACAGGGCCTTCTCCTTCTCCTTCAATATGTTCACATAAAATGTCGCCCTGTCTCGCACTTCATCGTCGGTATCTAGCAGACACCTAAAAGATGAAAGTGACAAATATTTACACAGTGGTCAATCAAGTAGCTTATTACAATTTAATTGGAATCCAGACTCCTGAGCCCAGAGTTTTATAAAGGCCTTGCCAAGCAACAAAACTGCTGGTACACTCATGCTCATTGTGAGGGTACAAAGACTGGGCAATATACAGCCTTTGAATTGCCGCTGGAAGAAGACCCCTAAAAAGTGCAGTCAATGGAGAGGTTAAGCTTCACGTTTATTTTTCCCGCGAACGGCAAAAAGGAAACTTTTACCGTTTGCCGTTTACCGCCTAGTACGTCAAAGTGAGTAGTTTCGTGTTTGGTGTGAGTCAGTAAATTATTTTCCATTTTTCTGATGGATTTATTCATTAATTAGAGAAAAAAATAAGCAGAATCAGCACCATTCTGACGTTTGCCATTTGCCGTTAGAACATGAAGCTTAAACTCTCTAATATTTTCAATCTAACAGAACCAACCTCGAGAGTAGAACCAAGATGCTTGCGCACAGGCTGTCACAGTGAGCCCCAAATTTGGCAAGAGATGTCACGGCAGCTGTAAAATAACATAGAACAGGTTACTTTTATAGTAACTCGTTTAAATACACACGTGTCTGTAGTTCGTGTAGTTTGATCACCCAGGTGAGAGTGGTCTTGAGAAATATTATTACAAATCCACAGGTGTGTAGCTAGGAATTTCCAAAAGGGGGGGTCACACTGTGTCACACCCAGGCTACTTACATGGCCCCCTACAGATTTATGGCATGTTGAGTCTTCAGATTTACGCTTTTTCGCCACCTGACTTATAAGGCTTGTATGTTATTTTAAAACTTTTCTCACAAGAGGGGATCACAGGCACACCAGGAACCCCCCCCCCCCCCCCCCTGGTACGCCCCTGAATAGATTAACATTTTGACAAATTGAGCAGTAATTACCTTCAGAATCACGTTAAAATCTGACTGTTGCGTTGTACGTTTTGGACTGTATACCAAAAGTCCTTCATTAAATACCCATCAGATCAAAAAAAACTTGGCCCAAAAAAGCCAGTGCCACTGTAGTCAAAGTCCACAAATTGAATGTGGAGTAGAACAAGTATGTTTTTTGACTGGCCGAGAAGCTTACAAAACCAACAACAATAATGGCACAATATTGAACAGCAACTGTGGTGCCCTTTGAAGAAGTTACAAGAAACGTTGCGTGACCATCTTAACAACACTTTCAAAGGAAACTAAGTTTTGTCACGCCTTATGGTAGAATAATGTTATCTGTCCTGAAAAGCTCTGTTGCTTGCATGTTTTCCTTACCAGCTCTCACTGCAGCATTTTCCAAGATCACTCTGTTGTAGATGAACCTGATGTACTTGGATGGATTCTGGCTGCGGGGTCCTTCCCGTCCCAGCAGATGAAGAATTCTTGTGGCAAGAACAGTGTGCTCACAGTCTTCAATGAACTCACACAGATGGCCCAGACCTGTAAGGTAAAAAAACGTTTCACTCACTTTTCAGTAACTTTCATGTTTTAAGTACTGCCTGGAGAAATCAGAACAAATTACACTCAAATATCCACATCACAAAAGAAAATTATTTTTGTGATGTGATATATACAAACTTTATGTAAAGAAACCTCCCCTCCCCCACTTCCCCACCCCCTCCCCCGCCCCACAATCACAAAATGGCTACAAAAACAGCAGTTACCAGCTTCTTTCGCTTCAGAATTCTCTTCAATGATGGTGATAATTGTGTCCACAATAGCTTTCTTGTAATCGAATCCTCCCTGAAAAGATCAATAACAAAACAAGGTTAAGCACTAGTTACTTTCAAATGAAAACTTTCCAACTTACGATCGACTAAAAGAACGGACCATGTGCATATTTATGTGCACATTTTAACTGCAAAAAAGTTTTAATTGTTACATAGCACAAACCTCATCTCTTAGCATAGATGACAAGAAATTCATCATAACATGATGCTTCCTAGGGAACTTGAGACACAAGGACCTGGTTTATACAAAGACAACAAAATTACCTGTTAAAAGGGGTATTACTATTTATGACTGTCAAATCCCATTCACGGGACAGACAGACAGACATTTCTCCTAATTCTTATCCTCAAGAAGAATGAGTTTTCCACTGACATCTGGCAACTTTCCAGTGTTTATTAAGATAATTTGCTAGCTGTCACAACTACTTCAAACAGTCAAAACTTTAAAAGTAAATAAATGATCCTTGCTGAGAAATTGCAAAGAAAGCAGCCTGAAAAAATTCAGGGCTTCAAAACTTGGCGTGACAAAACTTATCTTGAGTTGTCAAATTACAGGAAGAGTCATTGACTGTTGCTCTAGACCAGCGTACAGCGTGAGCGTGTAAGAATTCTTATGAAATGAATGTGTGATATGATGTTGACTCACCTGATGGCATCAACAACAACGATCTTGAATTCATCTGAGATCTCAGACATGAAGGATGAGATCTGTTTCATCAGACGATCAACACTGCTCTCGTTACCAGTCTGAAAAAAATATCACCAAGAACGTCAAGTAACAAAAGTATAAAGCCCAGGACAAATGAAGATAAGAGTTCAAAGTCTTACTCCTGTTTGACCTGAAACTCTCATGCACTCTAATCAACTTTGAACATGCTCAAATTTTATCAAGAAACAGTGAGAGTTTCTCTCAACTGTAGTCACCCTTGACGGATTATCAATAACTCTTGTTCTCATTTGGCCCATGTTGATGATAGTCAACGACAGTTGACAAGAACTGTCATAAGAGTCAACTCTCATCGACTTTAATCCTTGATTGGTCCAGGCTTAAATATGAACAGTCATACTACAGGTAAGTCTTCACAAGGCTGATGGATCACAGTGCGCTGCTGGTGATGGACTCTCGTTTCTGTACAAAGCATGAAGCATTGAAAGAATTGGGAATATTGCTTCTCCCCCTGGATGGGATGCTAGTCCATCACAGGGTTATCCCCAACATTTTGTTTAGTAGCCCTAATAGTTTGCTTGTAAACATTTATACACCAGTGCCTTCAATAAGCACTGGTAAAAAAGGTAAAGTCTGCATACGAGCCAAGTGGCCCATCAGGCCGGTGCTTATCCCCGGTTTCCGTAGCATGAAGCGACTAGGAGTATTTCTACTCCCGCCTGGATGGGATGCTAGTCCATCGCAGGGTTACCCCCAGCAGTAAATTCGCCGGTACCCATTTATACACCTGGGTGGAGAGAGGCACTATGAGAGTAAAGTGTCTTGCCCAAGAACACAACGCAGTGCCCCGGTCAGGGCTCGAACCCGGACCGCCCGATCCGGAGTCCAGCGCACTAACCATTAGGCCACCGCGCCTCCCAATAAGCACTGACTACCAGCAAAAGGCGTCAGCTACTTCGCTCAGAGAAGCCAGATACATTTTACCATTATTTCAAGTAACTAGAGAACAATTCATTCAAAACTTGTTGATGGGTCACCTACTCTATCCTAACTAGCTGCCAACTTCAAAAAATTTTCGAAACCCCTGAACCTGCATCAAAAGAGGCACTGTGAGAGTAAAGTTTCTTGCCCAAGAACATTAACACAGTGACCCTGGCAAGGATTCAAGTCTCAACAGCTCAATTTGCAGTCTAACTTGTTAACAATAATGTTTACCACCGGTTTCACAGTTGAAGTATCGTTTTGTTTTTGTTTTTTTAACCAACCTTCAGTAGAGTGGTAATCGCCAGTGTAGCAATGCTGCGGTTGACATCGGTGATCAGATTTTCAAGATCCAAGTTGCATGTTGTCACGGACATGGGTTGTGTCATGGCCACCTTATTCAGTGTGCGCACTGCGGCAAACCTCAGGGTGGGGCGAGGCGAGCTCAGGAACAGCTGCAACACTGTACAACAAAAATTGAATACAATGGATTGTAAACATAAACGTATTGCGGCTAATCATTCTCTGTAAAGCAATTTTGTGATTGAAGTTACATGAAGCATTCAAACCATTACAAAAAGGATGCAAACCAGACCACACTCTTTTTTACTACCTACCTGAAATTGCAGGGCATAGATCTCTGGACTTGAGATTTTTAAGGTTCACAAGGGCGCGAGCAGCTTCATAGATAACCATCTGCATAAAAATGACCATTAAAATTATTGCAATCAATTTAGTACAGAACAAAATTGCATAATGTGGCAACTACATTATTTCATTATTTTGATAAGGAGCAAAAAAGATTCTGCCATCTTGTGCCAATAAATCTTACCTCACTCTTGTGCCTCAAGCAGCTCTCCAGAAAATCATACACAGGGCTGTCGGCACTACAATCACAGGAAAATAATAGAATTATTCCCTGGCATAAAGCCTGCAGTGTCACTATTCATACACAGGGTACAACGAGTATAGAGGGCCATGTGGCTGCCTTAACTTTTCAGTAAGACACTACCTGTCTGGAACCTCTATTTTTATTCGCCCGCTGTAAATACTACCTCTATTGTTATTCAGGGCTAGGGGCATTGTTATGACCTGTTATCTCTTGTTATAAGAACCAATGAAGTAACTCTTTTCAAGAGGTAGTGGCCGACCCTATCTTTTTGGGGAGGGGTGAAGAGGGGGGGGAGAGGCTTGAGGAATACCAAAAAAAATTATTGCACAAAAAAAGTAGACACCAAAATATTGACGCAGCAAGCCAAAGGTGAACCTGCACAATTAGCTAAAAATTGCTGTTGTCCCCCCTCCCCCCCCCCCCCCCCCCCCCAAACAGTTCATCCCTGAAATCATAGGAAACTTACACTTCAGGCTCTTCATCAAGATACTTGGATGCAATACGTATCTAAAAAATTGATAAACAACAAAAGGTCATCAGTTTATTTGATCTTTTGCTGATCTACTGACGACTACTACTGGATGCTCTGCATGGTAAAATTATTTAAGTTGCAAGTTATTCACAGAAATCAATTCCAGCTGATATATTTCTACTGTTTGTTTTTAAGGTTAATCAAGGCATCTATTTTCTATGTCAAGGATTTTCTTCTAGCCAAATCTCCTCAAAAGCAATTTTTCAAAATTATTGCTTTATTACTTCATGATAGATATCAAGACCTTACCAGCATGCAAACAGCATATGGAGATCTAAGAGACTGCTTGATGTACTTGAAAATAAGTTTTGACACAGCCAGGCGATCTGTCTTCTTCACATGGTACAGGAGACCAAGGGCGTGGTACTAGAGAATGGAAGCCAGACAGTATTCATTTATTATAAATTTTATTTATTTAAATTCCTAAAATACACAAACTTGTTAGTGAGGAGAAATCTTCTTTTGCTTAGATGTTCTTGTTGGCAAATACTTTTTTTCTCTCTCTAATTTCACTCACTGTTCAGAAGTATCTGGGCTCAATCTTGGGTGGCTAACACACATTTCCTAACCATCATACCAAAGCAAGGTTTCTAGAACTAAATGTTAACTTGAGGACAAAAAACTGCTCATTTGGGAACTGGGAAATCTTGCTCTGCCTGTCATGCATCAAGTTGAAGTGTCCCGTCATAAAACAACTAGGATAGGATCCATGTACATCGCAGGATTACCCCCTACCTGAATTTAGAGAGGCACTGGGAGAGTAAAGTGTCATGCAATGAACCTGACGGACTCAAACTTGGATCCCTTGATCTGGATTTCCATTGCACTTACCATAAAGGCCCCCCCACCACCACCACCACCAAATCATATTTACTGCTTATTAATACTTAACTGTAATTGAAAAGATGTTGACAAAGAGGCTCAAATACTCTTGTGTTGTAAGATCAATGAATCACCTTACAATTCAGGAGTTCAGGAGCCCCCAACAGTAAAATGCCATTAAGCATGATTTCTAAAAAAAAATGTTCCTCAATACATGTAATAATGGAATTGATTTCCAAGAGGCTTCACAAACTTGTCCTGCTAGATGAATAAATCACCTAATAATTCATGAGTACAGATGCCTCTTGGCGGTAAAATTCTATTTCAGTGCAATTTTTGAAAGCTTAAAAATGTTCCTGAATACATGTAGTAATTAAATAGATTTCCAAGTGGCTTCATAAACTCTTGTAGGATCAGCTGAATGAAACACTGAGTGTACCACAGCTCTAGAGGTTCTGGTGTCAAAGTTAGAGACAAAATGAGCTGTATTTTTAAATTTTAAGGACCTCTTTTTTAAAGGGTTTATTTCACGCCAAGGAAAACATTGTGACAACACTAAATGATCCAAAATTCTTGCACAGTTAGATGAATGAATCATTTAACAATGCAAGAGTTCAGGACCCTTCGGTAATATTCCAGAAAGCTAAAATATGTACATATTAGGCTTACTGCCTTGAAACAATTGCATTGCCAATATTAAGGAACGTAAATCCTCTATAAAGGTGGCTGGTAATGGTTTCCAGAACTTTCCAGCTCGGGATAGTACAACAAATTTTTATCCGTTGCTGCTACAATAATGGTATCAAATAAATACCCAATGATTGGTGAATAGGTTTTGGTTATTTTCTTAACCTCATTAGTTACCCTAGCAATAGTATAACCTGTTAAAACAACTGTATTACCAGTGTATTTTTACCATACTCATCAGGGGAAAAAGTCGTATACACTACTGTGACTGGTAAACTTTAAGGACAATATATTGCGGCAACTTGCACTCAAAAACAACAACAAAACAACAACACTGATTATGACAGTGATACCGTAAAATTCCAGTTATAAGCCCCCTGGTTATAGGCCCATCTAACTGGAAAGAAAAAAATGCAGATCCAGTTATAAGCCCTCTGGATATAAGCCCCCCAATCAACACTGTGAAGGAAAACATTGTGACAACACTAAATGATCCAAAATTCTTGCACAGTTAGATGAATGAATCATTTAACAATGCAAGAGTTCAGGACCCTTCGGTAATATTCCAGAAAGCTAAAATATGTACATATTAGGCTTACTGCCTTGAAACTATTGCATTGTCAATATTAAGTAACGTAAATCCTCTATAAAGGTGGCTGGTAATGGTTTCCAGAACTTTCCAGCTCGGGATAGTACAACAAATTTTTATCCGTTGCTGCTACAATAATGGTATCAAATAAATACCCAATGATTGGTGAATAGGTTTTGGTTATTTTCTTAACCTCATTAGTTACCCTAGCAATAGTATAACCTGTTAAAACAACTGTATTACCAGTGTATTTTTACCATACTCATCAGGGGAAAAAGTTGTATACACTACTGTGACTGGTAAACTTTAAGGACAATATATTGCGGCAACTTGCACTCAAAAACAACAACAAAACAACAACACTGATTATGACAGTGATACCATAAAATTCCAGTTATAAGCCCCCTGGTTATAGGCCCATCTAACTGGAAAGAAAAAAATGCAGATCCAGTTATAAGCCCTCTGGATATAAGCCCCCCAATCAACACTACCGTGGCTCGTTTCCAAACATCATTTTTATTCCCCTTGTAAGCCCACCCAAATCCCCTTAAGAAGTTGTATGAGCCCAGGGCTTATAACCAGTGTAAGCACCAAATTAGTGTGATAGCTTCGTGTTTAGTGTTTAGTTTTCGTTTAATTAGTTTCCTTTGTTTTGTGGCCTTTTGGCACTTGTTATGTTCATCTGCATACTCTGTATAGTTTCGGTTTGCACGCACCTTAGCATGTTTGTAGCGGTTTGAGTCACTGAAGTCTTCTTTTCATCTTTGGTTTTGAGATTTGTCACATTCGTCTTGTAAGTTTTTTCCGTTTATTTCGCTTTGCCGTTTTTCTGCATTCTTCATGTTCGGTCGCTGCTAGTTATTTTATGTTAATTCCTGTATTTGTAATTTTGTTATTTCAGTTACCGTGTTCAATCAGCATAGCTTCCTAAGTGGAAATAAATTTGTATGGCGGATTTGGATGCGAGTTATTAGCGTGTGCGACATTAATTTTACGGTGACCTGCTAACTGTAATTTTAATAAGCCCCCTCCCCCCTCTATTAAGCCCCCACTCAAAGGTGCTTGAAATGAAAAAGCCCCCCCCCCCCCCCCACCCCGCCTCTTAAAATAGGATTTACAGTAGGTATAAATTTACTCAATTAATATAATTATTCTTGTATGTTCCTGTTATTGTAACAGCTTAATTATAAAATACAAATTTACATTATTAATAATGGTTAAAGATTGATCAAAACCTGTTTGCCAAGAAAAGGCAAACGTGTCATCAATAATTGCTACAAGCCTGCATTTACCTGAACCATTGTGTTATCACTTGAGACAGCTTCCTGTGCTTCATTCACCCAACGCTTCACCACGTCATAGTTTGGCTTCATTAGATGCTTGACGAAAAAGAATAAAATTTTATAAGTCATAAAAAAAATTAATTACCTATTGATACTAAACTTTGCATTTAGATGAGCTTTATTTCACAAATTTCAGGAACAAGCCGCCCCTGAGGCAAAACTAAAGTTTAGCAGAAGTCACCCATTGCCAGCTCCCGTTTGTAAAATGGAGGCCACTAGAAAAATTTTGGTCAACAACAGAAAGTGTCTTTAAAATAGGATACCTCATGTTGCTTTACATCAAGCAATGCCACTGATTAGATGAGCCTAATTGGAATCATTGAAAAAAAAACATTCCGACTTACACGCACATGTAGGTCCCAGCATAGTCATTTTTGCTTACATACCAAAATACTTATTGATGAACTGTTCTTATTATCATGCAGATAAACGTTCAATACAGGTCACAACTTGAAGCGCTGAATTGTGTACTGTAACTATAGCTCAGTCAAATTGTAACACGTAGCTCAGTCAAATTTAGGTTACTTTAGGCAGTTAATTAATGCTTCAGATCTTTCTTCTTCTGTAATTTCTTGTGTCTGTCATGAAATGTTCTTCACAGTAAAAGAAAATTACTGTTGTTGTTAAAAGTAAACAGACACGCTTTTTAAACTGAGGCAGCACTCACCAGAGCAGACACCAAGGATGCACTTGATACACTGGAATTTTTATCAACAATTGCTTGCTTCAAGTACCGTTCAATTCCTTGCAACATTGTGCTCTGTAAAAAGGAAATTTGTCAAATAAAAAGGCAAACATGAAAACAATTATAATAATGATAATCCACTGAAAATAATTGTTGCATTAGCAGTGTACAAACATAAATATGTAGCAGTTTAAATTTATCTTTGCTTTCAAAATTTTTCAAACTGGTTTAATTTTTATATTTCATATATTTTCTCATATTCATTATCGTAATCAGAAACCAAGGGAAATAATAGAGAAACAATTTTTGAAAATTTTTAAATCTAAAATAAATTTAAATCACAACATATGCAGTGAGGTAAGCCTCAAATGTACCGGTACCACAGACTCTATGTCAAGTATTAGATTAAGTTATGACATCTTTCTGGCATCCTTGAATGTTCAATGAAGAGCTACTGTTTAGAGGTGACAAAAATTACTAGCAAAATAAACTAAGTTACAAGGGATTTATGAACTTACATCTGTGATTTTACAAAGGGCCCTGATAGCACTAGCACGGTACAATTCCTCCTGAAGAAAAACAAAATTGACAATGATATCACGACGATATTGAAATGTTGAAATGTTGTGTGTTTTTAATATGTTTTATTCTAAAATTGAGAAAACACTATACAATTGTAACCAGAGGTCCTACAATAACCAACATTTTGAACTGTTTCTTGAGGACAAACAACCTCAATAACATTGAGTAAGGTACAGTTCAAGAGTTTAACTCCAGCAACCCTCCAAGGTAAGACCATTTAAGTCGCCATGGCGACTAAATAGCAACCGAAGTCGCCAGTCTGGCGACTAAAATTGAGAAGGAGGATTGAAAGCGTGAGCTTAATTTAGCAACTAAAATTTTTCACTGGCGACCAAACTTGAGCAGTCGGTGGCCAAATGGCCACTAAGGAAAAAAATAAACTTGGAGGGTTGTCCGGTAGAACTAGTAATACCAAATGAAGATCATTAGAAACAATACCTTTCCAGTCATGTCTTTTGTCAGACTGTGGAAAAATAGAAAACAAAATGAGTGAATACAGTGATACAGTGTATATTTCGAGCAGTAGCCCATCAGGTAGAGTCTCTATGTATCCTGGTTTCTGTGGAACTAGGAATATTTCTACTCCCCCCTGGGATGGGATTCAAGTCCATCACAGGTTCAATGTTACTGCAGTGTTAATTTGCCAGTACCCATTTACACAACTGGGTGGTTAGAGTTGAGTGTAAAAGCCCAAGAACACAGGCAGGGACCCTAGCTAGGGATCAAAGGTCATGACAAAGTGCAAGGCAGTGAGGCATGCAAACCATTCCAGTTACATGTAGCCTACAGAGCAGTTCAGTAAGCCTAAATAGCACTTTGGTTAGCCTACAGTTAACTCAGGAAGCTTGCAGTTAGCCTTTTTATTGGGATTAGGGAATTCTACCTTGCATGCCTCACATGCCTCGCTGCCTTGCCTCGCTGCCTCACACATTAGTAAGACTCGGGCTCAAACATACACCACTTGATCCAGTCAAGGGCCAGTGTGTCTATGATTAGGCAGCTGCCCCTCCCAATACATGTAGTTATTACTTAACAGGTTTTGCTTACATTGTTTTAAATACTACATAGACAAAAAAAGTTTCATATACTGTAATATTACCTGCTAGTAACGATGATGACATCTTCAGCAATATTGGCCAATTCTTTGATAGCCAAGTACACCATTCTACGGAGCATCACCTAACATAAAAATAAAAAAAAAAATCCATAAACTACAAGACTTCAACTGTAAAATGTACAAATAGGAACACAAGTGTACATGTAATGCTGAGATTGTCAGTTCTACATGATAACTGTTTTGGTAAAATCACAAAAATTATTGTAAGTTGACCCTGCAGTGCGGAGTCAAATAAACCATGCGATGCATATATTCAAACCATCAGTTCAAGTACATCATTTCCGCATTTGAAACAATAAATAATAAATAAATCACTTTATTTGAGTGTCTATGCATCTAACACTGCTGTGCTAATTGGGGACACTGGAAATCTAAGGAAACAAAATGCTGTAAATCAAATAGAAACTTGTTAAAAATCCCAACTGGCAGGAGGCTATATACAAAGCGTGGAGGAGTTGAATTTGGGACCACCAAAGACAAATCTATTTAGTAGCACGGACTAAGATTTGAACCCCAGACCTCCGGGTTACGGTCCAGTGCCCTTACTACTAGTCCACATCGCCTCCATGATTTTTTCCATGGAACATGGTTGCTCTTAATAAATGTTTCTCTCTGAAGATGGGGAAGAAATCTTTGTGGTTGTGTTCTAGTGGGTTGAGTTACAAAATTCAAATTTAGCACTCTAAACTGATAGAAAACCCAACTCACATCTTTAGATTGAAACAGCTTTGTCATGGCGAAGAATGCCTCTGTTGCTTCTGTTGTACCAAGGTGTTGTCCCTGCAACAGAATGATTAAGAATAAAAATAATATTGACATATAGATCCCAGAGGCCTATATATATTTATTATAGTACTAGTGGGGAGAATTTGTCTGTTGATCGAAATATGTTTTTAGTTCAAAAGTCCTAATAAAGCAACATTTAGCCCTGTTCAGTACTGTCATCCAGCGGGGGGGGGGCATTTTACGGTATCCCCAAAATGATGATTTTCCTATTTATTTGACATGTGTTTTTCCTGTCGCCGACTGCTTGGCAGCGTTATTTCAGTATTACTCCATAGTCAAACTTTAAGTTTTCGACACGATCAATTCACGATAGGCGCAAATTGAACTGTCACCTAAATAAAATTCCGTTCAAATACACTGACTTACCTGGTTTAGAACATACATAATCTTCGTCAAAATATGAATGCATTTCCGTGGATTTATCGGAGTTTCGTTGAATGTGCGAGCCTAAGAATGGAAAAAGACTTTAGAACGCGTGACCGGCTTAAAACGGAGAAAGAAAAGGGAACATAAATAAGACAAAAGTAATATTTTAAACTGACCTCTTGAAGAACCGCACTCTTGTCAAGGTTCTGAAACGGATTCGATTGCGCTCCTAAAACAAGTAAAAACGTGGGATCGTAATTCAATTTTTCTCACAGTTTTGGCAGAGAATGTATGGAAGCCATAAAGATCATTTACCCTCTTCTTCGTCCTTCTTATCTCGCCGTAAATACTGCATTTTGCCTCTAAAATCACCCGAATCTCGCCTAAATGGTGATCCTCAAAATGGAGACGTGGCAGAACAAAGCAGGATGGGAAGGAATCGCGGCCTCATAAATGAACAGCGGTGTTTCATTCTAGTTACCAGTCTGTCTGTGCACTTCAGCAAACTTGTGGCCCAGCGTCTTTCAGGCTTCTGAAATCACAGGGAGCCCGGACAAACTGTTTGTTTACACATTAGCATTTTTGTGTATATTAGCATTTTTATAGCAAATGTATAGGATTTACTGAACGGCTCGCAGAATTGCGTGTAATAACGTAAAATATGAACAAATTACATAATAAGTAAACGTAAGTTTATCTTACTAGTTTTGTGGTGTGGTTCTTTTGGCTCGAAATTGCGAATTTGAGCGGTTTGAAGGATTTCGCGTTTGCTGCTTTCTACATATATAATTATAACGAAAGGGTGGAAACTCCAACAGCTCCAAATTCGAACAGCTCCAGCGCCGAGGCGATTTTCGACCAGAAAATCCCATCGCACAGCTTTCAAACTGAGCAACATGTAAGAGGAAGGTTTGAGGAATCTTCTCGTATTGTTCGATCGAAAATTCATCCAAACGGCCCAGAGCTAGCCTTCGAACAAAAACGGGTAACCAAAAATTTTAAGCCGTCCGAATGCGTAGCCACAAAAAGTTGTGCCGAAGGGAATTTGCTATTCCCTAGCCTCTTTCCGATTGGACACAATTAAACAATGGTCGTTCAAGATTTCGTCCCGTGGATAGGTGGGCAAAATCAATACTCACTAGCATGGGTAGTGTAAGGGTCCTTGGGTTGTGTCGGACTATTGACATCACTACCCATGCTAGTGAGTATTGATTTTGCCTTTGCCCACCTATCATTATGCATTTATTCATTCATATACACGCGACTATTTGAAAATTTGAAAGCAAGAATTCTCAAGAGTATCATCACGTGGCCTGTAATGGGGCAACGAAACGCCCAAGCGAAAAAGGTCTACTGCACCTGAAGGAACACTGTTATGTAAACGAGAATCGAAACATGCGTCAATGTGGATATTTTACAATAACGTATTATATTATGCATTGCTGTGCGCGGGAAGTTTGCATGTTTGAATAAAATTTAAAATTAATGGCGCGATTTTATTCATACATGCGCACCTTTGCCCAATTGCAATTTCAAATTTCACAACCGTCTTTTAGCTTGGACCAACTCAAACTTTTGAACAAAGTTGCATGCTCTTCGCGTTGTGTTCACCGATCTTCGACAACCTCGCAGACGAATCCACTTTAAAAGGATACAGCGAGTTTTGAGTAGACATTGAGCAGAAACTCCGCCGACTTTTACGAACAAGCTTATTCAAAGTTGCTTTACCAGGAAACCGGAATTTTACTTGGCAGGTAACTAACACATGTGGCTCTCCGCATATCAGCTACTGAACTGCACCATTTCTCAGTGGTAGCCAACAAACTTTGTTGGAAAATACACATTTCTCTTCTTTTTGTTTCAGGAGATCTTGGGAGACAGTCACGAAGGACACCAGTCTTAAGTCGAAATATCTTGCCGTTAACAGGAATTGATAGCCGATGGGAAATGCTTGCTTTATCTGATAGAGGTAACTAAAGAGTTCCTTGTCTTACTTTATATAATCACCAAATAGATTAAACTTTATGCGAGACTTTAGAACAGGGCTACAGTAGCGTAGTTTTTCGGGCTATTTCTGGACATTTGTATGCCTTTAAACAATAATTAATCGGTAAGACTAATCTCGGAAAAGTAACTAGGGCTCAACACTAATTCAAAGCGCCAGCAAAAACTTCATCTTTTCTGAACTGAGATCAATACTCAAACGACAATGATTTTATTTTTTTAAAATTTTGAATTCAATGGAAGACAATTACTTTATCCCGGTAGATTAGTTCGCGCATTTTGCCGTGTATTGTTCCTGTGACAAGCGACGGCAAGAATTAAGACAAAAGTTTAATGCTTACACTTGACGTTTTTCTTTGCAATTTACCAATTTAATGCCAATTATTTTCTTTATATCAGAACTTTGAGCAGTGGTTGCAGTACAGTTTATCACGTGCATCTTGGTACCGCACCATACCTGTAAGACTCACAAAAAGGAAAGCCATGAGCCCTGGCTAGTGAAATGTTCGTTTCGACCAGATACAATGCAAGGCAACAGAAAGCTTGGGAAAACCTTCAAGTCGCGTGGCATCCTAAAAGAGTTAAAGTCCTTCCTGCGTCAGATGCAGAACAGATTTATTCTGACATCAATCCCGGACTGCGTGGATAAATTTCTGCTGCTCAGGTAAGAACTCGTTTGTTGTATAAATCCTAGATCAATATCAAAAAAGTGAATAAAAATCCCGTGCCATTTACGTTCGTCTTAAACTGGGTGGATGGGTTTCGCTCGTTCCACCCCCAGGGGGGGGGGGGGGGGGGGGTACTTAAAAAAGTTTTATACGGGGAGGCTCCGCCCCGAGGTCCAACCCCTTACCCTTTTATATACCATTTTTTTCAAAAAAGGCACCCCTTTCGTATACCTTTTATTGGAAAAAGGCACCCCTTTCATATACCTTCTTAAGAAGACTGTTTTCCTTTTTCTAAACGCCTGGAATGAACTTTATTCCGACTGAATGTAATTCGAACCTAACTACTGTAGTTTAATTTGTAACCACTCTCACTGGCCCGCCTTATGAATAAATCGTTAAAACAGGAAGTCTTCTTGTCATTTTTTTCACGTAGCGCGTAATAAATTAAAATGAAACAGTCACAAGTTGCGTCTGCTTGATCTGTTTTAATTCAAGGCCCTTTTTAAAACCCGAACGAAGATTTTCCTACCCTTTCATATACCTAAACTTGTGAAACCCCTACCCTTTTATATACCTGAAGACTGAAAAAGGTACCCCTTTCGGGCGGAGCCTCCCCGTATAGGCCATTATAGGGAGTACCCCCCCCCCCCCCCCCGGGCGTTCCACTTGGTGCTTGTCTACTACTATAAAGTGTGGCTTCCGAACTGCGCCTTTCCTGTAAAAGGAAATCGAAAAACTTTGGTGGACAGCTGACATTAATTTTTCATATTTTTTTTTTCAGATCTTTTGTTAAAGTCTCCAAGTTCAAGTATGTGGTCACAAATAAGACAGGAAAGGCAATGGAAAATACCCGCTTTATAGAGGTAAGAGTTTGGAACTCTTGTCTTATATAATCACCAAATAAATTATATTATATTTTGAGACTTTAGAACAGGACGTCCTATCTCTGAACAACTTTTACGTGTCTAAACAACAACACAGTAAATGAATTGAAACTGGTCGTAACTAGGGTTCTTAGCTCAAAGCACCAGCAAAAACCCGATCGTTTCTCAGTTAGAGATCAATTCGCAAAAATATCGGCAATGGTTTTAGGGATGGACCATTATTTTTCTGGAGAGGGTATAAAAATGTTGAAAAAATTGTTTGTAGAGCCTAAAAAGACAAAATAAGTTGCTTGCAAACATGATATGTGTAAAAAAAATAGTTTGCATTTTCGAAAAAAAAAATGTTTGCAGAGGTGCATAAATAAAAAGAAAAGTTTGCAGAGGAAAATTTTTATACCCCCCCCCCCCCCCTCCAGGAAAATAATGGTCCGTCCCCTGCTGCGAAGACTATAACTTTATCCCGTTATATGAGTTTGCGCACTTTGCCTTGGATTTTATTCTATAGTTTTCTACTTTTTTTATGAACGAATGATAGTGAGAAGCCACGCTTGACCTAAGACGAAAGTTTAATGCTCATACTGCATGTTTTCCTTAAATTTACTAATTTAAATACCAATTATCTTCTTGCATCAGAACTTTAAAGAACAACTGGTTGCAGTACAGTTGATCGCACGATTCCTGTAAGATTCACAATAAGGAAAGCCATGGTCCCTGCAATGGGAGGGACAGAAAGCTTGAAATGGAAATCCTTCCAGTGGCGTGGCATTCTGAAAAAGTCAAGTCCTGTTATCAATCCTACTGCGTGGATGATCCCTGCTGCCCAGGTAACAACTCGTTTACCGTAAAACTCCTAGATCTGTAACAAAACAAAGTAATGACAACTTTTAGCTTGAAATCGGAGCTGGTGACATTAACGTAATCCCAAGCTGGGTGGAGTGTTTCGCGCGTTCCACTTGGTGCTTGTCTACTTGCACGCTCCCGAGGACCGGTTGGTGGTAATACGGTTGGGGAAGACGGGGGCTGGTCATGATGTGCTTGTATTGGAAACCCATCCTTATTTGGCATTGCACGTAGGTATCATGAGTACCATACGAGTCATCTCAGATAACATGTGATCTGAGAGCCACGATTCGGTGGTTCTTCTTCCAGCGGGCAGTACTTGTTCTAGATAACCCCCTGACTCTAACTCCCAGTGGGACTACCTGGGCTCTAACCCCCAGAGGACTGCCTGTATTCAAGCGGGGATTACATATCGTCTTTCTGTTTGCATCTAAATATCTAAAAGAAATAAATGATCTAGGGTTTTCGAGAACGGGTTGTACTTCCTAGTGTAAGAGAAAGGTTGGGATTCGAACCCACGACCTTCGGGTTACAGGTCCACTGCTCTACCATCTGAGCTACAGAGCCATGACGGGAAAAGCGCGTGAGTGATTCCCAGTTGATTCACTCATTTTTGTTCCTGAGGATAATTCTAAACTAAAATACATTGTAAATCCTGACCACTGGAGAAAAATCATTGGCTGAGGTGGGAATCGAACCAACGACCTTCGGGTTACAGGTGTACCGCTCTACCATCTGAGCTTCAATGCCATGATGGGAACAGCGCGTGAGTGATTCCCAGTTGATTCACTCATTTAGATGCCTGGGGATGGCTCTAGACTAAAATACAATACAAACAGGAGAATTTACATACGAAACTAACAGTGAAATATGAATTAATGTTAGAGCCTGGAGGCTATAGTTTAAATCATTTACTTATAAAAAACAAATAATTTTGCGAGCCACAAGGACAGATAATATGGACATCAAATTAATGTCATCTGGGATTGGCTATGGGAAAGATACTTGAGCAATTTATATTCATCAATATCATCAAAAACCTGAGCATTGGATAATATATCTTTTCACAGCTTTTATAGTTTTAGTTAAACAATTATTCCACTCGCACTTGTTGGATATGAGGTGATAGCCGGCCATCTCATATCCAACAGTTTGTGCGCTTGTGGAATAATTGTTAAGTATACTAACTTGTTAGTTATGAATTACATTTGACAGGAAGAAGACCGTGCCTGCCCGCCATGCAGACAGTTATGTAGGATAAAGCATGACAATGGATGGCTACATAGGACTATGTATGGCTCGCAGAGTATGCCTATGTAGGACCATATAGGGCGGATAAAGGGCAAAATCTAAAACTGTATCTGAATAATGATCATCTACAACTCTGTAAGGTTATGTAAGTCCATGTATGACAATGTATGGCTATGTATAAGACCATGTAGCGCTATATAGGGCAATGTGTATTACTGTATGGGGGGGGGGGGGGGGGTATGGTCATGTATCACTCTGTAAGGTCTGTAAGGTCATGTACGGCTATGTATGACACCGTATGGCCATGTAGCTTGCGTAAAAATAAGGTTCATGTATGACTCTCTTTATGTAGTGGCTAATATAATTTGTCAATTCGGGTTCACCGCGGGTACGTACATGCTCTTTCGTTTCTTTCTTGTTTTCTTTGAAGTCTTTTTCAGACCTGGATCAGGAAACTGGTATCCTTTACTATATAATATAATTCCATTTTCTCAGTATTATTGTTAACAGGAGCTCCTGTGTTATTTTGTTTATTTTACTAGCTGCCGCTGTTGTTGTTTTTGTTTGAAATGAATTGTAATAAGTACTAACTGAATGATCTTGAGGTTGCAAAACGGAAAAAAAATGAATATTATAAAATAAATTCTTCCATATAGACTCTTGGTTTTAGGCCATCGTAACTTGATTAAAAACATGAAACAAACAGCGTTAATAAACATTGTGAAAAATCGCATTTTACTAACTTGACGTTTCGTATGCTATGCAACATACATTTTCAAAAGTATGACCGTTACAAAATTTTAACGACTATTATATATTGTTATGAAAAGGGTCGTTAAAATTTTGTAACGGTCATACTTTTGAAAATGTATGTTGCATAGCATACGAAACGTCAAGTTAGTAAAATGCGATTTTTCACAATGTTTATTACCGCTGTTTGTTTCATGTTTTTAAATTCTTCCATTCAAAGGTAGACAAATACGATATTTTTACTTCTCTCGCTCTTGGGGGCGGGGAGAGAGAGACCCTGGGAACGAGGTTGTTGATTTGTCCAAACCGAGTGCATACGCATTGGGACTGGGCACGAAGCCACGAACTCGATACGGGATAATCAGCAAAAATCGATCGGAAAACTTCGGACATGTTCGGTAGCATTTGCACGTCGTCATCTAATAGAATATGTTCGCGAAACTTCCAAAACATCTTTAATAGGAAATCCGAGCGCTCTGAAAGCAAAAATCTCACGCATTTATCCTCAGATAGAGTTCACACCCATAACTGATTCAATTCATAGGGACATTGAAAAAACAATGACTTCCGAATCGAAAATCGGGACGACTGCTTCCTTCTAGCTGAGCAAAATGCTAATTTAATTTAATTTCGACAAACAATATTTATATAATGATCGAACTCGTCAAACCGTGTTCAAACATTGTTCGACTAACTGGGTGACGAAGCTTTTACTTCCGGTCTTTCGCAATGTTCGAAAAGCTTCCGCAACTTTCGGAAATCGTTCTAACATCTTCGGAAATTTTCGACAATTTTCGTAAGTCGGCAGAATTCGGGCTTATATAATCCCGGGTATAATATTTATATAAGCCCACACCTGTTTGCACTTTTGGGACCTATTTTTAGGCAAAATTCTAAAAAAAAGCTAATACATCCATGCAGCGTCGAATCTTTTGCATGCTAAGTCACTTAGTAAAGGTACTGGATCCTAGTGGTTCTCGTCAAATTACAGAGAATTCAAACAACTAATAAAGGAAGAATGACGGTACGGTTGGGATGATAAACTGAAATTTTCAATATTTCGTCAGGATCGGCCTGTCTTCTTCAGCGAATGAACTGCACAGTTCCTTCGCTGAAGAAGTCAGGCCGTGCGGTGACTTCTTCAGGGAAAGAATGGCGCACAGTTCATTCCCTGAAGAATTCCCAACACGGCCTGACTTCTTCAGGGAATGAACAACACAGTTCCTTCCCTGAAGAAGTCAGTCGAAGTCAGGCGTTGCCTGACGAAATATTGGAAATTTCAGTTTATCTTCCAAACCGTACAATCAATCTTCCTTTATTATAATTAGTTGTTTGAAAACTTATCAACACGGTAAGGGGAAGAGATTAACGCAGGAATGATATAAAAAAATAAACAGTTGAATACATATGTCCTGTATTCAACTGTGTTTTTATATCATTTGTGCCTCGATCTCTCCCCTTGCCTGTGCGGATAAGTTTGCTTTTTGTTCTTATTCCTATTTTTCAGGTTTTTGCCTGGATCGCCTGGATGACAATCGATCATTCCTGCAGCTTGGACAAGTAAAGACGAGAAGACCCTGGGGACGAGGTGATGGAGCTCTTGCGCCGACAGTACAAATAGATGACCAGCAGTTTATTTTCATATTCAAGATGGCGGACGGTAAGTTACGGTAACAAGTTTTCTTGATATTTTTTCGTTTTCTAAGCACAGTCTTTATCCAAGTTTTCTCTCCGGAATTGAGCTAGTTAATGTGCCCAGTAATTTACTCTTCAGGACTGCATATTGTGTTCCCTTTAATTTGACATAGTAGAAATAAATGTAGTCTAATTCATCTTTTGCAAACGCTTTCAGAAAGGGCACTGATTGCTAATTCTCACAGAGCCAAAACATAATTATGTATTTACTTGTGATTAATTTCAGGCCTGTCGGATTAGAGCAAACTCTGCAAGAAGTGCAATAATCCGGCAAGCACGTGGCATGACTCCAGTCCTGTTGTCACGCAGATTACATGGACTTGCTATATAAGCTTATAACAAGGGCCAAAAATTGGCAAGCTGAAATTTTCATGGTGGTTTTCTGTGTTTCACATTTATGGGACTTGTTTTGGGGGAGATGGGCTCAGAGGCTTGTTATGGGAATTTTGAAAGTATTGGAGAGTGGGGAAGTGACCAATAGGTTTCCTTCCTTGTAGATCTTGACTGACATTAAGGGATCTAGGGGAGACTTGAAGGGTGCTTACCTCTCCCCAACATTTTTGTTAAAAAGTTCGTACATTCCACACAAAAAATCAGCACATTTACCATGAAGACACATACAGGTCAGTATACATATCTACAAAGCAACATCGGGGAATTTTCTTTCTTTTAACAGTTGTAAAATTGAGGTTAAATGTTTTGAAGATCTTATAATTTGAACCCTCATAATTGTGTTTCTTTTATCTTCCAGGTTGGGATACTGGATACTGACTTTTGCGGGACAGTCAAGAATTCCAAGAACGATGAATGTGGAGGAAAAAGACTTATTACACCAGTGTTCTTCTGGGTGAGTCATAATAATTAAAATAAAACTATAGTATATAGTAAGTAATGACCTTGGCTTTACAATGTATTACAAGTTGGTATCAGCCCTTGCCTATATTGACTGAGTTTGCACTTTCTAATGCTACATTTTCAGTGATTTAAATTTAACTTTTTTTTTCTTATTTGGGTTCCAGTCTACACAAACAAGGATCAACGAGTTGCTGTTGTGTTAACATTTGCTAAATAGCAGAGATGATGCAGTGGTGTAAAGATAGAGGACCTAAGAAAAATGGTATTTATTCCAAACTTTACCTTTTTTGTTATTACTAGTAATAACATTTTGGCTTACCTTACCTATTCCAAAGGTGGCTAGTCAGAGCTAGTTTGAGCAACCCCAACAGGGATATGCCTTCAGCTATATTTGAGGGGGGCGTTGGGACCTAGAAGAAACTGCAAAACGGCACAAAAACTCATCCAAAACCACAAAACCGCAATAGATTTTGATCAAAACCGAAAACCGCACACAAAATCACACAGAAAAACCGCAGTTTTTTGGTGCAAAAAACTGAAAAACGATCTAAAAAATGACTAAGCAGTTAAACTGCAAAACCGAGAATCCCCACGCACCTCTTGGTATTGTGTTCCTGGTGTGATCCTTAGATATAGTTTTTGAACCTAAAAACTTTTGTTGTTGTTTTCAGTCAAGCCATGTCTGATGCTCGAGAAGAGACCTTAAGAACCTTCTGCCAGAAAACTTAACTCCCAAATTATCTTCGGTGTGGTGGAGAACATACATGTGTGGATTTGTCTGCCGTCATTGCAGTGTAAGTTCTCATGCTAAATGTGGTTCTTTGAAGTTAACTATTACATCAGTCTTCATTGTAGCTATGTTATGTTATTGTGCACTGAATATAACTTCATGTTTGTTTTAGGATTGTACAAAATAAAATGTGTTTTCAAAAGAATAAGGAGATGAGGCCTATGCAAAGAACTGTACTGTGTGGTGTTCCATTTTAAGGTAAAAATTAACACTCTGTTAAATGTGACAATTGATGTTTAATTCTCCCAGTTAAAATTACCATTGGTACACTTCTGTTAACTCATTTTGTGATAGGCAAAACCAAAACCACTGATAAACCACTAAAAAGTTGGGGTTGAAACTAACTAAATTATAAAAAATGACAATGTTTTGAAAGAGGACTCCAACATTTCAAACAAATTAATTTGCTGGGTTCAAATATTTTGTTGCAGAACTATCATTTGACGTATTCTTCAATATATGTTATTTCATTTACGAAAAACTAGTCCTTTGATTTTAGAAGTCACACTTATCTGTAATTAAGTCATGCAGTGTTAATGCTTTACCCATTTGCTCATACCACAAGAGAGACTTGCTTTTGAGTGTTACTGAACATGTGTTTTGCCACTAAACCATTCAGAAAGTAACAAGGTTTTGATGAACATGTTAGTCTGCCATAATTAACTGTTGAATTAATGTGTATCAAATTGGTTTAATATGAGTGTTTATTGGTTTATCAAAACATTCATTTGGAGAATTACAGTCAGTTCATTTCCACAGAGAGCCTTTTTCAGCTATCTCATGCTTGCAAATCTTCAGCTTATATTTTTTCTTCTTTCTTTGCAGGCTGTATTTCACAGGACCCCAGTCAAACACAATCCTTAGAAAAATCTAACTCACCAATACCGACTGCGTCAACTACCATCACATCCAGAGATCAATGACTGAAAGAACATGCACAACATCAATTGAATATGCCGTGTCTGCAGTCCTGCTTAGAATCCTGTATCCACTGACAAACGTGACTGAAAAGATCAAGTGATCAACAACTGATTTCTCCTTATATTGCTAGTCCAGTGTCCATCAGTCAAGTGGCGAGAACAAAGACAATCATCAACTAGAGCATATTGCCTTGATGTACCACTAAGTTCTCAGAACTAACATTTAAAGAAATTTATGGGAAATAGTAAGGAGAATTGATATGTAAAGAGAACATAACTTAACAGCATCTTGATTCGGAAAGATCTCATTTGCATTAAGTTTTAACTCACTTTTGCATAATATATGTGACCACAAGACCAGTTTCGTCCATGACCTCTTCAGCTGGTTGCCAATATAACAGATTTGTGTCTGGGATGACTTCATGTATCTGTGCATGAAAAGTAAACCTTGATAACAGGTTCCAACTAAAACCAACTTTTAAAATAATGAACAGGAACAGTAAATATGAAATACTTTAAGAGAAAGATGAGCAATAAAATTACGTAACATTTCGATGATCGCATGCCATGCATATTTACATTTGAAATTTTACAAATGTAAATGTGAAGGGTTCACGTTCATCGAAACCTTGTGTAGTTTTATTTCTCATCTTAATCTTAATGTATTTATCAAGCTTTAGTTATTATAAATAATAATTAAATTAACTATAAATATAGTTTAAAATGAAAATAAATAAAAGTAGCTTAGAACTTGATGTCTTGGTATATTTTTCATATGTGGTTACATGAAGTCATCCCAGATTCAACTCTTGCATGGCAACCAACTGAAGAGGTCACAGTCTAAACTAGCCTTGCAGTTGCATATATCATGTGAATGTGTGCTGAAATTAAATGTAAGCACGGTCTTTTCCTGATCTGGGTATTTAGACCTAAGATTTTTATTAGGATGTTTGCATGGCCAACAAATCTAGGATCCTTTATTCAGGAAACTCAGAAATGAGAACAGATAAAAGGTCATGAATCAAATGAGAATAAAATAATGCAAGTTGTACCATTAAAGCTGTCTGAATTGTATTTTGTGTTAATTAGTATTTTTCACATTTGTTGCAATCACAGTTTACCATCTTTGAAGGGTTGGAGATGCGGTGCAAAAGTAGGGGAATGGGGTGGGGCTTATGAGCATATGATTTATCAGTGCACGAGTCACTTTAACATGTTTGCAAATCTCTTCATTACTTTCAGTGAAAAAAAAGCAAAGTGTCCTTTGGGCTAACTCGTGTGACTGTGTTTGCTATTTTACAACCACTTTTTTTATCAGAAGAAAATAAAGTTTAATAACACATTATAACTGCAATGCGTTTTTTGCTAAGATTGCAATCCAATAGAGGTGTTTTGTGTAAATAAACAAACACTGCCTGATCTGCGTAGTTAAAATTAAATGCCAAGAAATGATGTAATTTTTGCTGTGTATACCAAAAAATAAGCAGTAATTTAAGACAGAAAATAGAAAACAGTAGAAGTAAGTGAAAGAAAAAAAAATTGTAAGTAGGTTCGTTATGAGCGAAGGGAATGAAATATTGTATCAGTCAAACCTAAGAGTGCCTCCCCCCCCCCCCTCTTTGAGCAAACCCCCGTCGTTAAATGACTTTGCTGAAAAATGTTTGTCACACCAGTCGCATAACAGCTTGTTGTTTGCGTGACTGAAAGAGCGCCAGAATTATCCAAATGAAATCATTTGTTGATTTCGTTCTACCTGTAAGGAAAATTAAAAAATACCTTTCATAGTATCTCGAATAGACCCATCCGAACGGTGAATCCGGCATTCAAGTATTTTAAGGGCCGGGTTATTTAAGTGAAGAGAGATGCAGTAATCGTTTTGTAGGTATGTGAAAGGGGTGCTATTTTCCTATCCATTAGGTATAGGAAAGGATTAACTTGTCTGTTGAAATGGTATATGAAAGGTTAAAATGGCAAAGACCACGGGGCGAAGCCTCCCCTTAATAAAATTTTTTTGAGTACCTACCCCACCCTCGCCCGATTGCGAGCTACGCACCTTAGACGGAAGCTGTGATAAACTGAAACATTTAAATAAGAGTGAAACCACACATTTTGCACTACAAGGGACAAGTACATTCGAAAAACCCGAGTATTTTTGTCCCTGATATTAGATATAAGACGGATATTAGAAATGTGGTGTCTATCCGATTATTGATACCCCTATGATATCGCGCCTTTACGGAAATCATGGCTAGAGGAGCTCAGTCGTTTTCGAAATGTCGTCCCGCGCTGCACTAATAAGATAGTTAACAGCTTTTGCCTTGAGCATAATATCCACACGCCCACTCTATTTGACGTTAACCTCCAGCTTAGTAACCAGTCGGTCCCTTCACGCTTACAGATATGGCGCGAAATCTCGCGGCTACACCGGCGTGCGTATGTTAAATATTAGAGATAATAAATGAACGTACGATGTGGTTAAAGAAGTTTGGCCTCGAGCCACTTAAAGAGAACAGATAATAATAATTCAACTTACTGGATAAGAGAAATGGTGACTTGGATAATGTGAAATCAATGAAGAAGCGTACTCAAGTCAAATTGCTTGGAAAAGAATATTCCGATCCCCCAACGGGAGTCGAACCCATGACCTTCCAGAACAAGGTTATGGGTTCGACTCCCAGGGACTCAGAAAATTATTTTTTCTGAGTAATTTGACTTGAGTACGCTTCTTCATTTAATTCAATGTATGTTACGTTTCCAGCTTTTATTTCTACCTGACTCGTATAATGTTGTAAGAATGTTTGCGCATGACTATTACAGTATACATAGTATATTCTCCTACCCAGTGCTACTCGTTTCTCTAATGAACACGTGAGCCAGAGTGTACCGAGTTTTACTGCTTTAATGGTATTCTTTTCATTTAAGCATTCCTTCTCTATTACCGTAAATGACAAATTTTTACTAAACCAATAGGAGGTGTGTCAAAATTTAATCTGATGTACAAATTTACTTTTAAATTGAAGGAAGCTTTTGGAAGTAATAGTGCTTTTTATATACTGAAACATAAGAAATAATCTAAAACCGAAAATAGGAATAGTTACAACTGAGGACGATGAGAACGGCTTATAAAGGATAAACGTAAAAAATGGACTAATTTTTCAAGTTTCAAAAACCGTCATCTAGATTCCTTAATTCATTAGTGTGAAAATAGCGAAAAAAAGTCCACAAATCTTTTACTTGCAATTGTTGTAATCTGTAGTGTATTTAAGGTAGTGTCCCCCCCCCCCCCCCCGAAAAAATTGGCCATTTTCTTTTTCTAGTTTTACATGACTGTCCACAAATCGTTTGCTTGTTATAATATTTTACAGTTAATTCCTGAGCCCAAAGTCATCATTAACAATAAAACTGGCAGTTGAACATAGATTCTTGTTGCATCGCCGCTGACTGCTCTAACCTCAACCGTTGGCTCAATGGCGGGAGTAACACTGCTTAATGTGGGTTCTTGATCTTTTGCTGAAGTCCAGGATGTAACCGCTCTCTCATATGCTATTGTACTCTGTATTGATAGAACCGAAGACGTTGTAGTTATCCCGGACGTTAACTCTCGCGTGCGTGTTGCGTTGTTTGACATGGTCGCGCGCGTAATGCTCCGCGTGACCTTCGTGCCTGTTTCCACGCTCATGATGCTCTGGCGTGTTACGGAGCTTGGGCCGTACTGGAATGTCTTGTTATTACACAGATCTCCAATACAGCATTGAATTGAGCAACTGTTAATAAAGTTGTAAGAGTTTTTGCACAGCACCTTCCCTATAAATGAGCAATGTGCTAAAACGGTGCAGTTTTTTAACACCTCCAGTCTCCTGCCAAATATAGGATAGTCCATTGTTCTGGTGACGGTGTAACACGAATCGTAAACACGCAGTCCGCTTGGGCGCGAGGGACACTCGATTTCAGTTGTCTCGCTCTCGCATTTTGTGTTGATGAGTCCTAAACATGAGAAACATCTGACAGACATGGCTGTAAAAAAAGGATCAAGGAAAACATGTCAACTGAATTTTACACTAAATTTTACGAGCACTAACAATTGAAAATCCTCGTACCCAGGGTCTCCCGGGAAACGATCGAGCGACTCTAAAAAGATCCGATTTGAAGTCCGCGATATCGGACTTCCTGTTGAATCCACCGTACGCAAAAAGATGGCGACTGGTACATTTACCTATGATGCTTAGCGCGCAAGAACTGCAAAAACGCTCATAAAAGCGCACAGAAAAGCTCCACAACCTTGAAACCCAGCATGAACAATATTGTTAATACGGGGATGAATTTTGCAAAAACATATATTTCTGTGTGCCATGTGGACTGTGTTAGGTTCGCAAGGTATTGTGGTCAAATGTACCGCCGCCATCTTTTTTCGTACGATGGATTGCGCATGTCTAGCTATTAAAAGCACAGCTCAACGAATTTCTTGGTGTTTTACTTCCGGCCATTTCTATTGTTTTTAAAACCAATCAAAATCGATCCTGCAACGGAACTTTCGAGAGTCGCTCGTATTCTTTACCAGCGCTTTAAATTGCCGTAAAGTTAATTCTATTCTTTCCAGCTTATATGTCAAGGATTTGTGAAGGCAGCCTAGTACGATTGGAAGCATGTATAGGGTTTTTCGGTGACATACATCCAAGTGCATTGACTGTAGTTTTGACGCCTGCTAGCTGCTTAGCTGACCTCGCTTTGGTTCAGGGAATTTCTCTGCGCGACACACAGCCCAGCACACTTGGATCTTTCCGGCGTAGTTTCGGGGCGGACTAGCGCTTTCGCGCCAAAATTAGTCAAGAAACACCGTGCGATAAAATAAATATCACTGTCAGTAACTGACGTTATTATATATATCGGTTTCTGACTTTGACAGTTGGGTCAGGGTTTTGCTCCTCGAGAATTATCCACTGAAAGAACTTGGAAAATAACTGAAATATTACCATGCCTTTTAACAGATCTGAGCAAGCATCTTATCTGATCTTTAAAAGTCCGCAACTGTTTAAAAGCTTTGGCGCCTGGTCAGAAGATAATTCTGATATCAGTCTATAAATTCTGTTTCAGCATTAATATCCTTACAATATCATCCATCAATTAAGCAATGCTTCGAAACAAAATATTGTTTTTTGTAGCGTTCTGCCTTGTGCAATGCAAGTTATTAGTTCAGATAAATTATTGAAAACGTTTATACAGCAATGAAATTCTTTCCAGTAACCACCGTCAAGACATGGAGTATATTGCATGACTTCTCAAAATGAGTTTCATATCTTGTGGTTTCCGTTCAAATAATGGCAAAATCCTTTGGATTGAGATATAATTCGCACGGCAACCGCCAACTAAGTGCGTTATTAACTTATCAAGAAATAAATACCTTTAGTTTTTCCATAATATATAATTGAATTTGCTAGCTTTTACGATGTTTTGCACGATTTTCTACAATGCAGATCTCCACACAACTGTGAGCTGTCGTCGACTTTGAGTCGGAAAAAAAAATTGCGCGCGCAACAGAATTTCGTACCGGATCGCTTCATGAAATCAAATTGCTCAACATTTTGAAACTAGTTTTAAGCCATTAACGTTTTGCAGAAAACTATATTCGGAAAACTAACAAATCAAACTTTTACATATTAATCCTGTTTGGTAGTAATGGATCAACCCCGAGATCAACATTGCGTCCTTTATAAAGGTTACGGCCAACATTTATAATTCGAAGGGCGAAATTAAAAAGACTCAGAAACCGCGGAAGATTAGAGTGTCACTCAACTTTCAAACGATATTTTATTTCTTCTTGTTTACTGAAGAATTAAGTGTACCGCGATGAATGATTTGTTGTCTTTAAGAGATTTAAGAGAACAGCTAATGAAATTTGACTTGTTGTAAAAGATGAGCAATAAGGAAGCAATTCATACATATATCGATGAATAGCACAGACGAATGGTGAAGAAAATAATGAAGTTTTAGCTACATTCGTTTACAGAGAAGTTTACTTATGCGAAAAACTATATAATGTAAAAATAAACTTTTAATAAAAAAAAGATGAAAAGATGTTTGATTTGTAAGAATCGGTTAATTGGCCTTCAGTTTAGAAGTGTATGCATGTGATATTATTTTAATTTTTAAGTCAAAAGCCTAAAAAATTCTGGGTTCAAATTTAGCGACCAAATAGATGTTGAAGCAATAAATTACATCTTGCAATTTAACTCACATATACTAGGCGCATCTATTGAGAAAGAGCCAGTTGGCAAGAGATCGATGCTGATAAAAAGGCAAGCAAATTGAACGAATAATTTAACGAGATCCTTTTACTTGGCATGCAAGCGCTTAGAAACATACAAAAAAAAACACAACAAAAAAACAGGTTTGACCGAACATGTTCTTATTAAATACGAAAAACTAATTATATATAATCAAAGAAAGAGAGATTGAGGACGAAGTGTTAAAGATCTTTTTGTCATAATGGAAATTATTAGAACGAAATAACTGCTTTGGTAAACACTTATGTTGCGTTCACATGGCTGATACGCACTTTATGCAAAACCGCCCTGCTCATTGATTTTCAGTGAAATTTCTGTGGGCAAAAGTTTTATTTTACTTAAACTGTTTTGCAACTAAGAAAGCTGATGAAAACGTCGAGTCAGTAACAAGTGTAAAGCAGTAAGGAAGTGTTCAAATTTGGATTAAACGACGTCGATTGAGTCTAAGGTCTTTTAAGTAGAAGGTTTGAGCAAAACACATCATCATTGTACGGACAAAAAGCTAGAGCTAGGTTTGTTTTCAAAATTTTGTTTTAAAAGCGCAAATGTATACGCAAACAGCGAAATTAAAACTGGTGTAATATTGTGCTTGAAAATTAAAAGGGCTAGGCGTCAAATTTTCGCGAGGTGAAAAATGCAGAAAAAAAAAGCTCATTGAAGTTGCCTTTGCGTCATTGAAATCCATTTCAAAAATAGAATACTGATTTGATTTCGTACTTATAAAAAGTTGTGCTTACCTGGGCTGAAAAGCCAAATACAACACAACAAACATAGGGAAGCGTGAATCCAGACTCGCGCCATCGCAGTGATCACAATGCACTCCGGCAGCTCACAAAAACCTCTGAGTTTCAGCACTTTCAGCTTGTTTTATCAACAAACCGCCCATATGTCAATGGGGCATGTTTGACGTAACACACTTGATTCTTCATTTAATAAGTTCTAGATTTAAATTGACATCCGAGTAATTACTTTATAAATGAGGACGCTTTGATGACGATTAAAAACAGCGTTTCATACAACGCAATACCGGAAGGAAGGGATTAGCAATTATTTCTGACGTAAGGTTGCGGCATAAAAATAACTTTTTTATTAAAAAATAAAAGACCAGCTTAAAAGTGGTAGATTAATTTTAGTAGACTACAAACGATCAGACCCTCTCTGTTCTCTTTCCTTTGTCCATCAAGCGTGAAGCTAAATAGAGCAAAAGTGGGAAAATTGTGGCGACACATAAGACGACCCCGGCAGATTTCCTGCGGCCATATTTGCACTCGCGCCCTTTTTGAGCTTCACTCTTCAGTGGCGGATCCAGAGGAGAGGCCCGGGCCCCTTATTTTTTCGGGAATAGCGCACTTCCTGTGCACTGCCGGAATTATCTTCGCAGAATTCAACATTCATAGTCAAGCCTTCACCAACCCCCCACCCCCCCTCCCACCTCCCTCCCCTTAGAGGCATGTCTGGATCCGCCACTGCTCTTGACAGACTAAACAGAAAAAAGAGACTGCTTGGAGTCTATAACGACGAAGTGAAGAAATCCTGTGCATACACTGCGATGCATAAAAAGAAATCGAGTTGCGGTTCAGATGGTGCTTTGATAACTGCATGGCAGGACCAGTTAAAGGCCAGTCTTTTCAACGGCAGCTTGGGAAGAGAAATGGTTGCGACTAGAATGGATACTCCAAAATCAGCAATCCGCTGGGAGACTGGAACCCAAGCACTCGAGTGTGCGGTTAGTTCCACTCTGGTTTGCTTGTGGCTAGTTTCACTCTAGTTTGCTTGCGGCTAGTTCCACTCCGGTTTGCTTGCGGTTAGTTCCACTCTGATTTGCTTGTGGCTAGTTTCACTCTGGTTTGCTTGCGGTTAGTTTTCCTCTGGTTTGCTTGCGGTTAGTTCCACTCTGATTTGCTTGTGGCTAGTTTCACTCTGGTTTGCTTGCGGCTAGTTCCACTCCGGTTTGCTTGCGGTTAGTTCCACTCTGATTTGCTTGTGGCTAGTTTCACTCCGGTTTGCTTGCGGTTAGTTTCCCTGTGGTTTGCTTGCGGTTAGTTCCACTCTGGTTTGCTTGCGGCTAGCCTTAAGTTCTTAGTAAGGGTAGCACAATATGCAGAAATGGGTTCCAGTCTCCCAGCGGATTTCTTTTTTCGAGCAGTATCCATTGTAGTCACGACCGGAGAGATACCAATGTTTTTCATACTCATCCCCATACCCCCAATTAGCCGAAGGTCTAAAGTTGCCTGCGAAGGCCTAAGATATAAAATTACAAGGATTGATTATAAAACAGGGAAAAATGTGTACATTCAAAATGGCGGCTTATGAGAAAATCTCGACCCCACTTTGTATTACTTTTTATCAAAAGCTTTTATCGTGGATTAAATTTCAGTTTGTTGCGGCTACACTAATCAGCAGTTAAAACCTCTTTTTACAAAGACAACAAAAGATGAATAAACGATAAGAAAAGGCAAGTTTATTTCTTGCTGAATGTAAAGAAAAACATTAGCGTTAGTGAAAATGACTACAAGCAAAACTTTAGTGGGGCGTGCCCTTGAGCTTATGAGTAATATTTTTTCTATTTGCAATCCAACGTCTTGCAAAGCTTTTCTAGCTGTAAACAGGAAATATAACGAATTTGCTGACTTGCAAAACGATTATACAGCACAATCTTGTAGAATATTGTTTGATTTTAACCAGCGCTACCTACCTGCCTACGAGCCCGTCGGCTAAGCATCAGATATTCCTCGCGATTTGTAAGACAACTGTTAAACATAGGTTACGGAAACTTTTCCTGTTGACTGTCAGGTACAGCCACGTACCAGGGGCGTAGCCAGGATTTTTCTAGGGGTACGTGGAAAATTTTCCAAATCCCCCTCCTCCCCTCCCTCAAGTCTCGAATCTTCCTTTTTCTCATTTGCAAAGTCGTAAATATTCAGCGGGTCATTACAACCGCAGAGCTATAAATCGTCTATCTTTCTTTCTTCACAACAAAGTAAGATCAGAATGACCTAATGTAAAGTTCTTGTCAGTCCTTTCCAAATGATTATGAACATGCGCACGAACACGGATAGCGTGATACATGTGCATTTATATGTTAGTTTCTTTCTTCTTTTTTTTAAATTCTATTTTATACTTTTTCAGGTACGCACGTGCGTATGTGCTTACAGGTATCTACGCCGGTCTGCCGTACATACAAACTACAATTGCAAGCTCTGCTCTACTTTAATGGATATCAATTGTACAATGTCCACTCATGCACGGAACGTTGAGCTGGATTTAGCCCAACACAGCTAAAAAAGCCAATGCTAACGTCAGAAAAATGGCGCCTAAGGTGGTAGAGAGTGCTGGCACACCAGCAGAGGGCGGCGTAGGGCTTGTCAGGGTACCATTGCTTCTAACGGAAGCGTTTATTGTCATGGGAATGACCGATGCTGTAGCCGTTATTATGACCGTGGCTGTGGTGTCGGCATCGACTGTGGTGTTGGTGTTCGCCATGTTGGCAGTCATGTTGATGATTCCTGTAGTATTTGCCATGACAACTGGAATTTGTTGATTGCACAGATCTCCCTCACAGCACGTGCTGTTGCAGACAGCTCCAGGCATAACATCTTTCATGATTTTGCAGGCTGGAAGAGGAAATACAACAGCCTAGCTTCATGTGCTATATAACGTGTTCAGTGTCAATTCCAAAAGATTTTTAATGGATATATTAAGTGCATTCAAGTTATTACAAGACTTGTGTAAGATTGACTCTTTACTTTGATTTGAGAACAAGTTCTATTGTATTACAGAAAAATATCCATACCCTTCCCACGGAACGTTTTTTTTTTATGAATCCCCTACCCCTTAGGAAATTCCAGTTTTGCTCTTTACTTTCCTTTACCTCCCCCCTCCCCCACCCGCACCCAACCACTCGCCCTCCCTCTCTAAATTTGGCGACATTCCTTGGTAAGGATATTCTCTGGAACCACACACTACAAAAAAACTGGCATAGAATTCAAAGAAGCAGACTCAGATTTTACTGTTCTTTGTCCCACGCTCTTGAGAAGACAAATTACACCTTACTCTCAACTGTGCCGATATTAACTTTTGTGTTTCTTCATATTTTCTCTTTTTCTCAGCGAGTGAGATTTTAGACAGAAGTGCTCATGGTCGCTTCAATCTACGGAAACCGGGATAAGCTTCGGCCTGATAGTTCACTAAGCTCCAAAACACAAAATAAAACGACCTCAATAGTGTTTTTTCGCCTAACTCGGCTTTTTTATTTTCTCGACTAATATATCAAGAAAATACGGTACTTACGGTTATATTGTTGCTGTGATGGACACATCATTGTAGAATGAGAGCAATTTTTTGTCACAGTTGTCATTGGAAATGGGTCATTCATTGTTATCTTCACTGTGATACAGCGGTCCATAAACGCTGGGCAGACCACGCTTGTTACATCTGCACCACAAATGGCATCTGGAGGTCCACATATTTGACATTTGAGAGAGATAACTGCACATGGAGAAAAACAAATTGTTACGGTTTACAACACAACAACAGGGACAGCAACTAGAGCAGCAGTAGCAACAGCAGCAGTAACGACAGCCTCAACAAACAACGTCGGAGTTATTTTTAGCTCAAAATTCTTTTCAACAAAACGGCAACACTAATTTCTGGGGGCTGCTGCTGTGCTTGGACATATTAAGATAATTTGAAAGTAAAGAGTGAAATAAGAAATTACTTTCACAGGGGGACTGAGTACTACTACAAAGTGACGGTTGGTATTTTGTTCAAAGAAGTTTTTTGAATTTTGTGGCCGTAGTTTGCATATGTCACTCATGTCAATATTACGAGATTTACAAACTTATTAGTCTGTCACAATCTCAAGTTGTTAGGGATAAAGCCCCCCCGCAGAAGGTAGACCACCCGGTTACTTTTTTAAAACCAAAATGGGAAGGCCCACGACAAAATTTTCTTGAGTAGCTCAAGTGCACCTAACCCCAATTTCCCTCTTTTTCCACTAAAATGAATTAGTTTGGCAAAAAAGAAATTGGATTTGGCTGAATCTTTGATTTTCTACATCCCGTTGAAATCACGAAAATTGCCCAAATAACGACGCCGTGCCGTGTTTTAAGAGAACTGGGTAGAGAGAGCTGATGACGTCTACCCAGGAATTTATTTCAAAGAAATGAGTGAGGCGCTATTGTGGTTGGTTCCTGGGCAGACGTTATCAGCTCTCTCGACCTAGACCCCCTAAAACACAGTCGTGCAACATCTCAGTCGCGACTGAAATACTTAACAGTTAGATTTATCATAGTAAATGGTTTGAACCCAGGAGTATCAGTAGTTTGTATAGTGTGATCCTCCGGGTGAGAGTAGTTCTGAGAAGAACTGTTGTTGGTGACTGACGTTTCGACAACCTGTGCGGAAGTCATCTTCAGAGGGAAGTCATCTTTCAGCGAAATTTTTTTTTGCGGGTTAGGTGCATCATTTCATATGCAATATTCAATTCATATGCAACATTGTCTTGCAGCTGCTAAAAAGGAAAGCATATTGGCCGAAAAAATTATAAATACAATATGATTTATTCTAATCCTGCTTGTAATTTTGCATGACAAGCTGAACATTAACTTAATGAGATATTGAAGAAAAAATACTTAGGAAATTATTGTAGCTCTTGTTGATTTATGATAATTGTATTCGAAGTGTTTAGCGATAGGAATCGGAAATTTAGCAATTTGGTTTTCAAAATAAATTGAAAAGATTGGTGGTTTTGTTAATGAAAACACGGCGGCAACTGGTTCACCGCATGAGAAGCGTTCAGGGTTTCGTAAATTGACGTTCAATAGCATAATTCACATTCCCGAGAACTTAAAAGTAATATGAGAAAAAGAAAAACGGCAGCTACAGACAGCGGGAGGGCATATGGGCAAAATTGCCATTAAGTGTAACTGTAAATCGAAATCCAATTCACTAATCCAGCTTGATGTAAAATTGTTCATAAACTCCGCTTTTTTGCATTTACTTGGCAGTTTTTATTTAGATTTGGCCCGTCATCATCATTAGTCCTTATAGCCCCCAGGTTTGACCCACATACTAAAACGAAATTATTTTTTTTCATGTGGCGAAGGAACCGAACAGACAACGCTGTTGTCCTCAAAAGCCCAGCAGATTAACCGAACGATCGAGAAAGAAAAAAAAATAAAAGAAATCGGCTCGGACTTTAACCGACCAGAAAGTTCCTAATTTTACTTTTATATTTAGGTTTATCAAATTGAAATGGCTTTACTATGCAAATTAATCCACCGCATTAAACATGTTGAAAGATATGCCTTGATCAAAATACACATACGTTTATTTAGCGTATATTTACCACTCCTTTGAGTGCTCATAAAAATAAATTTTTCTCCATGGTATAGGCTGTTCAAGCATTTGGCCAGTAAAAATGATGAAACAGATGAAGAAGGGAATAACTTTATGAATGATATTCAGGCTGCTCGAATCATTATTTTGACAAAAGGCAATATATTTGAAAATTATGTGATTGTTTTCGGGTTTCCTTTAAAGTAATAGGAAGAAAAGAAAACAGACCGGTGGATCTTGTCAATTTTACTAAAAGACAGCAAGATTTATCGATCTCGAGCTTTCTAGATACTCGTTCGGAAAGTTAAAAAATCGAAAATATTGAAATCATATCGATGGGCTGGGCCCAAGAACTGTAGTTCGCCATTAGATTTTATTTCTATTTCCAAAACCTAGCAATTTGCAAAAAAAAATCAATAGACTAAAACCTGAATGATTTCATATTAGAATTAGTAGGAATTTGTACAACATTAAGAATCAGTGCTACTTGTACGTAAAAAAATGTTATTGGAAAAATAATATCGGCAAACACGAATCGAAGACTAGCAACACGTAGCCATCAAGTGGATTTTTCTTTTTAAAAAAGATAAACCTCTGCTCTAAGAATTTATAACGCTGAGAATTTATCAAGCACAGACAGACATTCTGTCGACTTACCGAAGGGAGTAAAGAACAAGATAAAGGTGCACGCCAAAAGAGTGTTCATTTTTGCGTTCTTCGCTTCGCGGGGTCTTCGTTGTCGTCTCCCAGCATAACCTTTCTGGAAAACCAGGTGCTCGCCAACAAAAACCTTAATTTCTTCAAGCGGGGAGATCTTAAGGTGGACTTTGACATTTTCAAATGAATTTTTAATAAACAGAAATAATTATGACCGTCCTGGACTGCAACATCATTCGACATTGACCTTTAACATGATCGAGTGATTGAACGACCCCCTCCCCCATTAGATAATGATATCGGGAGCTTCCGTGCCCTGTGTCGCTTTGTCGAAACCTTTGCTTCTTTTTACCGAATTACTTTCGTAATGGGGCATGCTCCCCCGCAAAAATTTAGATTTTTCACAAACCTCAGAAACGCTATTTTAGGCATTCTGGTAGAATTTTCGCAATATTATAGCTGCAGTGATAATAATAGTTGAGTTGATGAGGTAGGGGTTTGCTCCCCGGCCCTGGAAAATTTAGATCATGTTTTCGGAACATCAGAAACCCTATTTTAGACATTCTGATAAACTTTTTGCACTATTATAGATACGGTCTTTGCAACACTCAATGGTAATTATTTTGGGTGACCTCTCCCTTACAGACCATATTTTTTGGCCGGCCCTTACACCAACCTACCACATCCTTAGAACAGACGCGGGCCCGTGTAAATGGTTCAAAGTCTAGTTGTAGGCCTGTAGTTCAGCTAGAAGACACAAAGACATAATGGAGTAAAGGTGTGAAGGCTTCGCCAACCTCGTTCCCAGGGTCTCTCTTCTCTCGCTCTTGGGGGCGGGGAGAGAGAGGCCCTGGGAACGAGGTTGAGGCTTCGCGGGCTTTGTCTTGTTTATCCGTATTGTTCTCGGACCGTTGTAATCTTAATTCTACGACCACCTTAAAATTTGAACCACAAATGGCAATATCAACTACTTAACTGGAGGCTAAAAAGACTGACTGGAAGACCATAAACATACTTATTCGTTATTTATTCGTAGAAGTTTGCACGATATTCATGCTTCATTATTTTCGATCAGATTTTGCTGGGCATGAGCCAGTTAGGGTTGTCCAGCGCTAGCCGCCCTCTAGCTTCCTATGCAGACGTTTTATTAGGGTATAGAATGGTAAAATCCGAGACCCGCTAAGGCTCATTTCATTGCATTTGGCAATTCTCCATATTCTCCACATTCATGACAAGGTGGTTTTGGAATTTTCCCCTTCTGCAGGGCAGACGTCTTACTCTTTGCTTGTAAACACTGGAAAACACTCTATTAAACCTACTAACTATCCCAAAAGGCCCAAAATAAGTTACTAAATACCGTCCCCAGGAAATAGTGCAAAATGGCATTCCGAGCCCTAAAAATGAAACATTTCCTAGAGCGCACCGCTAGCGGCTCGCTCCTTCAGCGCTCGCTTCAATCTCTCTTTCGCGCGTACTCCACGAAAAATGCACGCTGCACCTCTGTTACGAAACGGACGCGTGCCTCGCCGAGATGCTGTGACTTTTGTCTAAAATCCGAGACCGAGACGCTACAATTCACAACAATTCACAAATCTGATTGCCAGACTTTTACAGTGCTTTAGCTGTAGTTTTCTGCGCCTCGTGCTAAAAATTATTTCTTGGTAAATCGGAACAGCAATTTATGAGCATTTTTTACCTCACATCAGTGTTCTGTAGCTATGACGGTTCATTCAGATTAAACTTAAATTTGCTTGGCTTGCGAGACTCATAACTCAAGTTGCAAAATTCGAGATTTCGAGAGCAACTTTCCTTTTTGCTAGCTCAAGATTCCGAGACTCTAGTTTGCGAAGCCGAGATTTCGAGGGTCGCTTAAAATTTGCCGAGACTCGCTATTTTTCAAGGACCATTCTACACCCCTTTCTCTCCAAAGTTAGGAATAAAGATTGCGTGACGTGCCAAAATTCTGCTCCCTGCAAACAGCTGTCAATCATATTGATTATTATTCATCTACGAAGAAGAACCGCACCCAGTTCAAGCTAGGAACCGTTCCGTTCCGTTCTGCTCTGCTCTACAAGTTTAAAAAAATAACGAATCATGAAAACTTTACCTTTTCTTCTTGTTGCTGTGCTGTGTTTGATGCCATCCGGTAAGTTCACTCCGAAATGTTTGGAATGAAATGCAGAATCAGGGTAAAGCACTCGATCTATTTATGTCGCGTGGTAGTTTTACCACGGTGTTGTTCGTACTGTTGTCTTCGATCAGTCGATCTTTGAATGGCTATATTTGTTTTCGAACGGCATTGCCCGTCAAGCAACCACATTTTAGCCAGTTTCTGGTTTCTGAGACGCTGAGGAATTGGATAGCAAAAGCGAGAAAAAAAAATACGGCCGATGAAAGATATTAAAATAGCATAAGCTGTGTGATCATACATACACTTTATTTTTGCTTTCGCCATTAAATATCTTTTTTATTTCGACGGGAGACCAGGTAATTAAACTACTTGATAAACCTGCTTGCTCTGTAGGCGATAGAATCAACCTTGTCATCGTGGTTCCTTATTCGAGTCCCGTCATTTTTTGGCAAATTACCGGAACGAAATTTGTAATCAAAACTAGCGCTACAGTATATACAGAACGAAATGTTAGAACATGCCTTGATATTTGACAGACTTGACTGGATATCTCAAATATTAGAAACTTTACTGATGCTTTCCTTTTATTATGAGCGTATTCTCAGTTGTTTCTGCAACGAAATGAAAGATATACCTGGGTGTACAGCAAAACGGAAACGTGAAAACGTTGCGTAGTATAGAGAAGCTTGGCTTGCATGATCTTGCATGAATATAAATGACCTAATCGACGACTTTTGCAAGACCTTTTTAGCTTCAACGACATCAAACTTCTTTAACTTTTCATATCATGGCCGATTTAGTGAGAAATGCAAACATTTTGAATTTGCAAACGGTTTGTGGTAGTTGCAAATTTCTTGTAGGGTTTGCATGTTTTGCGTGTTTTCAGAACCTAGAGGCTATTGTTAGAGAAGAAAATTTACCGCTCACACGCTGAGCTATACGATGGATCGAGCGATGACTGAATTTCGACTCTGTCCCAAAGAAAACGAAATATAAAAGATTTAATCAGAAATGGAAAAATTTAAGAAAATACAGGGTAACGGCCAATGTTACTGAAGAAAAAGCAATCGAACTTTCGTGACTGATTGAGTTTAGTCGCAGGGGCGGATCCAGGAATTTTTGATTGGGGGGGTCCAAACTTTGGTTCAGAAAGGACTGTTGAACTTTTTTTATTTTTTTTTCGGGGGGGGGGGGGGGGGTTATAGGCAAATTAATTCTTCCCTCCATCCCCCCTCCCCCCCGCCGACCAATTGCAGTTGTACGTAATAATTCCTTTGCCCCTTACCGTGTAAGTGAATTCTACCGGTACAGGATGCACCCTTAGAACATCCTCCTCTTGCGCTTGGTAACAAAAATGGTACAGATTTCTAATCTCAATTTGTGAACGCTGGTCACCGTTGGCGAACAGATATAAATAGGAGGGTACCCAAAAAGCAATTACATTTTTTAATATCCCTGGCATTTAGTTTAGCAGAAAAATGAAATGCGCGTTTCATTAAAAAAAAAAAACAGCCAGGGGGGGGGGGGGGGGGTGTCCGGACCCCCGGACCCTCCCCCTGGATCCGCCACTGAGTCGCTTGTTTTCTTTCATTCCGTTATTAATGTCTCGCATCTTATTGGTTGCTTCACAATTGTTCTCTGCGTGCGTCAAAAAAGCCCAATTTAAGCTGAATTTTAATATATCGAAAAATGCAGCCTAAAACAAAAGACCTCAAATGATGAGTCGTGAAGTTTGAATTCATATACGAAAAGAAAGATTGTTCGCTCTAATTTTGCAGCTTAGCTTTTCTTTTGTTGAACGTTTCATTGGAGAATAGTATTTGCCTTGGGCTGCACCATGAACTGCGTAACAGACACTTTGCATAAATGGCGTCGGTAAGTGAATAACAATACTTATAAACCCAAAGCCTCGCTCACATTCACTTCACGTTCGTCCACGAACCACGAGGCTAAGGATGTCCAAAGTATATTGTTATTGAAATTTGGGCGCCATTAACGCAAAGATTCTTATCCTTTGTCCACGGACAGGCTGGTTTCAATTCAGTGTACAAATCCAATTATTTTACCAATGTTTGGCCTGAGAAAAGCCAAAAGTTTAGAACCTCTTAAGGAGGCTCACAACGGTTTCCAGCAATTTCAAGCTCTTAACTTTGATGGGCCAGTACTACAAATCTTTATCAGTTGCTGCTACAATAATGATATCGAGCAAATGTCCAATCATCGCTGAATAAGTTGTGGTCCTTTTCATGACGTCACTGGTTACTATAGCAACAGTTTTACCTGTTAAAAACACCTTAATTTTCTCTTCAAGTGCTTATAACTCAAAAACGAGTCCGGTGACCCCCATTTTTATTATTGAATAATGATTGGCAGGTGAAGATGCAACTTTTTGCAAAGTTAAAAAAATTTCTCCGGAGCAGTTTCAGAGCCACCTTAAATTTTTGGATATTTAAGGTGGCTCTGAAACTGCTCCGGAGAAATTTTTTAACTTTGCAAAAAGTTGCATCTTAACATGCCAATAATTATTCAATAATAAAAAATGGGGGTCACCTGACTTATAAGCACTTAAAAAATGGGGGTCACCTGACTTATAAGCACTTAAAAGGAAAATTAAGGGTGTTTTTAACAGGTAAAACTGTTGCTATAGTAACCAGTGACGTCATGAAAATGACCACAACTTATTCAGCAATGATTGGACATTTGGTCGATATCATTATTGTTGCAGCAACTGATAAAAATTTGTAGTACTGACCCATCAAAGTTTAAGAGCTGGAAAGCGCTGGAAACCGTTGGGAGCCTCCTTAAGAATTTAGCCAAGGTCGAAATATGGGTAAGAAGGAACTGTTTTCATTTGTTATAAATGACAAATATATCTTCTGTACGAATCAACATTAATTCAAACCTAACCTGGAACCAACACTGTCATCACCCGTAACGTAACGTGGCGTAACGTAACGGATCGTAACGGAATGTGGCGTAACAGCGAACGAAGCGCGTTTCCGTTTTACAAGTTCTCTCGCGATTCTTCTTCCGATCGTAGAAATATAAGTCAACGACAATATAGAGGCTCTTGAACAGTCTAAGAATTTTTAATTTACAAGTGTGCACAGTATATATATGTTGGAAATCGCAAACTCACCCAACACTAGTCACGTTTTATAATCTCGTTTATTATTCCACTATTTCGCCATTTTACCATATAAGTCTCGAGAAAGCTCAAAATATGACACGTTATTGCCCTGTCGGAAAGCGTAGCAACGAAATGTCCGGACTAAACGACCCAAATTAACCTAGCGGAAAAATAGTGGAATAATAAATCCCTTTTTCGTTCGATGGTTTAACATATAATGCACGTGCATATTTTGCTTATTATACTCGCGTTTTCCTCCTGTTTTTTCCTTCGCAACTCGTAAAAATATCCGCACGTATTAAAAGTGTACCCATCGAGTGGACCATCGAATAAGGTGTATTTATTCTCGAATAGGGGAATTCTTGTTAACAATATTTGCCTCATTAACACGTACAAGCGCTTCAGTTTTTGATCGAGCTACAGAAGTCTTAATTGAAAGAACTTGGCACCATCAACCCTCGTTACAAATTTGAACCCGATGTATTAAATACTTTTTCCGTGATGCAGGTGTGAAAACGCAAAACCCAGAAAATTTGTTAGTTTCTGAAAGCTTATGTCTCCAGTGTATCTCCTTCAATATCACACGAAAAGAGCTGAAATTTTCGTCGATTTTTAAGTTATTTTCAGAAGCCCTCCGGAGCTAATGGGTATTTTTTCGCCCTGGGTATATAGCAGATGCCTTCAACGCACAGGTCGTATGCTGTTAATGTGGCAAAATGGAAACAATGACGTCAGCAAGGTTTCCCCAGGTGTATAAATGGGTACCGGCGAATTTATTGCTGGGGGTAACCCTGCGATGGACTAGCATCCCATCCAGGGGAGAGTAGAAATACTCCTAGTCGCTTCATGCTACGGAAACCGGGATAAGCTCCAGCCTGATGGGCCACTAGACTCGTATGCAGACTTTACCTTATAAACCTCTGACACAGTATGTCTTATTTGTAATAATAGTAACAACTTTATTGGATGAAACTCAAAAAATACTGGCAGCCTAGCCCAGTAGTTTTGTATCCAGTCACTTCGCTCCATTGGTCAGATCACTCCCAGATCGAAAAGTCATATCGCTCTCAAACCAAAGTGACTTTGCTCCTCTTTGTAAAGTGTAAGTAAAGTACGACCGAGTTCGCTCCAAATAAACGACCTAGAATATTTCTCGTACGTTCTTTAACGATCTAACTGGTAGCGATCTGACCATGGAACGAGATCACCGCAATTCTGATGTTTACATTGTTTTATCCGCCAGCTCTGGCCCTCAAATGCTACGAGTGTACCAACATCCCTGGATACTCACCAAGCCAATGCGGCGAGAACACCGACAACATGAAAAGCATAACATGCGGAGCATTCCTTGATAGGTGCATGACCATCACTGGTACCATAACAGTTCCTGGTTCTGGTTCAATGGACATCGAGATGAGAAACTGCTCCAGCAGCATTCTGTGTAACCCGGAAAGTCAGTTCGGCAGTAAGTAAATCTAATACGAAGACTATTAAAGAAATAAAAAACGCGGCCTAGTGCATTGGTGAGTTCTATAAGCACGCGGGAAGTTTTACGAGCACGAGAGGAGTGCATAAAGACCGGCACGCGTGCTTGCATAACTCAACAATCCACAAACTAGTGACCTAAGCCTCGTGCATTGTAACTCGATAAAGCGCGTGCGTGACGTAAGCCGCGTGCATTAATTATATAAACAATAGCCTCCATTTGGCGCGAAAATATGTACGGATATTTGTCCGCGGACATTATTTGTTCCGAGAAGCGAACAGTTTTCCGAGAGCGAAGCTCGAGGAAAACTGTGAGCTTCGAGGAACAGATAATGTCCAAGGACAAATATCTGTGCATATTTTTGAAGCCAAATGGATGCTATTGTGTTTATTATCCTTCAAATATTTTTTTTACAAGGCCGCGTTTTGGGAGACCTTTTCTCGAAGCTTTTTAAACACCAAAGAAATTCTGTCAGCGCTCAAAATATTATTAGTCTGTTCAAAGTGTTTAGTTTTATTCATTTTAACAATTTACTCGGGATAAAAGCTAAACGTGCGAACGTAAATCGCAAAGTTCAAAAACTGGGGAATATCACTTGGGGAATATCATCTGATATTCCCCACTTTTGACTGCATCACGTGACGTGTTTAGACCAATCGCGCGCGCGAAAAATATTTGATGGATTATAAAACACGATAAAGCACGCCCGTGACTTTTGCCCTCGTGCTTTCGGGAGCATAAGAAACTGACCAATCACAGTGCGCGCAATCCCTCGAACATTTTATAAATACAGATCAAATCGAAACTTCAACAAACCCCCCTCCCCACTCTTTCCTCCGAGCGGGAAGCCCCAGGCATTTGAACTTTTGAATTTTTTGGTTCTTCAAATTCCAATCCCCCGGGCGAAAAATAGTGTTCGAATGCCCCACACAAATCCCCCAAACCAGAACAGAACAGTATTTCTATTCGTTGTATGATCAGATGTGCAAATCAGATAAATCTAAAAAAACATATTCACCTTTAAACGCAGAACACAGCTTTTTCCTTCTTTTGCAGCCACAATGCCACAAAAGACGCAATTGATTCGTAAATTCTTTTACCTCCGCGATGATCTCCGATCAGGCAATTGTTCAAATCCCCCACCCTTCCGATATGGTCTCAAATTCCACACTCCAATAACAACCACAAATGTCAAATTCCCGCCCCCCTCCCCCCCCCCCCCCACCCCCTTGGGCACATTGATGAGTCAAATGCCCGGGGTTATGCCCGAGGGAAGTTTCGATTTCATCGTTACATTACACTGTAATAATATATTCTCATAATAACGGTACCTGGCTATATTCCGGTCAACTTTCATCGAAGCAAACGTCGCATTGCTAGTTCCCACAAAATGCACCTGTAGCACGCACTCTTTTCAACTTGTAATCAATCCAACATCATTTTTGTGATGAGAGTTCCAAGAAAAGTAACATTTCAGTCTTTATTTTGCGAGTCAAAGTGAAAAAGGGGTTGTAATGTTCCTTTATTTTTTGTCCGTAGTGATTACTTTCACGACACTCGACTCAAAACCGCTCTTACTATGGCGTTTTCTTTTCAGTGTGCAACATTTTGAACAGAACCACAGGATTGATGTCTAAATGTAACACAGACTGCTGTGAAGGGAACCTGTGTAATGGAGCCATACGTATCTCTGGCGTGCTCGCAAGCTTTGTTGCCATTTTGCTTGCTTTGGTCCTGAATTTGTAATTTCCAGGATCTTAGTGTATCAAAGTTTTGTGTTAGTTTTCTTTTGTTTTTGACGAAACCTGGCAAAGTTTTTTTTAAAAAAAGGCCAGAAAAGTGAATGCACATTTTCCATTTCTATCCAGTTAATTCTATTGACATTTCTGCACAATTATTTAATTTTAAGTTTGGGGGAACTAAGCGGATTGTACAACATACCAACATCGAGTAGTTTATGTTTTTTTAAGAAAAGATATATTCTTAAAATAACACTTGTATGAATTTGTAACTAAGGATAAAATAGTTGGGAGTCACGGAAGGTAACTAGAAGATGTAATTGTTTTAAAAACAATAAATGTTTGCACTTTGTTGTTTCGAAGCTCATGAGTTGAAAAATCTTAAGGGCCGATTTACACGGTTCGACTTCTCGCATGCGACAAGTCTACGGCAGGCCTACGACATGACTAAGGACCATTAACACGCGCGCGCGTCTGTCGTAATGCTGGTAGGTTGATTTACACGACGCGATTCGTGTTGTAGTCATGGCGTAAAGCGTGCGCATGCGATAACCATAGGCAAAATCGTATCGTCTAATTCGCCCCTAACAGGCATACGGACCAACTTCGGTCCTTTACCATTCAAAGATTTAAATGACTTAGTTTCCTTCTTTACAGATCTCTCCCTTACACCCAACATTTTTCATGGGAGATAATTCTGCGGAATTTAAAAGCAGAGATCGCTACAACATAGATTCACTTTGAATTTCGCGTAATATACCGTAAACTTCCGTTTATAAGTCCCCCCCCCCCCCCCCCCCCCAACCCGGTTATAGGCCCATCTACTTGTAAATAGACTACGAGAAGTCCTTATTTATTTTCGCAGGCCGTCTGCCAAAATAAATAGGGACTGCTCGTAGTCTAACTTGTAAACAACAACAACAACAACAACAAATACATTCGGTTATAAGCCCCTCTCTAGTTGTACGGCTCTGGTTTTCGATTTATTTTGACGTTAAAATGCTTAATTAAAAAAAAAAAATAGTAAATTAAAAACTTACTTCGATCAACACTGCTGTGGCTCCCTTCGAAATGTTTTTTTATTCCCATTGTAAGCCCCTCCCCCCACCCGGATATAAACCCCTCCGTTTTTATGCCCGCGTAAATCCAATACGAAATTGTATAAACCCAGATTATAAGCAGCAGTTTACGGTATTTCGGTTGACCAAACCTGCCATCTTCAGGTATAATGAGATGGTGTTTTTGATTGATTGATTGATTGATTAGATTGACAGTGTGTCTTAAAATTTAAAAAGGCGCTACTCAAAAAATTAATAATCTCGTACCCAGATCTTCTAAACTCTCGCAAAAGAACATCTAGTAAAAGCCGGCTTTGCTCGCGTCAAATATTTCAGAAATTAGACATACGATACAACTACGCATACTCAAAACTTCAGGTGGATTTCCCCATAGAGCGTATTCACTCACGTGACCAGCGGCCATATTGGTTTAGCCTTCGAGCATGCAGGCTCTCTTCAAAACTCGCGGCCGCTCGCGCGCTGTCGGAAAACTCGCGGCCCCAAAAGAGAAAAAGAGAAAAGAGAGCCTGCTCGCAGGCGAATATTGGTTTGCCTAAAAAAAAGACGATTTTTGAATAAAAATAGATTTTAATTCCCGGTGGGATGGCTTGGTTCAAGGTTCACCAATATGGCCGCCGTTTCTTTGTTTTGTAACACCAATATGGCTGCCATGACGTCAAATAAGACGGAGGAATAACAGCGGTGGCACAAATGACCATAAAGCACAACAGACACACAAGAGGTGAGTTTATTTTATTCCTTTCAAGTAAAAAAAATGTAGCGTTCTAAATCAACGTTATTTCATTCCCAATACAACGTCTTATAACGCGCTCATATTCTCGATCAACGGTTCGAGTGTAACCTAATACCGCGTCACGTCAGCTGAAAGGTCACGTTCCGGCTCACACAATGTACCGTGACGTTAAATTAATTCTTCCTTTTCTTTAAACGTGAGCTTCGGATGCCTCTGGTGTATATTAATTAGCAATGTCAAGGAACACTTAATCTCCACTTTTGTTGTTGTCTCTGTCATTGCTTTGTTTGCCCTATTGCTGACGTCTGGGTATTACGTCACTAGTCCCAGTCTCCCTCTTACCCGGCCGTGGGGTATACAAACCAGGACTTTTTAAAAAAAAAAATCATAAAAAATTTCAGTTTTGACAAAAAGCAAAACCTTTTTTCGCCATTTTGCTCAGAAATATACAAAGATTTATTTAAGATATTAATCCAAACCGTACGGTCATCATTTCGGTTGAAGACTGTTGGAAAAGATGCTTTCCATGGGGAAAGTTGTATGTCCTTCTGCTTCTGTTGTTTATCTTTACTGTTACACTGTCGGGTCGCCCACTACCTCTCGGAACGAGTTACTTCATTGGTTCTTAAAACAATAGATAACAGGTCATAACAATGCCCCTAGCCCTGAATAACAATAGAGGTAGTGTTTACAGCGGGCGAATGAAAATAGAAGTTCCAGAGAGGTAGTGACTTACTGACACTGTCAATCATGATCTAATTGGTTTTACGTATTTTCGGTATTACGCAAATACTACAATCACAAAAACGACCTCTGTAATGTCTCATTGTACCTGACGTAGGCTAGCCTCCTACGTCACGTCTGAAACGCTTGCGTAATCACCCATATTCGATTTCCATACCAAGGAAAACCGCGTGCGCCTGCAAAGCAAAGCAAAGGTTGTGCTCTGCTCTTCAAGTAAACGAATCATGGAAACTTTACCTTTTCTTCTTGTTGCTGTTCTGTCGCTGTGCTTAATGCCATCAGGTAAGTTCATTCCGAAATGTTTGAATTTTCCAGATGAAAATGACATGCAGTATGATCAGAGGAAAGCGCTCGATCGATTGTCATATCTCCCGCACGGTAGTTTCAGCGTGGGGGCGTTGTTAAGATATTTTCATCGATTGTAGTTTACTATTATCGCACTCAGACTGCATGTCGAAAATCAAACTATCAGTGAATCGATATAATTCTTTTCGAATGGCATATTGCCCATCAAGCAGCCACATTTCAGCTAGTTTCTAGTTTTATGAAAAACATGCGTGCACGAACTTCTGACGTCTGATATTCAGGCTCATCGTAGAAGCCCTCCCTTCAGGAAGCATATACCGCGGAGAGATGCAAAACACTGCAAATACTGAGGATTTGGTTAGCAAATAAAATGAGAAAAGCAAATAAAATGCGGCCGGTTTGGCGGTAGGATGTGAATGGTTCATATGGAGCTTTATAAGCTGTGCGAATTTTATTCTTGCTTTCGCCATTAAATACTTTTGCGTTTCCATTGAAGGCTAGGCCATAAGACAACACCTCCGTGCTCTTGTACAAAATTGACCTTGCCATCGTGATTTTCCGTACTCGAGTCCCATCATTTTTTTGGCAAATTATCGGAATTTGTAATCCGAACTGAGCGCTAATTATAGAACGATATGTTTGAAAGAACACGCCTTACTAGTATTTGACCCATATCTCAAGCACTAGCAACTTTATTGATGGTTTCCTTTTATTGTGAACGTATTCTTTGCTGCTTCTGCAGCGAAATGAAATGTGAACGTTGTGTACAGAGAAGCTTGCTTTGCATAAGTATAAATGAGCATCCGTTCTTTTGATGACCTTTACAGGACCTTTTTAGCTTCAACGAGGACGACCTTCTTAACTTTCTAGCACTGCTTTAGTGATAAATGTAAAAATTTTCGAATTCGTAAACGGTGCATGGTAGAATCAATTTTGAATTCTTGGGAATTTTGCATGCTCTCCCAACATTGTATCGATCACGCACATTGCTGCACGGGGTGACTGAAGGCTCGAATGCTTTTGTTTGCGGTAATAACCTTGCATCTGATTGATGGCTAAGCATGCATGGTCCCATGGTGTAATGGTTAGCACTCTGGACTTTGATTCCAGCAGCCGAGTTCAAATCTCGGTGGGACCTTAACTTTTACATGTCATTTTTCATTTATTTATTTTTTTGCATGAAGATTTCTGCAGTACCGTGCCTTTCCGAATTAGTAAACAGAACCTGTCGAGTACCCAGGTCCGAGCAATTTATTATAATTTCCACTACCGATGGCCCCTGAACTAGTCGACATGTCACAGAACTGGGAACAGATCTTGTTTCTCTGAAGGATAAAATCATGCAGTAAACATTTGTACAATAATTGCATGTAAATCGATTTGTGGGAAGCGCGTTTTCCGCAGTTTCTACATTACATCAAACGTACGTGCACGTACCAAAAGTGACCAACTTTGAGAGAGCATACATTGCTAAATTACCAAGGCTAATCAACAAGTATTCACTCAGTTATCAGAGTTTCTTTTACTTTTTTGGTTACTTGCTTTGGATGTTTACAAATAAATACTAAAAGTTGAGTTCATCTAGAACTTAGCTAAAATGCCCTATTTGCTTTAATTGACAGCTTTGGCGCTCAAATGCCAAGTGTGTACAAATGTCCCCGGATACTCGGCCGCAAGTCAATGTAGCGCTGAAGACGTTGGCAGCATTACATGTCAAGGGCTCCTGGATAGGTGCATGACCATCAAGGGCACCTTAAGAGTTCCTAATGCAGCCTCATTCAACATAGAGATGAAGAACTGCTCCAATACCATCCTTTGTAACCCGAGCAGTCCATACAGCAGTAAGTAAAACAATAATATACACGTCGCAGTTATATTTTGATAATTTCCTTCCTCACCCCGAAAATTATAGTCCCCCCCCGCAAACATCAAAGACAAAAATGTCGCTTTGAGTATAATTTCGGATAATGTTTTCACCAATTTTTAGGATAACTTTGAAAAGCCAAAAGACATTCTAATCACAAGAGACCTAAAAATACTGGTTCAGTTTAGCTTAAAACTACCCAACCAGTTCTCTGAGACTATAATTAAGTGTGTTTGGCTGCGGATCGCCAGGATGCGAATGCCTGTAACTTGAAAACATCGGGCTGATTTTTTCAGGTTTTTCCTTTGTTCGTGGAAAAATCGCCCGTAAGTGACTATGGTTTGTTCTTCCTTTGAGAACATTAATTGATTTCCTTCTCTTGACTTTCTGGGAGTATTCTGTGTACGTGAAAAAGCATTTCTTCTTCTTTGGCACATTTTCACCTCAAAGTCCCCATGACAGTGCCCCTTTAACGATTGTAGAACTTGCGTTGAGATTTTTTGTTGGATGATTATTTACACACGCCATTTATCTTGAAGACGCAAAATCTGTTTTCAAATATAGTCCCAGGCATTTGTGAAAAGCAAATAAACCTTTTCGCAGCATGCAATTCAAAATCCGCTAAGTGTATGGAAAATAAAACGCTCTGAAATTGCCATAGGTAAAGTCTGCATACGAGCCTAGTGGCCCATCAGGCCGGAGCTTATCCCGGTTTCCGTAGCATGAAGCGACTAGGAGTATTTCTACTCCCCCCTGGATGGGATGCTAGTCCATCGCAGGGTTACCCCCAGCAGTATTTCGCCGGTACCCATTTATACACCTGGGTGGAGAAAGGCACTATGAGAGAAAAGTATCTTGCCCAAGAACACAACGCAGTGCCCCGGCGAGGGCTCGAATCCGGACTGCCCGATCCGGAGTCCAGCGCACTAACCATTAGGCCAACGCGCCTCCCACGAAATTGCCATACAAACTCAATATTTTGCGACACGTTTTCCCAATTTTCAAAATGTCGAATTTACTGGAAAAAAGGTCTTTCTTCTTCGCTGAAGATAGATAGCCCCAACCTTCCAAATTATCCTTCCCTCCCTCCCCTCCCCCCCAAATAGAAAGTCCTCCAGTAAAAGCCTTTTCGTACAAAATACGGCGAAACCCTACATCAATACTGTATACCGTAAATGATCTAATAAACGCCCACACTCAAATAAACGCCTCCTATCTAATAAGCGCCCCCTTGAAGTACAAAGTTTGTGTTAGACGCCCCGCCCCGTGTCTATTAGACGCCCCTCCCTCCCCCTCCCAAGAATCGCCTCAAGCATCGAACAGGCCAACGATGTCAACATGGTTAGCCCCCATGACGATGGAGAAATCAATATGGACGACATATGGGAAAATTGGATTATTCTTCTACTTACAAACTCTGTTTTGTTTTTTTCTTACTATACTACGCATCTTATTTGTTATGTGAAATAAATGCCTCTCGTTAATAAACGCCTCATATCTATTTAACGCCCCTCCTAGGACACCTAAAAGTTAATAGACGCCCCGGGCGTTTGTTAGATCATTTACAGTAACCCCAAAGGGGACCAATCTGCACGGGGTTCGAACTTTTTTTGACCCCTAAAAGATACCAGTTTAAAACTCTAAACGGGACGTTGACGGCTAAAAGTACTAGCTTTTTAGCTTAGAACACCCAAAGTGAGACCAAAATTCGAAATTTACATGAGACAACGAACATCTTTCATCTGAGTCACCCCCGCGATTCTTGGATTTTTTCTTTGTCCCACGCTCGCGACATGTTGAATATTTCATCTTTTACATTTTTTGAAATAGTTACACAGTGCTATAACGAGAACATCGTTTTCTTTACAGTGTGCAAAATTTTGAACATGACTGGACTCATGATCGACTGTAGCACCGAGTGTTGTGAAGGTGACCTATGCAATGGTCTGAATGGTGCTGTTCGCATCTCTGGTGTGCTGTCAAGTTTTGCTGCCATCTTGCTGGCTTTGGTCCTGAGTTTGTTTCCAGGAGTTTACTGAAGTGTGGGTTCCACATCGGAAGTTTTAGTTTGTTCTACTTAAAAAACCTGGCAACATTGTTTTAATACGAGAAAAGTGATTGTAACAGCTTTATTTTCAACCAGTTTCGCATGTGTAAGTTGTAGAGTGGTCATTTCGTTAGTAGTAAATCGTACAACGAAACAATATGGACTAGTTTATGAGTTTTGAAAATATATCTTGAAGAGCCGATTTCTCGCATGCAACAAGCTAACGACAAGCCTACGACATGACTTAGGGCCATTTACACGCGCGCGCCTCTGTTGCAAGGATGTTGTAGGTTGACTTACAGGACGCGATTCGTGTTGTAGTAATGGCGTAAACCGGTGTCGTATGCATTAATCGTAGGCAAAATGGTACCGTCTAATTCGCCCCCAGCCTAGTCCCGAGGCGTTCTCTCTTGTCCTGTAGTCCGTGCGAAGTCTGGGGCGGGAGTGGGCGAGAGAACGCGTTCTCGGCGAGTCTCTACCGGTGACGTCATGACTCACAATAGGGTCCAGTTTTGACCGAGCCGAGAGCGCCAAGGGACTAGGCTGATTCGCCCCTAATACTTGTTATTGAGTTAGTAGGATAAGATAGACTAGCAAATAGTTAAGTCAGGTGATGTAATAAGCAGCAATGGTTGTGTTAACGCAATAAATGTTTGCCTTAATTGTTATTACTTGTGATCCTTAAATTTTTTCGTGATTATAAGACACGTATACTACGGAGATTCGTATTTTATGTCCTAGTAGGATATTCAAAGTATATTTTACAACCGAGGAACTTATTTCGTTAAATATCTTAACGCGCCCAAAATCTTTCGAAAGCACAATTCCGATATGCCATTTCCGAGTTGCCCTTTGCCTCATTTTCAAAACAAGTCCTCGTGCGAAACCTCTCAAATGACACATAGGCAAAAGGTAACTCGGAAATGGCCCATTAACAGCCCAACCAGTTTTGAAACGCAAAATTCCTGTGGAGTGCAAGCCCCATCCCCGTTATAAACACCCCCTGCCCGGCCGAAAATAAGCACTTCGACAAAAAGCCTTATAAACTAGAATAGGACAAAACACGGAGCTCGTTATCGGAATTTGATGGTATGGATTGGTTTGGTTAAATGGCTCAGTGTCTAGCACGATCTGTGTTCAATGGATTGGCCAGAGTTATTACTTTGTTTTGATTTTACGACACTCAATTGAAAATCGCTCCAGCGATGAGATTTTATTTTCAGTATGGAACATTTTGAACGGCACTATGAAAGGAGGAATGATGAAATGCAATACAGACTGCTGGGAAGGGGATGTGTTTGATGGAGTCATGCGCATGTCTGGTTTGGTCGAACGTTTGCCGCCAATTTTCCACCCTTGAACTCAGGGTCTTCGGTCTTCTTGACCAGCGGTCGGGGAACGAGCTACCCTGGAAAGATCCGATTTGAAGTCCGAAAATATCGGATTTCTGGTTGAATTGCGCAAGCTGTCATTCAAAAGCATGGCTCATCGAACTTCTTGGTGCTCTACTAACTGCCATTTCTATTCTTTTTAAAGCCAATCAAAATCGATTCTGCTACGGAACTTTCGAGAGTCGCTCGTACCGTCAAACGTACGACGTCAAACGTCTTCTGCACACTTTTTCTTTAATTTATGCACCTCTGCAAACGTTTTTTTTTCGAATTGCAAACTATTTTTTTTACACATGTCATGTTTGCAAGCAATTTATTTTGTCTTTTTAGGCCCTGCAAACAATTTTTTTTCAATATTTCTCATACCCTCCCCGCCCCCCCCCCCCCCCTCTCCAGAAAAATACATTCTTAGCTTTTGTATGCTTGACAAGCTAGACTACGAGCAGTCCCTTTTTTCTTATAGTCTCTGCGTTTGTTATATAGATTATTTTGCCTTCTCATGCAATTGGATGACGAGCCAAAAGAACGATTATGCAATCACATGCTCGCTTTCCGCCTCGCCTTAGCTGAACAGCTGGGAATAACCGTTCTACTATGTTATTCAAGTTAACTAATCATGCAAACTTCACCTCCGCTTTTTTTCTTTACGCTCTGCTGGCCGGTGTGTGATGCCATCTGTAGCCTGCGTTACTGGCGGTTTTGGCGAGCCAGTGCCTTTTTATCGGCCGCAGGCTTTTGTTTTGGTGGCGAAACCGCAAGGGGATTGGTGAGGAGTCGGGTTTCGCCCTCGAGGAAAAAGACACTCACTCGCCCCCGCCAGTCCCGCCAGTCCCGCCAGCTTCCCCCAGCTTCGCAGGCTATGCCATCTGGCATTAAATTTCTCTTCAAGATGTTTGAATTTTCCAGGGATAAACTGTAATCTGGATGAGAATGCAGCATGATCAGACAGTTTCAGCGGGGTGCTGCTAGGTCTTTTATTGCTACGCGAGTCACGTTGTCGTTTAACTGATTGCTTGTATTTCAATTTTTAATTTTTTTGTACATATATTACATAAATGCCACAGAGTGTGACTGTGGAAAGCCATTCTCATCCGCGGAATCGCCTTTGACCGTCTTGGTACCAATGTAATGCATCAGGTACTGCCGTCCATCGATCGATCATCGAATCGATGTACCGTAAAATTCCGGTGGAATAATAAAACGTTTCGAAACGAGCCACCGCAGTGTTGATTACAAAGTCATAATAAAGCAACATCAGCCCTGTTCAATACTGTCATCCAGCTATGGGGGGCTTATACCTGGGGAGGGGAGGGGAGCTTATAACCGGATGTATTTCTTGTTTTCAGGTAGATGGGCCTTTAACCGGGGAGCTTATAACCGGAATTTTACGGTATTCCTTTTCGAATGGCATTGTTAATCAAGGAACCATATTTTAGCCAGTTTGTAGTATCTGAAAAGGTTTCCATTGCTTGGTTTGCAAACCTTACTCGCCGATGTGCCGCTGTGTATTCCGGGAAGAGACCCACTAGTGTATCAAAGAACAGCAAAGCAAGCTAAGTTCAGACGTCGTGCTCTGCCGCGCCGAAGTAAATTCAGGAATTAAGTTCGACAGAAGCATGGCAATAATACGGCGTCTGAACCGAACTAAAAATAAAGTTCGGCAAAGCAATTAAGTTCGACAAGCTCTGCCGTGCTACACGACTCTGGTACGGCAGCGATTCAAACGTCGCGCTTCTGCCGTGCCAAACAAATATCATAAATTATATGTATTTTGACAGGGGTAGTTACGGCGCCATTTTTTTTATTTGATCACGGCTGACTAATTGTTACGTGACTATAGTAAATCGCGTCTGAATCAGAGTGGTATTTGTGCCGTGCTGCAGTAGAACCTAATTGCAATAAAGTTCGGCACGGCAGAAGCACGACATCTGAACTGGGCCTGAGAAATTGGATGACAACGAAAATGAGGAAAGCAAGCCAAGTGGCTATCCGGGTCAAAGAAACAAATAGAATATTCCGCGTTTCGCTAAAAACGTGTCATTTGTCCACGCGTTTAAAGAACGAGTAATGCTTGATCTGGCATGTACAATACCTGGGTTTGTTGTGGTTTGTGTGCGTTTTTGTGCTTGAAAAAAAATTAAGCTGTATGACGTTTTAGTGATCGAAGAATTTGCAAATTCGTGCACTCGCACTCGCAGCTCGTTTCTTTGGGAAATGACCTCAGCTTATAAACATGCATCTCTTGTGAAATAATCACGTAAACGTCCATTATAAAAGAGCTCTGAAATTTGGCATTGTTATCCCACAACCGCTACGATCACAGGATCTATCAGGCAGGATACCTTTTGAAGACCCCACGTTACTTTCTTCTTCCTTTGTGCAAACCGCCACCAAAGTAAGTCTTTTTTATCTTTTACCTTATCTACTCGCCACAATTGCCGGCTGATGAGCCAGTTCAACGCTAATACGCCATAATTATAATTGCCTGATTTTTACCAAATAGCTGTATTTTGTGAGTTAGATATGCGTAGTGTTATTAAATTCCGTTCAGTTTTTTTACACTACGTACTCAGTTCCTCGCGCTCCTGATGGCCTTAAATCTGAATTTCTTGCTCTTAAAACTATCAAATGTAAATTCACTTCATTTTCCGTAAAAACATTTTCAGTAAACTAGCTTTGGCCCTCGTGTTTGGGCCAATTTTGCACACTTGGAAACGTTTGAAAAGTCGTCAGAAGCCTTCGGCAATTTTCAGCAGTCGTCGAGCATCTTTGGTTCTGTAATGTGTAAATGCAATCACACGCGTTAAGTTAGAAAGAACTGGCTATATCTAAGCGATACTTCAATTAACTATCGTATTTCAGTTCGAACCTAATAAGTTAAATATTTTTGAACTTGGAACCACGATTGTTCATAAATCATAATTTTTCTTGTTTCTTTAAAACTTTACCTGTTTATTGGAGAAAGCCATTGTTTCACTAGCGTTTTACCCTTTCAGTGCCAAAGTCGAGTTTTAATTGTCGACATTTGGAGGAGTGGTCGTTGAACCACTTTTGACGTCATCAGTTTACATGTCAGTCAACTTTTCAGTTAAGCAACTGACACAGCGTGGATTGATCTTTCCATAGGACTGTGAGTTTTGTATATCGACTGCATTCTGACAGAGCTAATCGAAAAATACACGATCCGTTTTTGGTGCAAAATCGGTGCATAAACAGGCCAACACACCTGTAATTGATCAACGTCCCCTTTTCAGGGTTTACCGATGATTTCGTCCAAGCTTTTTCTACCATAATTAAGGATGTGAAGCGTAAAAAGGACCGAGAATAAGAAAGCAGGAAAAAAGGAAGGAAAAGGCGCAAGAAAGAATTTGGAACGGTTTAAGTAAAAAAGAAAAGTCCAAATTTTGGCTCATGCCCACGCACCAAAGTAAAAAAAACTTACGTTGCTACATGGAATCTCTATTAAAATGTTGCTGCAATGAGAAAAAGTGCTTTAATAGCAAATTTTATGGAAAAATAGCTTTGTAGCACCAATAATTTGGCTAAACGGTTATAAAACGCGTTTTCTTGAGAAAATTCAGTAACGAAAGGGTTTATAAAAGAGATTTGTAAAATGTCACAGAAAACACTACAACATACAATACAAAGTAGACCGAACTTAGACAAACAATGATATATTTAATCAGGTAATTACTAGTTAAACCGAACGCAGGTATCAGTATCGAGATAATCAAATAAAGCCACGTAATAGGAAATTAATGCCGACGAACCCTTTAGAAAGTGAGAAACAAAACTGGAACTTAGTCAAACTATCTGACCCCACTACCAGACTTAGGTATCTTGAAGTGGGTATCCCTAGCTAGTAAATGCGACATTTTTTTAGATCGTAAAACAGAATGTGTAATGTTGAATTGTGAGGAATAAAGTCGAGTTAAACGAGAGTATACAGTCCAAGACTTGTCGAGCAAGCTTGTGCAGAGGCTCTCACTTACGCAAGGAAGAAATTCTGAGACAGTGTTATTTAATGTGCTTTAAAGTGGAGTTCGAATGATCTCTCGATTCGCACAGCGCTATTCGTTTTATTTTTAAGTTTCCGAGTAGGGCAACCTTAAACTCTTGGTAGTTTCAGGCAAAGTTCATTATTTTCCAACTCCAGCCAACTTTTGTGGGGGTGGTGGGGGGAGGGGGGGGGGGGGAGGGGGGCGAAGGGGGCGGAGGGGGTGAGGGAAGCTTGTTCACTATCATTTTTCTAGCCTACCTTTGCACGCTTTTTCCTTTTTTGCTGTGCTGCCCAAACTCCGTCTCCCTCAAAAATATAATGGTACACCCCTAAAGACGCGGCCAAACGACTGTCAATAACATCAAGTTCGATTTACATGTGCAGAATATCCGGGATAGATCGAGAGTGCGTGGTCCTTGAGCTCTACTCTTCAAGTTGACGAATAATGGAAACATCAGCTTTTCTTCTTGTCACTCTGCTGGCTCTGTGTTTGATGCCATCTGGTAAGTTCACTCCGAAATGTTTGTAAAAAAAATAATTTCTGATAGTAGAACGTGCTTAAAACTGCATGACGTTACGTGCGCTCTCACGGCTCATTGTTTAGCAAGTGACCTCACTTAATAGGTCATTTCCGAGTTGCCTTTTACCTCAGTTTCAAAACGAGTCTTCGTGCGAAACCATTCAAATAAAAATGACCTTGATTTGCATGGAAATGGACGTCAAAATTAAGCGACTCCAAGTGACTGAAGTTTCTTTGTTGCCCCGCAACCGCTATCTGATATCTTCGTATAAGCCGCCAGCAAAGTAAGTTCACTCTGAAATGCTCTCAGCACGCGGGGTAGTTTTATGGGTGGTGGTTGGGGAGGGGGTGGGGATGGGTGTTGGTTGTTACATATTTTTATATTGCAGTTTATTAATATCGTACTGTCATCATTCATTCTAGCATTAAATCGATATATTTCTTCTCCAACGGCATTCATCCAGTTTTTCGATAAAGCGAATATATTTTAGCCAACGAGCGGGTAAAAAAAATTGCTGATACGCTTCTTCAGATAAGTGTCTATAAGTACGAAATGTTGTTACGCAGAAGACATTGTTTTTCTTTGCTCTGGTTTCCATTGCTTTGAAAAAATAAATAAATAAATAAATGCTCTACTCTGTCCTCAGCAAAGATTCGCTATAACTACAGTCAACGGAAACCTGTATTGCTGGCTTTCATTGTCACGCAATCAAAAAATAAATTCCGCCACATTCGACTGCAGAAGCTATGAATTTCAAATATAATAGAAGATAAATGGATGAACGATTTCTCCAAATTTTAGGTCTTTGTAGTGTACCTTTCGTCAGTTATTTTCTGAAATTTTAAACGCAAACTGTTTACAAAACTCAGTAGGGAGATGCCATTTTGGTGTCCTTCCGAGGTGACACGACTATGGCCGCCATGATATCTGAGAAACCATCTGGAACTCAATTTTGCTATAATAGTGACTACTTTTGGCTCATGGGCTTGTCTACTTTCACATAAACACCATTTATAATATCTGAGATGTTCAATCTGCTGGGAAAGGAAAGGCCTTTTCTAAACAAAACAGCTCTGTCACGGCACTCAGCTTGATATCACATACCACGGAGAACTCAAATATTCAAAATGCTCTGTTTAAAAAACGAAGGGACTATCGAGCTGGAAATGTGCAAAGCGGTATATTTTTAGTTTATCTTACACCTAGTGACAACGAAAATTTAGCAGGCCTAGTGAATTTTGATTTCAGAATTTTGTGACGTAACATATACACATTGCATAAATGGCGTCGGCATCTGAATAACAATACTTATACATCCTAAGCCTCACATTCACGTAAAAAATCTTTTGTCTATAAACATCCACACGAGGCTAAGGATGTACAAAGTATTGTTATTCAAATTTGGACACCATTTATGCAAAGTGTTCGTGAAAACCAAGAATTTTTGACGGCTCACTTGGTCTGATAGAAATCGTAGTATGCTCAACCAGAATCTTAACCTCTATTATTATACATTTTAGTCACTGTCTGCCTTCCCATTGGCTAAGAGCCTATAGTTATTTCTGTGAATCAGCGTAACCTACAGATTATTATGATCACTAATCTGCGCGCGCAATCCATGATTTCTGAAAGCAATGTCAATTTCTCGGGTGGCGCGTGGTGTGTGGCATCTTGTACACAGCGAAGTAAATCAGTAAAAACATGGCTCGTCATTCGTTTGTCGTCATTTTCTTTGAAATGTATAATAAAACAATTATTAGATTCGGTTTTTGTGATATCCGGAATCTCGATATCTCGATATTGATTATTCCGTGTATCAAAAAAAAACCCGAATCTAATAATTGTTTATAATACGGATATGTCCGTGAATACAGACAGCATATGAATGCCCTATTTTCTTTAATTGACAGCTTTGGCACTCAAATGCCAAGAGTGCACAAACGTTCCCGGATACTCGGCCGCAAGTCAATGAGGCGTTGAAGACGTTGGTAGCATTACATGTGAAGCATTCCTGGATAGGTGCATGACTATTAAGGGCACCATAACAGTCCCTGATGTAGGCCCATTCGACTTCGTACTAAAGAACTGCTCCAATAGCCTCGCTTGTGACCCGGGTAGTCCATTTACCAGTAAGTAAAAGCAGTGTACACGTCACACAGTTATACTCGATACTATGCTTCCTCACTCCTGAATAGTTGTACAACAGATACTCATATATATCGAGCTTGGACTGCCTGTGATTATGGTATACCAAGGCTTGGAAGATAAACAGGAAAGAACCGATAATAATTATAATGCAAGGATGGTTAAGATTAAGATGGATTTTGAACTACAAACTTGAAAAAAAGATGGCCAATTTTTTTAAAAGTACTGACATAGCATGTTTTCATCGGGTGTCTTTGAAATATTGATAAATAAAGAAATATGGCATTTTTTTAAGTTCGAAAGTCAGAGATGAGAACAATGTCATGTTTACCGTGTCAGGAGCGTGGGACTAAGTTTTATTTTTCAGTACGGTATTGACATGGCTGATCCTAGCAGAGTGCAGGACGCGTGTCATATATCAACCTTATGCTCTCACCATAAGTCTCGGCCTAGTCCCTTGACGTTCTGGCTCGTCAAACCTGGACACCATTGTAAGCCGTGGCCCACGTGGTCTTTAGTTCGAGGTTTCGATTCCGCCCGTTGGAAACTCAACTTTTTTTCTTATGTCCTATGCTCATGACACGATGACCATTACAGCTTATATCCTTGCTCACCAAGAGTTCTCGTAACTCAGTGGATAGAACGCCCTACTTGTGGTGTTTGGGAGGTCACGGGTTCGATTCCCATCCGGAACTCAGACTTTTTCTTTGACCCACGCTCGCGACATGTTGAATATTCCACCTTTCTAATATCTTTGAAATAGTTACACAGTGCCATAACGAGAACATCATTTTCCTTACAGTGTGCAAAGTTTTGAACATGACTGGACTCATGACCGATTGCAGCACCGAGTGTTGTGAAGGCGACCTGTGCAATGGAGCTGTTCGCATCTCTGGTGTGCTGTCAAGTTTTGCCGCCATCATGCTGGCTTTGGTTCTGAGTTTGTTTCCAGGAGTTTACTGAAGTGTGGGCTTCCTTTTGTTCTACTTTTAAAACCTGGCAACATTTTTTTAAGGCTAGAAAAGTGATTTCAAGAGTTTTGTTTTTAACTAGCTTCTCATGAAAGTTGTAGAATATAAATTTCGGTTTGAGATTTCGGTACATTTATTGCCAACGAGTCAGGCCTTCTGGAAGACCAGAAGGCCTGACGAGGCGGCAGATTATAGAGCCGTGAGAAGATTTGTATGTGCGGAAAAAATCTCACAAACGCTCCAAAATGTAGAAATGTAAGTAATGTAATGTAAGGTAATGTAATGTAATGTAAGGTAGATCGTGACGACACAATGTCTGATGTTTTTAGCCAATCTGTTGAGCAGAAACTGTTCAGCACGTGCACAATTTGTCATAGTTGTGGCCAATCAGCGCGCTACTTATTTGTTCAGCACGTGCACGATGCATGATTCATGGCGTCGATACGTGATCCGCAAACTCACATGTGTGAGAAGCTAAACAACGGCCGGTACGCGATCTGCTTTTAGCCATGCATGGCGGTTGCCAAGAATCGCCTGCGTAAGGCCTAGACTGTAACGAGAGGCTCTTCCGAAAAGATTTATTCAAGAAAATCTGCCCAGAATCAATGGAGAAACAAAGAAGATGACCTCGGATACAGGCAAAGTGAAAACTGCTCACGTTTGTTGCAGTATTGAGCTGAGTGACACTGAATCGCTGCAGAATTATTTCCCTTCGCATTGCCAGTAGATTCTTCCACTATCAAGTAAGCTTTATTGAGATTATTTGAAATTTTTATTTCGATGAAAAGTGCGTTCTTTCGGACTGAAAAAAGATCGAACTGAAAGCATTTAGAATCTGTACGTGACCGCTTATCGAAACAATCTCCGCAGGAATTCCAAACCGCGGTATGGAAATCGCCACGAAATGTTCATTGCTCTAGTTCTACATCTTGTATTTTAAGAGCACTAAGTACTGTATATATATACTCTGTATATGTGCTTCTAAAAGCAAATAAAAAGGAAATTTATTTTATGGAGTTGTTTCAAATGACGACCAATGACGCGTATGGCGACAGGAGCTTCTAATTGTAATTGTAGCTCGCGCCCCACGACGCGAGGTCATAATTTCAAAATAAAGTATTTCTTAGCTGGATGACCTCGAAAGTAAACATTTTATACCTGTTTCTACCGGTATATTTTATTTTAGGCCGCGAATGCCCTAAATCTTTTTGATTTTCGAACGATTTTCTTCATTGCCAGAATCAAAACAATAACAAACACTCGCAGTCGACAGAGAGTCTTTAATATTAAATTTAGTAATCAATTAGTCTTGTGAAGCGGGTAGGGGGTTGGGTAAAATGCAGCCTTTATTTGTGTTACTATATATGAAGTAAACAAAGGTTATATATTTTCCGAGTTTCAGTGGCTCACAGCCACTTTGATTTAAGGTCTATTGGACTTGAAAACAGCTGACACCTTTCCAAAATAGCGGCATAGAACTGTAACGGCTTGCAACCCTCAAATTACATGGATTTCACAAGGTTTCTCATGTTAAGTAGAGAAATTTCAGTATTCAAAAGGAATCTGTAAAGTGCCAGGCACTCCCTCGAAAAAGGACTGGACGCTATATGACGTCTTGTGACGTAAGCAAAAAACCATGTGCCGATGTTGTGTGCTCAAGCGAGCGAGAAAACGAGTAGAAAATGTAATTGAAAGAGCGTAGTTTATGCTGATTAATACACGGGAAAAACTTCAACAGTGTGTGGATTTTGCTGTGTAACATTCTGGGGGCCTGTCCGGGAGAGTTTTTCCGAAGGAAGTGCGTGGATTTACCTGTATTTATGGACGATTGATGACTTCGTGCGAGGACTTAATGTGGACCGCCGCCATTACAACTTCAAGCAAATATTGGACTGTTTTGGAAGGCTTTTGGCAAATAGGATGCGACGGATTGTAGCTTGAAAGGACATTTGGTGTGAGTAGCTTGTTGCAAGATAGTGGAGCGTAGCTTTGAGGCGTGTGATAAGGTAGGAACGCTGTTTTATTGGATTTTGTGGGTTTGTTATCGTGTTGTGTACAAGTTAAAACAAAATGGCGGAGGAAAAACTGATTCTCTTGGATCGGAAAATTTTGTCATTGGACTTGAGCGTGTTATGTGAATTTGCTCTTCATGCAAAGGTGGAGAAGTCGGCAATAGAGGGCAAGGGGAAATTAAGTGTTATTCGGGCTGTTAGACGCAAAATTGAGGATTCAGTCGAAACTTTGAGTAGCGATGACCAAATTGAGTATGTGGATGGGTTAATGGCTCACTTAGGGCCTCCGCCACTTGAGGGACTGGAGAGTCAGTATGGGAAAGAAGAAGTAGAAGCAAAAGGTAGTCTAAAGCAACTCAAAAAAGAACTGGATGACTTAGAATCTAAGCAAAAGTTAGTTGAAGAGAAACTGACCATGATGCAGAAAGAAAAGCCTATTGATCCGGTAAAAAGTGAAGATACTATCAAGGTTCCCTTGAAGGGTGTTGAACAAAGCATATTCCGTCGAGACTTCAAAATACAAGGAGTGGTGGGTGACCCTGGTCAGAAAGACAAGTTAGGTTACCAAGCATTAATCTCACAAATAGATGCAGGGCTTTCTAAGGGATATGAAGATAAAGAAGTTGTTAGTGCCGTGATTCGTGCTGTACAGCCAGGCTTGCAGTTAAGAAGTTACTTAGAAAACATGACTGAGCTCACCTTGCCAAAGCTGCGTAAAATTCTTCGGTTTCATTTTCATGAAAAAAATGCAACAGAACTCTATCAGCTTCTAACAAACATTGCCCAGCAGCCCAATGAAGACCCTCAATCATTTTTGATGAGAGCACTCACTATAAGGCAAAAGATTATCAGTGCCTCTAAAGAATCTGACAGTGGTATCAAGTATGATGCCTCCTCAGTGCAGAGTCTGTTTCTTCATGCCTTGGAGACAGGTTTGGCTGACGAAACTATTCGTGCAAAAATAAGGCCACTCACAAAAGATCCCAAAGTTGCAGACGAGGATCTCATTGGAGCCATGAGCCTAGCTATTTCTGCGGAGACAGAACGAAGTAACAAGTTCAATCCTAAGGGAAAGTCTGCCAAGGTGTTTGCAGTGGAGGGTGCAGCTGAAGCAAATGGAAAAAAGGAGCAGCAGCAGAAGGACCAGATTTTAGCAACCCTGAAAGCCGTACAGGCAGACCTGGCTGCAGTGCAGTCTGAGGTAAAAACACTCCGCGAAACAGCAAACAATCAGAAAGCAGACACAATCAGACCAAGTCATACCGGAAATGGAACATCTGTTGGGGCCAACACACGTGGTTGCCAAGATTGTAGGAGGAAGAGAGAAGGTGACCAATGCCAACATTGCTATCTTTGTGGTGGCTCGAACCATATCGCGCGGTACTGTCACGCCCGTTACAGGAGTCATCCGGGAAACGGACACAGGCTACCCCCGCGGGACAGGGAGTAGCCATGCCAGAGAGAGAGAAGTCCCACCAGTGTAGTGGTTGCCTGAAATTTGATTGCCATAAGGAGTTACTGCAGTGTTCAGCTTGTCAGTCTGTTCGTTATTGTTCTGTGCATTGCCAGAAGGCTCATTGGCCAAAACATAAGGTGTTATGTAAAGCAATCAAGGAACTTTCTGCGAAAGAAGCTTGCAAAGAAAAGGGGTTGGGAGACACCCAAGATGAGAATGTGTATGCAAGCCACCTCACTCCCAGGCAACAGGAGCGCATAGCCAAGCTGGTGGGGCGGAAATGTTCAGTGCAGTGCTACCTGAATGACAAACCTGTAGAAGTTTTATGGGACACAGGAGCCCAAGTGTCTATTGTGTCAGAAGATTTTCTTAAGAGTCAGCTATCAGTAGTCCAAATAATGGATATTGAACAGTTACTCGGTGCAGATGGTTCTATAAGCTTGCAAGCAGCAAATGGAACTGACATCCCATACTGTGGATGGGTAGAGATTGGTGTAAGATTAACAAACGAGAACGAGGCAGAGATAACAGTTCCATTCTTAGTAACAACGGAGAACATTGAGCAGCCCATCATTGGTTTTAATGTTATAGAGTTAATGGTCAAGAACACTGAAGAGAACGATGGTGACACGTTACTAGGAAGGATGACGGAAAGCTTTAGACTGAGTAAAGGTGGTGATATGCAAGCATTGATAAGCCTTATACGTACTACTAACTCTGATGACTTTTGTGTGGTTAAATTGACTAAGAAGGCACATGTTGTCCCTGCAGGACAGACCGTTCGTCTATCTTGTCGTGCCAATACTGGACCGATACACAGCAAGACACCTGTCATTTTTGAACCAGACGAGTTAGCTACCTGGCCAACAGGATTGGCAGTACATGAATCACTGACCACTGTAAAGAAAGGGAATGCTACCATCTTACCAATCACTGTGACCAACAGCACAAATCATGACATCACCCTACCTGGAAGAGTGGTCCTGGGACACCTTCAGCTTGTTCGTTCAGTGACTCCTGTTGAAGTCAGATTTAAGGATCCAGAGACACTGACCCCAAGTGAAGAATTACCCAGTGAGCAGTACACACAGACTGAGCAAAGTGAGAGTGATTTGTCTTGGTTACCAGAGGTTGATTTGAGTGGACTGACAGCAGAAGAAAAGGAGCAAGCCAAACGGTTGTTGTTTGAGGAAGCAGAAGCATTTTCGAGGAGTGATGATGACGTTGGCTGTATCTCTAAATTAGAAATGGATATTAAACTTACTAGTGACCAGCCAGTTCAGAAGAATTACCTTTCCATACCTCGTCCACTCTACCCTGAAGTTAAAGGCTACATTGAGGACTTGCTTAACCGTGGTTTCATTCGGAAGTCTACATCGCCATTCTCAAGCAGTGTTGTCTGTGTCCGAAAAAAAGATGGTGGTATGAGACTATGCATAGATTACAGAGAATTGAATAAGAAGACAGTGCCTGATCGTCATCCGATTCCCCGCATCCAGGAGGCTTTAGACAGCTTGGGGGGAAAGTCCTGGTTTAGTGTTTTGGATCAAGGGAAAGCCTATCATCAGGGGTTCATTGGGAAGCAAAGTCAACCACTGACAGCCTTCGTGACACCCTGGGGGCTATACGAATGGGTACGGATACCCTTTGGACTCATGAACGCACCGGCAAATTTTCAAAGATTTATGGAAAATTGCCTGGGAGAGCTTCGCGATGACATGTGTATCCCTTACTTGGATGATGTGATAGTATTCTCAGAGACATTTTCTGAACATATTGAACATCTTCGCAAAGTTCTCCGTCGTTTGAGAAGCTATGGAGTGAAGTTAAAACCTAGAAAGTGTGAACTGTTTAAACGGGAAGTATCCTTCCTTGGAAGAGTTATCTCGCAAGATGGGTACCGAATAGATCCCAAAGCCACAAGTGCAGTGACTGCTATGAAGAATTTAAGACCAAGAACTGTTGGAGAAGTCAGAAGACTCCTGGGTCTAGTTGGTGTGTATCGTCGTCATATCAAAAACTTTGCACAAACAGCGAAACCTATTTATGATCTCCTCAATCAGGACGTATCGAAGAAAAAGAGTACCACCTCAACTAGACATAGTCACAAGCGGTGTAGCGGACAGTTACCATCTTCATCACCAGTTGAGTGGGAAACCAGGCACCAGTCCGCATTGGAGGTCCTGCTTGACAAGATAACGTCACCCCCTCTACTGGCATACCCAGATTATGATGCACCATTCATAGTACACACTGATGCATCACAGGATGGCTTAGGCGCTGTCTTGTACCAGAAGCAGAATGGTTCTACACGAGTCATCGCCTATGCATCAAGGACGCTTACACCATCTGAACGTAATTACCACATGCATTCGGGCAAGTTGGAGTTCTTAGCCTTAAAATGGGCAGTAACAGAACAGTTCAGGGACTACCTCTATTATGCTCCTGAATTCGTGGTATACACGGACAACAATCCCTTAACTTATGTACTAACATCTGCCAAGTTAAATGCTACGGGATTGAGGTGGGTTGGAGAGCTGGCAGACTTCAACTTTGAAATACGATATAGACCAGGCAGGTTGAACACTGATGCTGACAGTCTTTCCAGGATACCTGCTGACTTCAAGACCTACATGGACAGTTGTACTGAGAAGATAGCTCCTGAAAATTTGCAAGCTTCAATTTCTGCGATCCAGACATTGTCAAATGGGGACTCAATTTGGTTGACAGCTCTAACTGATGAAGAAGGGGAGCTCCATCAGGTTGACAATCTATCAAGGGCAGCTTGTAATCAAGTAAGAGTAGTGGATGTGGCGAAAGGACAGAAAGAAGATCCTTACATTGGGCGTGTCCTTAAATTCATCAAAGCGAACCAGCGACCAACCGTTGCAGAGAAATACAAAGAACCGCCTTTGGTTCGTAAGCTCCTGAATGAGTGGCAAAAACTTCATCTAAACAAGAAGAGCGGTATCCTCTATCGCAACCAGCAAATAGTTCTTCCACAGAAATTTCGGAAGACCGTTTACCGTGAACTTCATGAGGAAATGGGCCATCTTGGTGTTGAGAGGGTGCTAGCTTTAGCCCGTGAGAGATTTTATTGGCCACACATGAGGAGGGACATAGAAAACTTCATCCATCACACATGCCGCTGTTTAAAACAAAGACGCCCAAATCTACCAACAAGAGAACCATTGCAGCCAATCGTCACAACGGCTCCTCTTCAAATGCTTTCCATTGACTTTGTACATCTAGAGCGGAGCTCAGGAGGCTACGAGTACATCCTTGTTGTAGTAGATCACTTTACAAAGTATGCACAAGCGTACCCAACGAAGAATAAAACGGCCGTTACTGCTGCAGACAAGATCTTTAATGACTTTATCCCACGCTTTGGGTTTCCGGAAAAGCTTCACCATGACATGGGAGGGGAATTTGAAAATCGTTTGTTTAAACGGCTAGAGGAACTTTCTGGAGTGATGCATTCCAGAACTACTCCGTATCACCCCCAAGGAAATGGTTTGGTGGAAAGAATGAACCGAACTCTACTGAGTATGCTGCGAACTCTCCCCGAAACTCACAAATCCAGCTGGAAGGACCATGTGAACAAACTCATCCATGCCTATAACTGCACTGTTCACGAGTCAACGGGTTATTCCCCATTCTTCCTGTTGTTTAGTCGAAGCCCTCGGCTACCAATTGATGTAATTTTTGACCTTGAAGCGGAAACTGGAGCCAGATCACATGCTGAGTATGTAACCAAATGGAAAACAGCCATGCAAGAAGCTTATTCACTCGCTTCAAAATCTGCTGAGAAAAGTGCAGTCAGGGGAAAACAGAATTATGACAAACGAGTGAGATCTTCAGCCTTGGAAGTAGGGGACCGTGTTCTGGTTCGCAACCTCACCCCTCGAGGTGGACCGGGAAAACTACGTGCCTTCTGGGAAGATGAGATCCATGTAGTAATTGCAAGAAAGGGGGAGGGAAGCCCGGTGTATGACGTAAGACCAGAATCAGGCGAAGGACACACCCGTACCCTACACAGGAACCTCTTACTACCTTGTACCTATCTCCCAGCTAAACCATGGCAGCTCCCTTCTGCAAGGAGCCCAAGATCATCAACACCTTATCATCGTAACAACACTCAGCCATCGAGGCAGGGAGAAGACGGCCACGAAAATGACAGTGATGATGACCTTCCAGACGGGTCATGTCATTACTTTTTGCGAGAGCGTGAGGGGAACAATGAACCCCAAGTGCAAGTACAGTCTACAAGCAAAGAAGCAGTGGGAGCAGAAAATGTTGCACATGTTACTTCTGATGAGGTGTCAAGTGGAATGGAGGCAGCTGGAGCAGAACCAAACACCAGACATGTTACTGCTGATGAGGTGTCAAGTGAAATGGAGGCAGAAGCTTCAATTTCCGGTGGTCCTGATGGGTCGCAGATGACAGACAGCCCTCAAGCCGTTGGTGGAGGAACGAGTGAAGAAGAAGATGGGAGCAGTCAAGGTCGACCTCAGCGGACGACGCAAGCACCTAAGCGGCTCACTTATGACACTCCTGGGAATCCAGTTTATGTGAGAGAGATGAATATAAGACCACCTAGCGGGACAAGTCAGTTCTGGATACCACCACCGGTACCCTGTATGCCTGAACCACCAGTACCCTGTATGCCTGAACCTCCATTAAACCAGTACCGTACTTTGCCATCAGCAACGCCCTGTTTAATTCCACCTGCAGTACCCATGATGTTCTGGAGTGCAAACACGATGATGCCTTATACAGTGCCTTGTCCAGCTCCACCTCACTTTCCACAATGGGGAGTACCATACCAGTCATTCCCATGCAGATAGACTATATTTTGACTCTTAAATTGTTGTTGACCAGAGAACCAAAGAAAAAAAAAATCTAGTTTTTCTTTGTGTATTTAAACATTCGACGCGAATGCTTAGAGGATTATCAAGAGATATCCTTTGTGATGCAGAACTTTGATAGTATGGACAGATGAACAGAGATACTTAGTGGTCTTTAAGGAGTTGGGCCTGATCAACCCACTCCAGGATTTCAGTAGTGGAAATTCGAACACAAGCCACTGTTGTAGAGAATTATTCTGTATTGCATGCCAAATGTCAAGGATGACATTTCTTTTTTTGTTAGGGGAAGGTGTTAAGTAGAGAAATTTCAGTATTCAAAAGGAATCTGTAAAGTGCCAGGCACTCCCTCGAAAAAGGACTGGACGCTATATGACGTCTTGTGACGTAAGCAAAAAACCATGTGCCGATGTTGTGTGCTCAAGCGAGCGAGAAAACGAGTAGAAAATGTAATTGAAAGAGCGTAGTTTATGCTGATTAATACACGGGAAAAACTTCAACAGTGTGTGGATTTTGCTGTGTAACACTCACTACTTTAGTATCATTTTAGAACTCCTTCATTAGGCCTTCACCAAATCGCATCAGTTTATTCCACAAACATTCCGCAACGAATACATGCAATGTACATTGATCACACCCACATCATAAAGTGTACTTTTAGTCAAACATTTACAATAAATTTATTATCCTCACAACCCTTCTCTCTTGTTGTACTCGTTGGCACTTCTACCGATAGGTACCACTAGTTTACTTTATAGCAGAACTCAGTGAATTGTACAACAAAGCAACATCGACTAGTTGATGAGTTTTGAAAAGATGTTTTTAACACTTGTTATTGAGTAAATAGGATATAAATGGCTAGTAATTAGTTACGTGATGTAATTAGCAGCAATGGTTGTTTTAAAGGCAATAAATGTTTTCACTTAATTGTTATCACCTGTGATGTCTTTTTCGTGATTGTAAGACGTCTTTGCTACGGAGATTCATATTTTATGTCTCAATAGGATATTGAAAGTATATTTTACAGCCGAGGAACTTGTTTCGTTAAATATCTTTACGCGCCTAAAATCTTTCAGGACCACTATTATTTCCAATAATATAATAAGCCCAACCTTTTTTTTAAACGCAAAATTCTTGTTGAGCGTAACCCCCATCTGCGATATAAATACCCCCGAAAATAGGAGCTTCGACAAAAACCTTATAAACAAAAATAGGACAAAACACGGTGCTCGGAATTTGATGGTATCGAGTGGTTTGGTTGAATGGCTCAGAGTATTGTCTAGCACGATCTGTGTTCATTTGTGGATTGGTCAAGGTAATTACTACAATTGGTTTTACGACAATCGACTGAAAACCGCTCAAACAATGAGATTTAATTTTCAGTCGGTACAATATTTGAAAAAGTTACAGTCTACTGGAGACGGGAATCATGTGCATGTCTGGTTTGGTAGCAAATTTTGTCGCTAATTTACTAACCCTTGTACTAGCTCAGAGTCGTCGCTCTCCTTGACCAGCGGTCGAGAAACGACCTACCCTGGAAGAAGGCCGTGACGGCGAGCAACTTATAACGTGTTCGTCGAAAACTTGGACTTAATTGTCAAGAAACAACTGGTAAAAACCTCAGAGACCGCCGTCTACTTTTAAGCGCTTTTTTGTGTCGTCCTGAGAGGTGTTTGGTGCAGAAACTTGCCGCATCACGAGAACTCAAATTTCGCGGGCCGTGCTGTAGAATACGGCCCGTAAAGGTGACCAATCACAATCACAGCGCTCTTACTGCGCGTACTATCTGAGAGATATAATAATGAACTGTATTCGGGGAAGGGACCCGCTGGTGTATCATGAGAACAACAAAAAAGTAAGCTCCTCTCGAAAACACTGAGAATATAGACTTTGGATAGCAACTAAAATGAAGAAACAAATTAGAAATTATTGATTGCATCCAAACGTTCTTTGTAAAATTTCGGTTATAAGCCCTGGGCTTATACAACTTCGTAAGGGGTTTTGGGTGGGCTTATAAGTGGAGGGACTTATATCCCTTATAAGCGGAATAAAAAAAAAACGTTTCGAAACGAGCCATGACAGTGTTGATCGAAATACGTTTTTAAGTTAAAAAGTCATAATAAAGCAACATTTAGCGCTAATCGTATGGCCCCCAAAATATAACAACACGCAATAACATATGTATTAAGGCGTTTTTTGTAATGTTCGTTTACAGCATATTTTAGTTATTATTCACTTCCATGGGAAGTTGTAGCTAGGTACGCGAATGTGCTATATATACTGTTCTTTGCTAATTCATTCCCTGTAGAAGTCTCAGTTAGAGACGAAACGCGTCGGAAATAAACGACAAGCTTACAACTACAAGAAGTCTTTCCTTGTGCTGCTCACTAGTCTTCGTTAAAAAAATTAAAAAATTAAAAAAAAAGTTTCTCTGACTTCTATGCAAACTATTTTTTTAATACATATGATGTTTGCAAACAATTTATTTTGTCTTTTTAGGCCCTGCAAACAATTTTTTTCAATATTTTTCATCCCCCCCCCCCCCCCCCCTCCAGAAAAATAATGGTCCGTCCCTAAGGATAAGGTGCATGTCGTTAGAAATGTGCTCAGGAGAAGAGAGGAAGTGTTTTGTGCGTGTGACTGTAGTTTATCTTTTAATTTTCAGTCAATCATGATCTAATTAGTTTACGTATTTCCGGTATTACGCAAATACCGTAAAATTCCAAATTGATTGCAAGGCTGGTACTACGGCAAAAGGGCAAAATTTATTGGCCAATATTTCAACTAGCAGAGCTAGTCTTCTTCAGGGCCAGTACAATTTGAAACTAACGGCTCTAAAATTTGAATAGGGATATACATACAAAGGCAGTAAATGTTTAACTACATGTAGCTATAATGAAATAAGATACATAACTATATACAACCTTAAAAAATGTAAAAAATACCAGAATAGCCAAAACAAAATATAATAAAAATGGTAATAACATGCAAATATATAAAAGATGAAAATAAAAAAAAAAAAAAAAAAAATGAAAATAAAATAAAATAAATTGACTAGAAAAAAAAAAAAAAAAAAAAAAATCCAGTTATATGCCCCCTATGCTGTTCTCATCTCTGGTGTGCTGTCAAGTTTTGCCGCCATCATGCTGGCTTTGGTTCTTAGTTTGTTTCCAGGAGTTTACTGAAGTGTGGGTACAACATCGGAAGTTTTCGTTTGTTCTGCTTTAAAAACCCGACAACATTTTTTTAATACGAGAAAAGTGATTGTAACAGCTTTATTTTTAATCAGTTTCGCATGTAAGTTGTAGAGTAATCATTTCGTTACATTTCGGTACAGTAGTAAATTGTACAACAAAGCAATATGGATTAGTTTATGAGTTTTGAAAATATATCTTTAAGGGCCGATTTACACGGTTCGACTTTCTCGCATGCAACAAGCTAACGATAGGCCTACGACATGACTCAGGGCCATTTACACGCGCGCGCCTCTGTTGCAAGGATGTTGTAGGTTGATTTACTGGACGCGATTCGTGTTGTAGTAATGGCGTAAACCGGTGTCGCATGCAATAATCGCAGGTAAAACCGTACCGTCTAATTCGCCCCTGATACTTGTTATTGAGTTAGTAGGATAAAATAGACCAGCAAATAGTTAAGTGATGTAATTAGCAGCAATGGTTGTGTTAACGCAATAAATGTTTGCCTTAATTGTTATTAGTTGTGATCCTTTAATTTTTTCGTGATTATAAGACACGTATACTACGGAGATTCATATTTTATGTCTCAATAGGATATTGAAAGTATATTTTACAGTCGAGGAACTTGTGCGTTAAATATCTTTACGCACCTAAAATCTTTCAGGAGCACTATTATTTCTAATAATATAATAAGCCCAACCTTTTTTTTAAACGCAAAATTCTTGTGGAGCGTAACCCCCATCTGCGATATAAATACCCCCGAAAATAGGAGCTTCGACAAAAACCTTATAAACAAAAATAGGACAAAACACGGTGCTCGGAATTTGATGGTATCGAGTGGTTTGGTTGAATGGCTCAGAGTATTGTCTAGCACGATCTGTGTTCATTTGTGGATTGGTCAAGGTAATTACTACAATTGGTTTTACGACAATCGACTGAAAACCGCTCAAACAATGAGATTTAATTTTCAGTCGGTACAATATTTGAAAAAGTTACAGTCTACTGGAGACGGGAATCATGTGCATGTCTGGTTTGGTAGCAAATTTTGTCGCTAATTTACCAACCCTTGTGCTAGCTCAGAGTCGTCGCTCTCCTTGACCAGCGGTCGAGAAACGACCTACCCTGGAAGAAGGCCGTGACGGCGAGCAACTTTAAACGTGTTCGTCGAAAACTTGAACTTAATTGTCAAGAAACAACTGGTAAAAACCTCAGAGACCGCCGTCTACTTTTAAGCGCTTTTTTGTGTCGTCCTGAGAGGTGTTTGGTGCAGAATTATTGTTGGAAAAAAAGTACACTATCGAACTTATGTCTGTGATCTCGAACTAAACTTCATCCGGCCGTTTTCAAAATAATAAGCGAACATCGTTAAAAAAAATTGCCGAAGAGATCGTCAAGAACAGCAGCAGGTACGTTGTTTTCATTTTGAATGTTTTGTTCCTTTATTCTCGACCAAACTCTTTAAATCTTTTTCATTCAGAATTCGACTTCTCCACCTTTCAGCAGAGAAAAAAATTATCAAGTTTCTCAAGGACTTGTGTGATGCTCGGAGTGCTCTACATATGCTACATTGGGGACTTTGATAAACAAAACTTGTCGCATCACGAGAACTCTCAAATTTCGCGGGCCGTGCTGTAGAATACGGCCCGTAAAGTTGACCAATCACAATCACAGCGCGCGTACTATCTGAGAGATATAATAATGAACTGTATTCGGGGAAGGGACCCGTTGGTGTATCATGAGAACAACAAAAAAGTAAGCTCCTCTCGAAAACACTGAGAATATAGACTTTGGATAGCAACTAAAATGAAGAAACAAATTATAGAAATCATTGATTGCATCCAAACGTTTTTTGTAAAATTCCGGTTATAAGCCCTGGGCTTATACAACTTCGTGAGGGGTTTTGGGTGGGCTTATAAGCGGAGGGGCTTAAATCCGGGGGAGCTTATACGCGGAATAAAAAAAACGTTTCGAAACGAGCTACGGCAGTGTTGATCGAAATACGTTTTTAAGTTAAAAAGTCATAATAAAGCAACATTTAGCGCTAGCTAATCGTATGGCCCCCAAAATATAACAACACGCAATAACTTATGTATAAAGGCGTTTTTTGTAACGTTCGTTTACAGCATATTTTAGTTATTATTCACTTCCATGGAAAGTTGTAGCTAGGCACGCGAATGTGCTATATATGCTGTTCTTTGCTAGTTGTATTCATTCCCAGAAGAAGTCTCAGTTAGAGACGAAACGCGTCGGAAATAAACGACAAGCCTACAACTACAAGAAGTCTTTCCTTGTGCTGCTCACTAGTCTTTGTTAAAAAAAATAAAAAAAAATAAAAAAAGGTTTGTCTGACTTCTATGCAAACTATTTTTTTTTAATACATGTGATGTTTGTAAACAATCTTTTTTGTCTTTTTAGGCCCTGCAAACAATTTTTCTCAACATTTTTCATCCCCCCCCCCCCCCAGAAAAATAATGGTCCGTCCCCAAGGATAAGGTGGATGTCGTTAGAAATGTGCTCAGGAGCTAGGAGAAGAGAGGAAGTGTTCTGTGACAGCACTGTAGTTTATCTTTTAATTTTCAGTCAATCATGATCTAATTAGTTTACGTATTTCAGGTATTACGCAAATACCGTAAAATTCCAGTTATATGCCCCCCGGTTATAGGCCCATCTACCTAGAAACAAAAAAATACATCCGGTTATAAGCCCCCCCCCCCCGGGATATAAGCCCCCCTCTGCCGGATCACTACTGAACAGGGCTAAATGTTGCTTTATTATGACTTTTTAACTTAAAAATATATTACGCTAACAATGTCGTGGCTCATTTCGAAGCGCTTTTTTTATTCCGCTTATAAGCCCACCCGGATATAAGCCCCTCCGTTTATAAGCCCACCCAAAACCCCTTACGAAGTTGTATAAGCCCAGGGCTTCTAACCGGAATTTTACGGTACTGTAATCACTACGTAACGACAACGAGCCCTTTCAGTCCTTTCATTTTACATGTACCTGGTTTGGAGAGCCGAACTGACAGTACACTAAATTTAAAGTCATTCTACGCTGCATCGGTTTCCATTTTTAGCTTATCAAGCTGATTAGATCACTATTGATCCAACACTTTATATCGTGCAGTGTTTGAACATTAAAATGATTATTTGAGCGAGGACTTCTTTTCCAAGTCGTGCAACAGCGAAATTTTCTTGGCTCAACTTGTATTACATTTTCTCTGCGTTTACTCTCAGGATTCGTTTAACCGCACTCTTGCCTCCTGTGCATTACCCAGAGCGAGTGCAATCCGATCTCCCCTAAAAACGACTGCGTGGGAGGCTACTTGTGCCTAGGTTGTCTTGGTTTCTCATTCAATTCAATTGCGTGACGAACGAAAAGAACGCTTAGATTTCCATGCCGAGTACAACCGCGCCCATAGAGCGAAGTTTGTAACCGCCGACACTCGAACTTTCAGCTCTGCTCTTCGAGTAAACGAATCATGGAAACTTTGCCTATTCTTCTTGTTGCTGTGCTGGTGTTGTGTGTGATGCCATCAGGTAAGTTCACTCCGAGATGTTTGAATTTTCCAGATGAAAATGAAATGTAGAATGATCGGGGGAAAGTGTTCTATTGTCACAGCTCCTGCGGGGTAGTTTCAGCGCGGGGTGTTGTTAGGATAATTTAGTGTTGTAGTTTACTAAAATCATACTGACTGTCGAAGATCAAACTATCAGTGAATCTATATATATTTCTTTTCGAATGGCACTGCTCATCAAGCAACCACATTTTAGCTACAGTTGAATCCCGATAACTCGAACCCTCGATAACTCGAACCTCCCGCTAACTCGAACCTTTTTCGATTTCCCTCCAGGTAATTTTCTTACTAATTTTACCCTCGATAATTCGAACCTTTTTCGATTTAATTTCCCTTGAAGGTTCGAGTTATCGCTGAGTTATCGGGATTCAACTGCAGTTTCTTGTTTCCGAAAAACATGTGCAGGAATTGATCGAAATTGTTTTCTTTGTTTGCAATTTGCTGCCGGTGATTTCCTGAATTTCAGACGTCATTTCAGGCTAGTCGTAGAAGCCATCCCTTCGGGCCCCATATCCTGCGAAGAGATACAAAACACTGCATGAACAGGTTACTGAGGAATTGGATACTCGAATAAAATAACAAAAGCAACTAAAATGCGGTCGGTGGTTTATTAGATTAAAAGCTGTACAAGTTCTTGCTTTCGCCATTTTGAGCATATTGATTGCTGCTTCTGGGACAAAATGAAAGGTATAAACCCTGGTATAAAGCACGATTGAAATAAAAACGTTGTGTACAGCCGAGAGGCTTGCTTTGCATGAATATAAATGAGCATCCGATCTACTGATGACCTTTACAGGACCTTCTAGCTTCAACGGACTCTTCAACGAGGACGACCTTCTTAACTTTTCAGCTCCACTTTGGTGGCAAATGCAAAAATGTTCTAATTTGAAAGTGGTACGTGGTCGAAACAATTTCGAAGAATCCTTGGGGAGTTTGCATGCTCTGACTTGCTTTGCGGTTTGGGCCTTTTTTTTAAATAAACATTCGGTCACGCATACACTCTCTCTCGTCCCCAAAGATCGAGACCTCTCCGGCCTGTATGGCAGCAATAAGCTATTGTAGGGTTTGCATGCTTCGAGTTTGCTTCCGGGAACTAAGAGGCAATTTTATTTCAGCCTGCGAGTAGGCTCTCGGCTTCGGGGGCAAAGCGATCAAGAGCCGGCTCACAGGCTAATTGTATTTCAACAAAAGCTTGTTTATGACACTGTACCGATCACCAACAATGTTGCGCTATTTGCTCTTATTGACAGCTTTGGCCCTTAAATGCCATGTGTGTGGGAGTGTACCTGGATTCTCGTTTGGAAGCAAATGCGGCTCCGACGTTGCCGAAGGAAGCGCAACATGTGACCCAAGGGCGGACCGTTGCATGACAGTGAAGGGGACGATAAATGATCCTGATGCTGGCAAATACAGCTTCGAGATAAAAAACTGCTCCAGTATCTTCGTTTGTAACCCGACTAGTCCATTGTACAGTAAGTCAAACAAATCACACGTCCGATACGATCGGTTAGCTGAGAAGGGGGCGGGGCACTGTGTATATGTTTTTTCTTTTTTTTTTTTGTGGGAGGGGGTGGGGGGGGGGGGGGGGGTTCCGCAGGGGCTCTAAAACCCTTACCCTATACCAGACCACGTGCAGCTGATTTTACAACCCTATATAGACTAGACAGCGAAAATCCCTACCCTATCCCAGACTTGCTATTTTTAGAACTGTAGCATCCTTAGTGTTTTTAATGGAATACCATCTGACAACAACGTTTCTATGGTGTGTTTAGAAAAGCCTCTTTCTGTCCTGAGTTTCTAACTCTTTAATTCTTCATACCACTGATCAGTATCCTGGCAAATGATACCCTATTCTAGACTTACACTCTCTGATTTCTATACCCTATCCCAGACTAAACTGCTTGAAAACCATACCCTTCATAGCAGTACATACCTATAAAGCGCATATATGGGAGTGCCCCCCCTGGGGGGAGGGTTGAGTGGGTGAGGGTAGTGCGCCGGACTGAGGTCTGTGAAGGTCGTCTACAGAATGGCGACATTTTCTCCTTTCTCCGAAGTTTCGGAGGAAGTCTTGAAACATTATTGGATAATTCAATTCCCGCGAAAACGTAAAGGAGGAAATTCACCCTTGCACGAACTTAAAACGTTAAAATTACTGAATAAACTGATGAACGTGAGTTCACAACTGAAAGTTTCAAATGAAAATTCAGTCCGCGCGCGCGATTTTGCTAAAGCGTGAAGTTTACTACAAGTTCATATTGTAGAAAAATGATTAGAAATCATTATTTGTAGGAAAATGAGTTAGAATTCTACTAAAACAATTAGATTTTTGACATAAAAGGGCATACAATTTTAAGTTTTGGACTGCAGTGTTTAGTAGAATTTCTACTAAACACTAAAAAAATTGACTACTGGCCCTACTCCCTTCACTATTCGCTCATAGAAATTTCGTGCTCGTAATCTGATTGTTTAATATATTTGCTTTACAGTGTGCAACCTTTTTAACGCTACGGGAATGATGACCAAATGTAGTACCGAGTGTTGTGAAGGTGATCTGTGCAATGGAGTTGGTGGAGCAGTTCGCATGTCTGGTTTGGTCGCAAGTTTTGCCGCCATCTTGCTGGCGTTGAACCTGAATTTGTTTCCAGGAGTTTACTGAAGTGTCTGTGTCTTTCATATATTCATTATGTGCTTATCACATGCATCGGAAGTTTTTTTGTTCGAGTTTAAATACCTGGCAACGTTATTGAAAAGCCAGAAAAGTTATTTCACGTTTTTCATTTCTAACCAATTACGCTTGTACTCAGACCACTGAAATTGTACTGAATATTATAACAGATTTCTGAACATTTATTTCAATTCTAGTTACCAGGAGAACCAAGTCGATTGCATCTGCTAGTTCATGGTTTTTGAAAATATTTTTCTAACACTTGTGTGCTTGACAAATAATAAGAAATTATTACGTGATGAAATCACAGCAGAATTTATTTTTTAAGCAATAAATTTATGCATTAATTGCTATTGCTTGTGATGTCTTTTTTCACGATAAGGAATAACGCAATCTCCTTGATGATCTTTAATTAATTTACCCTAAAAGCGTTCTTCTGACTCTTTTTCGGATAATAAAAAGTAAAACCTTCATAGCTGCCAACTGAAGAACAAAATTGCTAACCCGAGTGATCGCAACGCGTTTGTCTTAGTTCGTTAGCTAATACAATCCTAGACTTTCGCTATGAGGTTTTTGCATTCGCCCCCCCCTCCCCCAGTTTCCCACCCTGCTTGACTGTTAGTTGATACTGAATTGAATCCAAGATTGAAGCTTGTAGAAAATATATTTTTTAGCTGCTTATAGCGTGACTTGTGACATTTTCACACAAAAAAGGCTCTCGTGTTGTGAAAACCTCCAAACACAGTAGGACCCCTAGGGAAAATGTAAGTTGGCGAGGCCTTTTAGAAATGTCACGTTATTTCAATAGAAAATAGCGTGAAAAGGAATAACGGAAATTTTCTCTTGCGGAATGACATGAAGACGAATGATTTTATCAGACGTCACGCGTTCTTTTAAGACGGACTCTAGTCTGTCCGACCTTGTTTGAAAACAAAGCCAATCATGGTATATTTTATTCTTGCTGGCCGCTAAATAGGGGCAAAACAAAGGAAGAAAACTCATCGGGACGCCAGAAAGGTGGCCGCGGAGTGTCTACTTAAATAAACGGCACGCAATGCATGCAGAAGCGATGACGTTTCACAAGGGGTCTTTAAGAATTTTCAGGAAATTTGACAGAAAATTTCAAGAAAGTTAATAAAAATAGCTGACAACTTCTGTGTTGAATGATTGTTCGACAAAAGTTGCGTTATGTTGCAGGGAGATATCTGATACTGACGACATATGATACAAGGTCAAACGCTGTCTTGAAATTGTTGAGCCCTTTTGTTTTAAAAAAAATTAAAGATTTCTGTTTACTAAATCTTATAAAACACATCAAATATAATTAGTCTCTTTCACTTATACTTAGAATTAGTCCTTTCTAACTGCCCGGGAGTATTTTGCTTTAAGTTCTATGCAGTGCTTTCTTGTTGAGTTAAACATGATTTCTTTTCTACTGACGTTTATTCCTGAACAACTTCTGTGTTGAATGACTGTTTGACAAAAAGCTGTGTTACCTTGTAGCGCGACATCCGATACTGACGACATACGATACAAGGTCAAACGCTGTCTTGAAAATGTTTAGCCCTTTTCTTTTAAAAAATGTAAAGATTTCTGTTTACTAAATCTAATAAAACACATCAAATATAATTTATGTCTTTCGTTTATACATAGAATCAGTCCTTTCTAACTGCCCGGGAGTATTTTGCTTTGAGTTCTACGCCGTGATTTCTTGTTGAGTTTTACTTGAATTCTTTTCTACTGACGTTTATCCCTGAAGTTAGTTCCAAATTCTATTCGGTTCTAGAAAGATCGGTCGATTGCAACAGGCAACACATCCCGTCCGTCCACTCGCACGACGACAAGAACAAGAACACAAACCATGCACCTAGTCCCAATGCTCTTCGGTTCAATTCAGGGAGTAATCGCGCTCACACCGTAACACCAAAAATTCCATAAATTCCATCGCTTTTTCGCTTTACAGCATTAACCGATGACGTCATTATATGAAGTCATCGCTTAAAAAGGGTTTTTATTCAGAGTACTATACTTTGATAACTGGCCCCAGGCTGGCTGCCTAATTGTGGCTAATTCCACAATGCTATGTTACTGTTGTGATAACGGTCTGGTAGTGTCGAAAACAAAGATCTCAAAAACGAAGACCTTAGACCCGAACGAAAACAAAGAAGTACACCTCATCGAAAACGGAGACCCACCTGATCGAAGACAAGTGTTGACACAGAGTTGCGTGACGCAGGTGTCATTGAAGAAGACTGAGAGCTGAGAACGGTTGAGACTGAGAGCTGAGAAACATCATAGTAAACGGTTGCTTTTTGCGTGATGGAAGAGACAGGGAAAATCTCCTGATTGAAAAACGGCAGCGCTGTTTTTTTTGTTTTCTCAATTCTGGTTTTTGTTCTGCAGGCTGCGGTTGCGTCGTAGGGCGGACTATAATATTTCTAGGGGTAGGGGGTTGGGGTGGTGAGCATTAATTTTTTGAACAAGAACTTTATTTTCCTACTATTACAGGGGATTTTTTTTACCTTGTTCATTTTATTGTTTTTCTTGGCTAGCTTTGCACGATGTTTCCTTTGAGCTGTACAGGATATTTTTTTTGTTCCTTTTGTAGTTGCCCAACCTCCCTCCCCGTCAAAAATGTAATGACCCACCCCAGATGGCACTCTCAAAGAACTGTCAATCAACCGCTCCTGGCCAGTTTTGATCAGTACTGTATTGTTGGTGGCGTAGTACTAGACTATCCACAGCCTCTCGATTTTTCAACCCAAAAAAGCAAAGGAAGCGAGCGTGGAGCGCGAGCTCTAGCGTGAAGCGCGAGCTTTTTTTCGCTTCCCGTCCCCCACCCCGTTGCTTCTCCCGTTTTGCGCTGGCGTCCAGTTCTCTCGCCGTTCTCACTGCGAGCTCATCGATCGAAAAAACACGAAAAAATAGAGGGCTGTGAACAGTCTAGAGTAGTATTTGTCTCTATTCTTCAAGTTAACGAATCATGGAGACTCTACCTTTCCTTCTTGTTACTCTTCTGACTGTTTGCCTGATGCCATCTGGTAATTTTACTCCGAAATGTTTTATTTTGCCAGTTAAGAATGAAAAATACGGCAGCGTCTACAATGCTCGATCGATCGGCAAAGATGGCTATCAGCTACTGCGTGGTACTTGTTGTTAAGATATTTTCATGTTTTAGTTTACAAATATCGTGCTATCGTCCATAAATCGATCATTAAAAGCGATGAGTTTTATTGTCAAGCAAGCAAATATATTCCAGCAAGCGAGTGGGCCTTGTTTCCGTCAAAATCTGTGAAACGACGAACCAAAACAGTTTATCAAACAATGGTAAGCAGGGATACGGTACGTCTCCTTCCGCTATCATGTACACCTCCCTGTTAACAAGGGAGTTGATGAATAGTAAAAGGCATCTATAACTGAAACAATGGTTGGCAGAGGGATACTTTGCCGGCTAAAAGTCGGCAAAAATTCAAAACCGCGATCGGAAAGGAAAACTTTTAGTCAAGCCGAGGGTCGCGCTAGTTGGAGGTAAATGTCGGTGTTTGACACATTGAGAAATGAAGTTGACCAGATACCAGATACATCAGTGTTTTGTTTAGCCACGTGTTTTTGCATAGAGTAGTAAAAGGAAAAATACTGTTGGTATTCCGCGCTATCACCGTAATAACCTTGCATTTGCGACGGAGTATAAAAATACCGACCTCGATCCATGGCGAAAGAACGCGAATTGAAAACTTAGTAGATCGTGTTTCGTGTTTCACTGACAAGGGTTGACAGTTACCGCTGTGATTCCTATTGTTTAGCTCGACTTTTCGAAAATCTGCCTGCCCCACCCAAGCACGACGGCGTGTTTGATGTTTTGGCCGATTTGCAAAGTTTTTGCTGGCCGGAAAATTTAGGGTCGCACCAGGCAAAGTGGCGCGATGACAGATTTCTACCGCAAAGTAAACAAATTCTGGCAAAACTTTGTGATGGAGCACGTACACAATGCAACGCGAAACAGATCTGGACACCATCTGAAATGTCCTACGCGGCTTTATTTAATCTAAAAATACTCACAAGAATATTCTCAGCGGTATAAAATAAGAATATTCAGACGGGGCCTAAAATACAATACTCTTACATAAAAATAGTGTATTTTGGTTGCTATTCTATACTTCGAAATGCGTTGGTATTTTTATCCGTAAAATATATTTACACACGGCAACAGGCGTGTACATCGTTAGTTAAACATTACTAAATATACATGTCTTTTCTCTTTCGCAGATGGAAAGCTTCGTAAGAAAGAAAAACACGAGGAGGACAAAAAAAAAGAGAAATGCGAGAGCTGCTCAGCGGCTGCGTCGAAGACTTAAACAACATTGGAGCAGCTCGTTCAAAGGAAAGAAGATGAAGAAGAATGGAGGCAGAGAAAAAAGACATGGAAGAGAAGAAAAGAGCGGAGGACAAAAAGCGAGCACAACAACAAGAATCGAAGGGTGAGGGAGAAACTATTCACGTTACTGCGCAGCAGGCTACGGTTACGTAGTAAGGCGGAATATTATGGTGGGGAGGGAAGGGAGCGAGGGGGAGGGGCTGGTGAGCAACAATTTTTTGAGCAAGAACTTTATTTTCCTACTTCTACAGGTGATTTTTTACCTTGTTTAATTTATTGTTTTTTTGGTTCGCTTAGCACCATGTTTTCTTTGAGCTGTGCAGGATATTTCTTGTGTCTTTTGTAGTTGCCCAATCTCCCTCCCCGTCAAAAATATAATGACCCACCCCTGATGACACTGTCAAAGAACTGTCAATCAACCGCTCCTGGCCCATCCTCGGAAGCCCTGGGTTTCCGAGGATGCTCCTGGCCAGTTTGGATTAGTACTGTATTGTTGGTGGCGTAGTACTTGTCTCTATTCTTCAAGTTAACGAATCATGGAGACTCTACCTTTCCTTCTTGGTGCTCTACTGACTGTGTGCCTGATGCCATCTGGTAAGTTAACTCCGAAATGTTTTATTTTGCCAATAAAAAAAGAAAAATACGGCAGCGTCTACAACGCTCGATCGATCGGCAAAGATGGCTATCAGCTACTGCGTGGTACTTGTTGTTAAGATATTTTCATGCTTCAGTTTACAAATATCGTACTATCGTTGATAAATCGACCATTAAAAGCGATGACTTTCATTGTCAAGCAAGCATATTCCAGCAAGCGAGCGGACCTTGTTTCCGTCAAAATCTGTGAAACGACGGACCAAATCAAAGAACAACGAAGCAGTAAGCTCCCCGGAAACCACTGAGAAATTTGAAACCAAATAAAATGAAGAAAAGCAAATAAAATGCGGTCGGTGGTTTTAACGTTTAATAAGCTAGTTTAGCACGAGCTATGTTATTTTTTGCTTTCCCCATTAAATATCTTTTTGATTTGAGGAAGCAACCAAGTCATAGAAGAAAATCTGTATACTCCCCTCTGTTATGAAGTCGAAACCACAAAACTCGTGTCCTATCATTTTTTTCGGCAAATTACCGGTGATTTTAATGCAAACCAAAGCAGCTTAATAGAATGATACAGTACTTTGCGAAACGAAACGAAATGGTAAATTGCGACATGGTACTTTGCAAGATGGTAGTTTACATTGAGTCCACAAATATGTATATATATTTGCACGTGGAGAAAAGCAGCAAGCGGGGAGTCAAGGAAATACGATCGAGGTGCGTTATGACCTTTGAGGCCTTCCAAGGGGGGTAGCCGTGTCGCAATATCGCATGTTTCTGAGAACCAATGTCGCCTAGTCAACAGCTGTAAATGTCGCTTTCGTTTTTTCCGCTATTGTGTTGCTGCTGTATTGTGTCGCTGTCGCGTTTCAGTGCCGTAACGATGTCGCTTGTCGCTGTTAAAATGTTCCTGTGTTGTCAGTATTCAGGGTCATGTCGCTTGTCGCTTTTACCCCATGGAAGGCCTCACCTTCGATCAGAGATTCCCGAGCAACAGTATATCTCGCCGAAATTGCTACAAATTGGGTTGAGGAGCAAACGTATAACAAAGAAAACAAAACAGCATTGAAGCAAGTCGCTATTAGAAAAAATAACAGTAGAATCTCTTCTTTTTCAAGCAAGTCTGTTTCGCCCCTATTCAAACCACTATACAGTAGCACAATAGGTCATTTTAGCGCGCGACGGAGATTTGACTGTGAACCCGACACCAAGCAAATTAAGAAATTTATCAAAAAGACTTAAAACCGTGATTAAACAAGAAACAAAACAGAATGAGTTGGGCAATTACAGCAGTGCGATTGAAGAATGTCATATCCGGGGTCGGGGGGAAGCTTAAAACCGGATGTATTTTTTTGGCCTTTAACGATGGGGGGGGGGGGGGGGGGGGTGGGGGCTTATAACCGGAATTTTACAGTACAGGCTAATCCTAAAATAGGGTAGGAAAAATCGCATATTTTTGTCTGAAATAGAATAAGGGTTTCTCGAAGTGTACCGAAAGTTAGACTTCGTAAGAGTCTCCCCTCGGATGTACGCTGATGATACCAGCATTAGCATTGCCGCCAATAGCTTACCCGAACTAGAACATTCAATAAATGACGAACTTGTTAACCTTCACGAATGGCTGACGGTAAATAAATTAAGTTTAAATATTGCTAAAACCGAGCTTATGTTTATTGGCTCGCGTCAGAGGCTTTCAAATACCGCCAACCATTCAATAAACATTCATATTGAAGGCCAACAGATTAATAGAGTCTGCCACACTAGATCCCTGGGAATCCACATTGACCAACATTTGTCATGGACCAAACATGTCAATGAGATTGCTAGGGTAGTTTCCTCTGATATAGGTGCGCTTAAAAGGCTGAGGCCATTCATTTGCGAAGATTCAGCTATTTTGCTATATAGAGCTCTCATTGAACCGTATTTCGACTATTGCTGTCCTGTGTGGGATGGTCTCAGCAATGAACTGAACTGACTGATAAATTACAAAAGTTACAGAATCGCGCCATTAGGATCATTACGAAGTCGGATTTCTATTCTAGTGCTACCGTCCTTCGATTAAAGTTAGGATGGGATTCCCTCTATACCAGAAGGAAAAAGCATAAAGCGAAACTAATGTTTAAGACCATAAATAAACAAGCTCCGGAGTACTTACAAGACCTATTTAAACCATTCAGCACAGGATATAATCTTAGAGACAAGGCAAATAAGTTAGCTCTACCTAAGCCCCGTACTGATTTTTAAAACGAAGTGGGGCACAGTTGTGGAATAGCCTTCCCCACGATGCCAGAGCTGCTAGATCCTTGCCTGATGTCTCCCTCGTGCTCCCACACGGCAAACATGTAAATCAGTTTTTTTTTAATGTGATGTAATCATTCTTAACTTGTAACTGATGTTTTTACCGTGTTTAAATAAAGTATATGATGATGACCGCATACCCCCACCCAAGTTTTCGGAAAGTACACAACCCCCCCCCCCCCCTCCCTAGAGGTGAGAATGCATATACTTAAATTATGTCCTATTTGCTCTAACTGTCAGCTTTGGCGCTTAAATGCTACGAGTGTACAAACATTCCCGGATACAGAGGAGGAAAATGTAACGGCGAGAACGTTAACAGCATCACGTGCAATGATCTCCTTGATAGATGTATGACCATCACTGCTACCGCGACAGTTCCTGGTTCTGGCGAGATGAGCTTCGAATTGAAAAACTGCTCCAGTAGCATCCTGTGTAAACCTGGCAGTAGCTACAACAGTAAGTACAACTTATGCGAAGCTTACATCGTAAAATTCCGATGGTAAGGACCCCTAGGATCGATTACCAGCCGCTGTTCGGGGAATGAAAACCGAATACGAGAGGACGGCGGAAATCGAGCCTAAAGGACCCCTTGCCCTCTCCCCCTCTCCAAATCAGAAACACAAAAAATCGTTGCGTTGCAAGTTGCAAGTTTCGATTATAAAACCCCTACTTCGAAGATTGTTTGTATTTTATGTTGTAAAAATTATTTTAAAGTTTATTTTTGAACCGAACAACGTTTCTTGTAGACTGCAAAACAGTCATTTTTTTTCAATTGGCGTGGTTTCTCGATCTCTATCATGTACCTAGCGCAAATGAAACAACATAATAGAAACAAAATGAAATAAACGATGCTGCACCGAAATACAAAGACAAAAAAACAAAAGTTCTACATTGCCCATGAAATAACAATTAATTTACCTTGATTAACCTTAAGTCAATAATAACCCACGTTTCAGGGGGTGGTAGCAGTGCAACGATAACAATGAAATTTAATTTATTTCAGTGTGCAACATTTTAAACGTCACCACGGCTGGAGCGATGTCAAAATGTACAACAGACTGCTGTGAGGGAGACCTGTGCAACGGAGCCATACGTATCTCCGGGGTGCTCGCAAGTTTTGTTGCCATTTTGTTGACCGTGGTCCTAAACTTGTTTCCACGGTTTTACTGAAGTGTAAACCATATCGCGTTTTCTTTTGTTATTGTTTTAGTACATGGGAACGTTTTTGAAAAAATGGTGATTGTATGTTAACATGAATGTTTGAGAATGTATATGTCGTTTTGACATGCTAGCTCGGGGACATTTTTGTAAAAAAACAACAACAACAACAACAGGTCGTTTATCATTTTTGAAAACATTTTCTTGGTATTGAATTAGGCATAAGCCACGTGATGTAATTAGCAACAATTTTTAAAAGCAATAAAAAATGCACATAATTGTTATTTCATGTGATCTCTTTGATGATCTCTTTCCTAAAAACGTTCTTCTGACTCTCGGGATAGTAAAAACAAAATAAATGCTCCGCCTGTAGCTGTGGACGAAGCGAAGAAACGCTAAAAGCCTTTGTCAACATGGAAACTTCTCGCTACATTTTAGTAGCTGTGCCTCTTCTGCCCCGTTGTACGTATATAATAAGATTCCACAGTAATTCAGTAGCTGACACAAGATAGTTCTTAACATGACGGGGGAAGGGAGGGACGCAAGATTCCCAAAGTGGTGGGAACTGGGAGAAATTGAGAAAAATTTTGCAACATTTCGTAAACGGTAAACTTTGCAATAGGACAAAGAGGCGAGAGTCACTACGGAAAGGGGCGGGAACTGTAAGTAAAAAGTACGGGAAACGAGTGGGTCAGACCCCCCCCCCCCCCCCCCCCCCTCCCCCTCTCCTGCCTCCACCCCACAATGCAATTAAGTCAATTCCGAAAATTTAAAATCCGCCAATTGGTCCAAACAAACGGCCGTCGCGTTCGATGCTTTAATACAGTTTGAAATCAGTTTTCGTTCACTTGCATGACACACGTCGTTTATTTATGAAGCATGTGAAACTATTCAAATTTTTTAAATCGAAAAATCAACGCCATCTAACGCTCTATCATAACTACATAAGTTTCACGAGTGATCAAGTTGGAATTTCATTGTTCTGTACTCGCCATTTCATTGGCTGAAGTAAAAAGTGTTCTATTCTATTGTTCCCGTTCTACTTTGTGATTGGTTCAATTTGCCTGAGTTACCCCGGTAACACTAGCCGCACTATAGATTTCCTATTACTGACTACATGAAGTTTTCTTTTAGCTTGAATTCGTCAGCTGGCAAAACAGGACCAAATGGATTTTCCGTTTTCAAGGTTTCTTGTTTGAAACTGGCATGCTCAGAGGGTATTTGTATAATCTTTGTCGCACCTGCGCGCCTGCGTCACAGAAAGTGCTTCGCCTGCAGCTGAGGACGAAACGAAAAAAAAATAGCCTGAAAAGCCATTTTCGACATGGCAGTCTCACTCTACATTTTAGCAGCTGTGTTACTTCTGCCCCCTGGTACGTATGTATAATAAGATTTCCACAATAACTCAGTCGTTGACATAAGATACAGCCACTTATTAAACAGTTCCCAGTTCTTGACACGAGTACTCTCTAAAACAGCAAGCCACAAGAAGTATTAAACAACAAGAAAGTTAAAATTGCGAATCTTCACCACAGGTATCTTTTTGTGTAGCTACTTGTTAGCGCTTAACACCGCCTGGCTGACTACAGTTAAAAAAAACGTGATAATAAAAAGTTCCCCCGTGATCAAGTTTCTTACTAACTTAGCTAGAATTCTCCAGCTGGCAAAACATAGCGAATCGCAGATAATGATTTTTCCAATTTCAAAGTGTGTTTTCAATTCTTGTTATTCCGTTTGAGAGAGGAAAATGTTGCCAATAACAGCTAAAAATGTGGCAGAAGTCCTAAATATAGGTAAATATATTTTATATATCCAAAGACCGTAATTTTTGTAAATTAAGCATAATCGTAAAACTGCGGACGTTGTTTTGAAATATGAACGCGAACCATTTCTTGTATACTAGCATGTAAATAGGGATTTTAAACAGAAACTTCATTTTTTTTTTCTTTTGGCGTGTTTCCGTTATCTCGAAGAGGATTTACTGCTTGCCAGCTTTTTCTGTTTGAGGCCCTATGCGCCAATTTGGCGCCAGGGGACAGGAACTAGGAACTAGCTTTTTCTGTTTGATAAAATGCATGCAGTTATAAATTTGATAAAAAAACATGTACCTTACAATCAGCAATGATTAATCATTCTTGTTTCAATTGTTCAGAATATATCTTTAGGAAATCAAGGTATAATCTTTAGAGAAATGATCCAAAACCGTCGAAACGGTTTAAAAATATTCCTCTTTCCTTAACGATATTCAGTTGTATTGACCCTTTTAGCCTTACAGTCCCAATATTAAAACAGAGTAAAAACCCGCATTTAGACCCTGTCCTAGTGAAAAAGGACCTGTTTCCATTTTTCATCTAGTCTCGCTTTATACATAAGAAGCTGTTTAAGCCTCAAATTTGAAACAGGTTCTTACTTTGTAAAATTGAAGAATTTAAAGGGCGTCTAAAAAAGAAATAAGATAGCCTAGAGTTGGGTTGCATTTGTTTGGATTGAAGCCTTTTAGATATCATTTTATACATATTTTATATAAACTATTGACTTGCCCATTATTCTACCATCAACAAGTGTCAACAAAATAAGGTGAAATAGCCTAATTTCCCAGCCAACTCCAATTACGAAGGGATTAGACCCTTTAAAGCTAATTTCATGTATCATGTTATTTAGAGCAATGCAGGTTTTTATATAAAAAAAAATGGTTCAATGCGCCTTGCATGGAAAAAAGATAAAAAGTAAAAGTAACAATAATATATACAAGATACAAAAATTTAAGAAACAAAAAATTAAATCTACAGACTAAACGTTAACAATAATTTAATTAAACGCTACGTATATCATTTTAACAAATAACATAAAAATAAAATAATATACGTTTATTTTATAAACTGACAAAAAATTGACATCTTACACTTTGATTATCTTAGGATTTAAAACATATTTTATCATACGCCATTTTACGTGCCGTACACGACAATTAAAAGCCAGTTACAACTTTGATCTGAACTGGGGAGGAAACATTTCAATGTATTCTTGTCGTAAGTGACAAAGTTGTACTGTCTTAACCGGCCTCTTGATTTGATTGACAGCTTTCTCTCTGCGATGTCACGTGTGTGTCACGCAGTCCGAGGTACCTAGCTTTGCCAGTCAGTGTGACGATATTGTCCAGTGTAATCAGTATCTGGACAGATGCATGACTGTAAATGGGTCCATGTCTATTCCTGGTGTGGGTTCTCTTCCATTCATTATGAGGAACTGCTCAGGATTTGATGCGTGCGACCCGCAAAGTGAAGCTAACAGTAAGTGTCCTGTTCACTTATTATTATTAGAAATGCGATGTAAGCGAAGAAATAAGTGAGGGCATAAATTATCCTAAAAGAGAACCTGTACAGAGATTTTGCCAAACTATGCCTATTCAGTGCTTATCTTTTAGGAACTTCAATTTTGAAATGAAATTAGGGGACCCCAGACTCGCTTCGTGGGTCGCTTAGGCCCAGTTCAGTCGTCGAAAAGCATAGCAGAAGTACGGCGTCAATATCAAACTAAAAATTAAGTTTGGCAAAGCAATTAAGTTTGACAAGCTCTGCCGTGCTACACGACTCTGGCTTGGCAGCGATTCAAACGTCGCTCCTCTTCCGTACCAAAAAAATATCAAAAATTATATTAAATGTATTTTGACAGGGGTAGTTACGGTGCCGTTTTTGTTCGATCACCGCTGACTAATTGTTACGTGACGTCAGTAAATCCTGAATTTGGCACGACTCTGTCACGACGTCTGAGTCGGAGTCGTGTTGTGCCGTACTGCAGTCGAACCTATCGGCACGCCAGAAGCACGACGTCTGGACTGGGCCTTACTTCCTCTCGGAAAGCGCGGATTACTTCTTTGGTTCTCAAAACTATAGATGAAAGTTCATAACAATGCTCCTGGGCCTGAATAACAATAGAGGTACTGTTTACAACGGATTAGATTATGCTCACGATTGTTTGCTGAAATATCCTACATTGGGAATCGGTCGACAGTTATGTTTATAGAGAAAGAGAACTATTGCTCAATATAAAAGAGAGAAGGAACCCAGGGAAACCAGTTTTTACAGCAGAGGGTTTGATAGGCAATTTAAACACAAGGTGCAAACAAATTAGTTTTCAAATATGCGAGAGCTTTATAGAACATTATGTGACAGTGTTTGTTATGGATCTATTACTTACGCAACATCACAAAAAAAAAAAAACACTTTTTTTTCTTCTCAGTCTGCAAGCTCCTGAACTTGACCACTTGTTCGGTCGCCTGTTGCCAAGGCGACCTTTGTGATCCGTATCACGTGACAACACCAAGCTCCAGACCAATTTCCAAACCAAACAATGCTGTTCATGTCACAGGATTCACCTCCACGTTTACCGCCGTTTTGTACCCTCTGGTTTTGGATGGTTTTGAATATTTTTATTAGAGAAAGACTTCATTGAGGTCACTTTCAAAATAGTCCTGTATTTGGATTGGATTAGCTTGGAATATTGCCAAACCCATTTTGAACTTTACACTAGGAGGGTTCTTAATAAAATATTTACCACTTATTACGCACTTCTCAAACTCATTAATAACTTATCAAGTAAAAACAAGGAAAATCATAACCGCGGACCCATAACACGATTCTCAGCTCCAACCCATAAACGGAGCAACGAGCACCCGCTTCACTGCCATATAGTGAATAGCCATTCCTGGAGCTCGCAGGGTAGAAAAGATGTGTGCAGGTACCAGAACAGTATAAACGTGTTAAACACGCTTCCGAATGATTATGCTGCTGACCAACAGTATCAAACCAGTTGCAGACTTCGAGACAAATTGAATTGACTGTAGAGCTGACCTGGGGGGGTACTCCCATATATGGGCTATATAGGTATGTGCCGCGGGATAGGGTATGTTTTTTGAGGTTCTCGGTCCTTAAATAGGGTATCACTTTTGTTCCTTTTGGCATTGTGTTCCCGGTGTGATCCTTAGATAGGGTAGCTAAATTCTATCAGCTCAAATAAACGCCCAGCTAAACGAAAAAAAATTGTTTGTTAAAATTGAACTATCCGTCATTAAGTATTAACAAAGCGATTTTGAAAGATTTGAGCTTTGCCGTGCGCGCTTAGCCGTTATTTGAGTCGTCACGCAATGCTTCTCCTCCCCTTGAATAGGGTGTCAATTTTCACGTTTGGGCCTTAGAAAGGGTATTAATTTTCGTTTTCTTTATCCTTAGATAGGGTCAGGGTTTGAGAACGTTCGCGGCACACCCCTATCCTAAGTTTAGGGGAGTACCCCCCCCCCCCCCCCCCGAGAGAGCTGATTCAAGGAAACTTATGAGGGTGGGGTAGGGAGAGGTGCACTCAAAGGAAAGGAAAGACGTGGAGCTGGATTTATTAACATTCCAAATAAAGCCCCCCCCCCCCCCCCCTCCCCTTCCCCCATACAAACACGCACAGAGACTGGGTACAGCGCATAATCGAAGGACGGTTAATGACAGGGCAGAGTTATCACAAGTCGAAAGACAATCGATTTTTATTGAAAACAAATCGTAGATTACTTATAATACAATCTAACTAACGAAGCTTCTACGTGCAGCTTAACAAAAAATTATAAGAAGAAATACTATTATTAAAGATAGAGACCTTACGGACAGTTACTCGAGTTTCACGCACGAAGCGATCATCAGACAGTCTGATGATCGCTTCGTGCGTGAAACTCGAGTAACTGACCGTAAGGTCTCTATCTTTAATAATAGTATTCCGCTCTGCATGTATTTGCATCGAGCACTTCTACGATTGTGTGAAACCTTTTGCATTTTTCTTTCTTTATAAGAAGAAATATATATACAGTATATAAAAATTAAAAACTGCATGAAACACCAAAAATAACGCATGATTGTGAAACGCGCTATTTCTCTGATTTTTTTGCCACATTTCCAAACGAACAGGAAAAGGCATTCGCGATACTGTGCATGCTACATGGCAAACTTAAACAAGCACGGTCAAGGCTAAAACTAACGAAGTGGGGAAAAAACTTGCAGCCAATCCCAAAACTGCACTTGTTGCTTCCATGGTAGTGCTGGCTTGGGTTGCTTTCATCGTCGACATGGTCGAATTCATCGTCGACATGGTGGAACTGGGACCTGCCAAATTGCACATGTCTCCCACACAGCAAGTTGTCGAGCAAGTGGAAATGGTCCCAGTGTCGTTCACATAATTGCATGCTGTTAAGTTAAAAAGAAAATAATAACACCTCCGTTTCTATCTTAGTATTCTTATACAAGCCATAGTACATCATTTCTTTTTCAAGCAAAAACTAAAAATTGGAAAGAAGGAAGAAATGTTAATCATAAAAGCACGAAAGTCGGCTTAGATGTCTCTCCCATAGCTTTTGGAGTTTGCTGCGCTCTTTATAAACACTTTCACCGGCTACGTTCTCTCAGCTACACGCAACTATAAATAAACAGTTAGACCTTCGAATATATCGACACGCCCCTTTGGTACTGCACTGCACAGCATTGCACTCAGCACTGCACTACACCTGCACTGCACTACACTGCGATGAACTGCACTGCATTGCACTTCGCATACACAGCACTACACGTCATTAAACTACACCACTATACTGTACGAAAACTGCAATTCGCCGCAATGTACTGCATCGCATTGTAATATGCATACACTGCACGGCACTCGTCGTCGCAATGCACTGCACTGCATTGCGCTATGCATACACAGCACTAGACGTCACTGACCTACACTGCACTACACTGCCCCGTCCTGCAATGCAATGCATTGCATCGCATTGCACCCGACTGCAATGCGCTATGTATGCATACTGCACTGCAAGGAACTGCACTATCTTTGCTGTTAGTATAATTGTACTTACCGTAAAACTGACTCGATGGATCACAACCTGCGGTACTGGTACAGTTTCTTATCTCTAGTAACATCGAGCCATTTTTCGGAGTAAAATGCATTGTCAGGCATCTATCCCAACCCTGGGGACAAGTCCAGTTTCCAACATTGTCGCTGTCGCACTTTTCCGCTTCAGAAAATCCGGTCGCGTTTGTACACACTCCGCACGTGAGAGCAAAAGCTGTCAGTTAACGAAGAATAGACAAATTAAACGGGCTTAGTTCACAGCAATACACAGGAGAGGGCTCTTATTCTGTTGATCACTTGCAACCACGTGACAAGGCGGCCATGTTGGTGGTCAAAACAATAAAAAACTTTTTCGCAGAATTTGCATGATAAAAAAGTTAAGTTCCCAGCGGAGGAAAAGACTTTGCTCTTGTCCATCAGAATGGCTGCCGTGACGTCAGTTGCAAACCAGCAACTTCCTCAATCGGAAAGGGACCTTTTCTGGGTGAGGAAATAAAACAAGGAATGCACGCAGGCTATGGGAAGAAAGGATTTTAAAACTGAAGTCCCGTCAAAAATATGATTGACAGTACTTATTTATTTAAATAATACTCCGTCACAGTTCTCGGGATGAAGGCGCAGTCAACAAGCTAGTCCTGACTAAAGAACGCAAGCGGACTTTCAACTGCTCCAATCATTTTTTATTAACAGTTTATACTTTCATAAAAACTCTTGTTCTTTGGCCATTTCAATTTAACGAGAAATAAAATGCCGACAGCGGTAACAAACATCACACATGAGCTACGCATGGTTTGACTTTAGTTACCAGTACCTCGCTTTGTATTTTTAGGTTTTAAATCTTTCGTTTTTTAAAACCGTCACTTCTGAAGATGCGTGCTGTAGCATGCAAAACGTCAAGTAAATTTTAGATTATTTTTCAAACTATGCGTAGTTCATGTGTTATGTCTGTTGCCGCTGTCTGCATTTTATTTATAGTTTATAATTTACTCATTAACAGCCGAAATTTCTAAATTATCGCCGTTCACTCCCGCGTGATAACCGACTATGAAGTGAAATTTTATACACTAATAAAAAAAATTAGCGCGAACAACTCCTAGGCTCGATTTCCGCCGTCCTCTCGTGTTCGGTCTTTCCTCCCCTCGGGGAGGAGCGCGGACTCATTCCCCGAACAGCGGCTGGTAATCGAGCCTAACAACTCCTCACCGTGCCCAAATAACGGTATTTATGAACTAACCCCAGATACTACGCGCACTCTGATTGGACAAAAAAGTCAAAAACCTATGTTCTATTGTACCGGTAAACTCCCGCTCCCCGACAAGGCAACACTACGTTCGACTACGCGTAAGGACGAATAATTTATTAACGTTAGTTTAATGTCTAATTTTGGTCTATCTGATGATTAAAACAGAAGATATGATTCTAATAAATGATCATAATGAATATTTACTGAGGGTGGTTCAAAACAATGAATTTTGCCGCCCGTCGCAGTTGGAGTGAAAGAACTAAGCGTATACACCTTATTCATAAATGGCGGAACGCGCGGAAGAGTTTAGGTCGAGTACATGAAAGCGAAAACAAAGTAAAGTATGGAAATGCAAGTAGTATCTCTTGTAATTCTTGAAATATCTCGTCAGTTAGAAAGTGATTCTTGACTTTTGATGACTGCTATGGAAATCCCTGGTTTTACAACCGCAGATATGGTCGTATGGTTTCGTATGTCGTCGGAAAACCACATCGATTTTCTCAGTCTCTTCACTGCTTTATTACTCGTGTAGAGTTTTAATTCACACTACTTCAGTTTCTTTTAAATGGAATACCCTGGAAGCAGAGTATAAAAACAGGATTTAGAAAGGACTGTAGAGCTTTAAAAAAATGACACGTCTCTTGAAACGGTAAGTAAAGAACGCGATTTGGTAATAAATTCGTAAAACTTTATAGCACTTCTTTGATACCAAATCTTTTCTCTGAGTTTTTGTCTCTATCTACTGATTCTATTGGTGATTATAAAATGATACATACATTTGAAAGCCGTTGTATGTAGCGTTAAATTTCTGTATATCAGTGAGCAGAAATTTATGTTAGCCTGTTTGTGTAGTCGCACAATGTTCTGCTACAGTTTAGAAGCGCCTCGCATATGGTACTTTGGAGCTTTGTTGAATAATATCAGAAGCATATCACCTAGGTGATATGCTTCTGATAATATAGAATGGTTTTATTTGAGAGAATCTTAAACTGTGTTTATTTCACTTTGAAAGCCGCTTTTTCTACCTTATTTCTGCTTTCCAATTAAGGCTTTACCTATTCTAACTTATAACAACTGGTTTAGTCTCTACTGAATGATCAATCGTTGTGAATAACATTTATGCTTTTGTAGGCGAAATACTCAGGAAACCTCCTCGTGTCGAAAAGCTTGTAAATCATTCGCCTGACAGCTCGTGATTTACAAGCTTTTCTCGTGTTCTCCCAACATCCCGCGTGGGTTTATTGCGCCGGTAAACCCGTAGAAAGTGTGGTCTATTGCTTAAATAAAAAAAAAAAAAATTGATACACCAATAGAAAAATAAATTGGCACAGCGAAGAGTTGTTCCCACTTAATTTCTTTTCATAACTGTAAAATAATATAGTTATATATTTTATTTCAGAATAAAGTTTTACGTGAAATATATATAGTACTGTATAAACGTTTTTGTAAAAATAATTTGCAAATATGTTAATTCCCCTCTAGCGAAATGCCGCACAACAAGAAAGAGTCTTTGTTTTCGTTGATCGGATTTCAAAGAGAGGACCAAAAGCGACAAGAAGGAAAGTTAAATTTTCCATAAAAAAAAAAAAAAAATATATATATATATATACATATATTTGTCGTCTCGGGGAACAGAGCACTGTGCGACAGTATAGCTATAGTACTTTCACCGTCGACTGGGTGATAAGTATGCAGATTAAGTTTAATTATAGTGGAATCTTCGACAGGTGTTGATGTCAAATTTCATTGTTTCTTCTTACAAGATAATGATGGCAAAATCTATCAATTGCTTTTATTTTAGTTCGTTCACAGTTCTTGCAAATGAACGTAAAACGGCACGTTTGTTAGGGATTGCCGTTATCATAATAGTCATAATAAAGACTACTGTTGTTAAAATAGTCGTTTGTATCATAATTTTCATCAAATTTCTCGGTTTGTTTAGATCCTATATAATATATTCTGTTTTCGTTTCATTCCTATAAAGAACTTTGTTTTGCATTACAAAGCGGACGCCCGTATCTTTCTGGTAACTCTTTCTGTGCCTAAAGTCGCGGGTACGCACTAACTCGAATGCATGAAAGTGCTGCTGTATGTTTAATATAATTTGCATTTACTGAAGTGAAGGATTGAAAACAAAACAGGCCGCTCTTTCTACAAAACTGTTACGTAATCATCTCACGCGAAGTTCGATTTCCATAACCACTGAGTCGCAAGACAACGCTGTTCTTTATAAATTTCGTTATCTTATAGTTTGCCATTTCTTTAGCGCACAAATGATCTCAATATTTTGGCTAGTCTTAACACCTCAACCATGCAGAAAAAAAATCGTACTTTCCAAATCGAAATTGCATGGCAGTGAACTCACACCCTTAGAGTAAACTCCACAACAAAGTGGCCGCCGTGTTACGCTCTGTGGAACTTTCAAATTAGCGGTTTTTCCCTGTCTTTTAATTTGGTCGCAGCGTTTCGTTGTCTCGAGTAATGAGCCCAGCTTTATATATGACCGGTGAAACTGTTTCGAAATGGGCTGGTTAATTATACCAACATCACCAGGCTGAACGCTTTCGTACCGCAATCTGATCATCACAAATACTGACGTACTTAGCAAAATCAACCTGAGCTGAGCTCACTTACCAGACGGCATCATACACAGAGTCACCAAGGTACACATAAGAAGGAAAGTTGAGGTTTCCATGATTCGCCAACACGAGAAACGGAACGTTTTGAACAATGATTTTGTTGTTAACAACTGCTAATCTGTAAAGAAGTGGGCGTAGTTTATCGTATTTACATTATTATATTTATTGGGCGCACTGAAAAAATCTGTATCTGCATAACAGTGGGGGTCCCTTTTTGTGAAGTACAGTGAAACCCCGCTCTACGGACACCCGCTTAATACGGACACCCCGGTATTACGGACAGTTTCGTTGGTCCCGGCGAAAACCTCATACATTTTCTCTTAAATTAACCCGCTTAATACGGACACCCGTTATTACGGACAACGGACACTTTTCCGTGTCCCGAGTGACAAACTCTTATACATTGTCAACCCCACTTTATGGACACTATTTATCTGCGCACTGTGAATTTTCATTGTCGCGGTTGTTTGCTTACTTGAAGACATTAGACCCTGGTCAAATAATGACAGAATTCGAAGAGTTAAAACCATTTTATTACAAAGAGAAGCTTAATAGCGTGACTTCCGGTGTTTGACCCCTTCACTTTCTTTGCCTTTTGCTGCAGCTATCGCTTGTGTCGCAAGCTAAAAGCTTCCGTGCAAAGTAAAGTTACCGACTTTTTCAAATGGGTTGGTAGAGTTTAGGAACGGTTGCGAGTTTCAGTTACAAAGGAAATTTTATAGAAAACGTTCTGTTGCTGTTGAAATGAGTTTTATTTCTTGTACATAGTAAAGTTGCGACATTGTCAAATAATTCCACTGTTGAGTTTATTAAAGTTTAGTTCGAGTGTATGACTAGATCGTAAGGTTTTCGTAAAAACTATTAATTTTAGTCAGGGAGTTCACAATTTGCATTTGTTATAGTTACAGTACAATTAAACAACGTTATGTTGCCGTAAAAACGTTTGCCTTCGTCTTTGCGTCGAGAAAACGTGTATCCGTGACTTTTTTCTGAGACCCCGCTTAATACGGACACCCCGTTAATACGGACAATTTGGCCTGTCCCCTTGGTGTCCGTATTAACGGGGTTCCACTGTATTCATCGACGGAAGGGGTATGTACAATCCTATTGGTGGTTTTCACTGTCACGCAATAACAAAATAAAATCGAAACCATTCAACGACAGAAGCTATGAACTTCAGATATTATAAAAGATATATAGATAAACAATTTATCTAAGTGTCAGGTCTGTGCGATGCACCGTTTGCGAGTTATTTGCCGAAACTTTCCACGCAAATTTATAAAGTGCGGTATGCAGACGCATATTTGCGTCCTTCCAAGGGGCACAAATATGGCCGACGTGATGTCTGAGAAACCATCTGGAACATAATTTTGCTATTAATAGCGACTACTTTTAGCTCATGATCTATTATACTTTTACATAAACAGCACTTAGCTAGTTCATTGGGAATGTTCAATCTGCATAAATGGAAAGGAAAGGCCTTTTATGAATCATAGCCTGCAGAACAGGCGGTTGATTTAGTTAGTTTGCGGGTCACTCGCTGGTCGCGCGAAGCGCGTAGGCGAGCGCGAAGTGAAAAATAAACTCTTATTTTTCACTTCGCCCTTCGCGCTCGCCTTCGCGCTTCGCGCGACCAGCGCGTGACCCGCAAACTAACTAAATAAACCGCCTGTTCTGCAGGCTAATGAGTCAAAACAACTTTGTAACGGAACTCAGCTTGATATCACATACGGCGGAGAACTAGAATATTCAAAATGAAATGCTCTGTTTTAAAAACGAAAGGCACAACCAAGCATTAATATATATTTTTAGTTCATCTAGTGACAGCGAAAGTTTAGCAGGCCTATTTATGACGTAACACGAAAACCAAGAACCATAACTGTTGTAAGTTTGCACATCACCCCACCCCCTTAAAATTGCAAAGCACGTTAATTAAGGCGCACCGGAGTTTAGCGATTGGTAGCCTCCTAAGCAGAAGTTCTGAAAGCTCAGCACGCATAAACATAAATACGTGATGAGCCTAAAGAACGTCTGCATAGGAGGGTAAGCGACTGGGGCTTGTAAAAAATAGTCTTTTAGCGGCTTATTTCATATTATAAGAGAGTAAAGAAGTGCCTTTTTGTTGGCATGTCTCAAATTGGCGAGCAGTGGGTTTGTGGGCTCGACTGCCAGCCGCTGTTCGGAGGAACACTGACCGGACTCGAGAGACCTGCGGAAATCGTGCCTGTGTGTTTGATCGACAAGTTGGATTTGCTTGACTGAAAAAAAGCAAACACTAATCTAGTGCCTTTCCCGGCTGGGTGCTTGTGTAAGCCTCAATTCGCCACTTTGGAAACGAGGAGAAATCTGAGCGAGTCTTACGTTGCAGTCACTTGTGGAACCGTTACTCGGGAAAAAACATGGAAAGCTTATAGTGTTCCCATTTTAAGTAGTGAAAAATATGGAAAAGAACCCCGAAACTTTGTTATAGCGAACATAGTTGCCATTGTTTACAAAGGGCGAATAAAAATAGAGGTTCTAAGATGTATTGCCTTACTCGTTTACTGGGAGCAGCAGCACCTCGTATGGTTCCTTACAAAGTGTTATCAGATCACGTTCACAATTGCTCGCTAAATCCTCGTTTCTGACGATTGCGGTTTCATATTTTATACACTGGCAATCGGCCTAAACATTTCTTTTTGTGCACAAAGAAAGTATAAATGCTCAATGCAAATCAAGAGAAAAAATAGGGGAAACCAGCGAAACCAGTTTTTACAGTTGAGGGTTTGATAGGCATTTTAAACACAGGGTGCAAACAAATTAGTTTTAAGGGGGGTCATTCTTAACTACTAAGTTGTTGCTAAGGAAGGTATCTAACCGCCATATTTTGGAAACTTGACCTGCTACGGATAAGCTTTTTTCGCAACTTTGTTCAATTGAAGAGTCCTTCAAGAGTTTCAAATCACGGCCATATTTGACAAGTGGCGTGGCCAGAATAGAAAAAACCCTAAAACTGAAAGGGTATATAAAACTGAAAGTTAAAATCAGTGCCAATAGATAAAGAATGTCCACATGCTTAATGCTTCGTATGGGTTTTACAAAATTTGCATTATTGTAAAAGTTATGACATAATTAACACCCGTATTTTCAGACTTTCTTCAGTAGCGTTTTTTTCTTTTTTGTAAACGGTAATCCCATACGTAGGATTATAAAAAAGGCTATGTTATCTCCGATTCTTTAAAAAATTCAGAACTCTTCCTTTTTTCCTCCAAGTTTTAGGGATTTTAAATTCCAACGCGCGGTTTAGGACTGGCACTAGTTATGCAGGCGCAATGTCAATATTTCAAGAAGGTATTTCCTGCCCCACAAAATTTACCATTTAGCGTTACAAAACGGTCCAAAATGGCTTGCCACTAAAACTGGTCTTCAGGAATTCCCTAGCAACTGCTCTAGATCTGTAGTTAAGAAGGACCCCCCTTAAAATATGCGAACGCTTCATGAAACATTATGTGACAGTGTTTGTTATGGATTTATTACTTACGCAACATCACAAAAAAAAAACATTTTTATGTAAGCCGAGTAAGCACTTTCGCAATGATTCCCAACAGAATTTTGTGGTTACAATTTTCTGCTGCATCGTTGTCTGTACTAGGTGCGAAAGTCTATGCTTAGCCAGCGTAGCTTGGCGTTCTAGTCAGTCAGGGAAAGCGAGAAAACGAGCGCGCGAGCAAAGCGACGTCGAGCGACTGGCTAGAACGCCAAGCTACGCTGGCTAGCCTAAGCTGCGCACTCTTAATTTGCTGTTTATAAGGGCCGGGGTACAGGAAAATTCCTGTATCACAAGGAATCATTGTTTTCCAAGCTGGGGTACGACCCGTCTTCCGAGGATTCAGACCGACAACAATGGTAAATAATTAAAACCTTCAGATTTGCTTCTTTCTGTTGCTATTAACTAAACAGTCTGTCATACATTGCTATAAATATTGAATATTTTAATGTCGACCTGCTTATGGCGGGGAATCCCCGAACCAGTTGTTAAATGGAAAAACAGCCACGAAACTCTGTGGACCGATTTAGAAGCGACCAAAATGTTTACGGTTGCTATCTGCGGGTTTTTTTTACGACTTTAAAGGTCAACATTAGCAGAATTAAACTAAAACATGGCGATGCTAATAAACACAGCGCTGTGGACACACTCACACAGTGAAGCTATGTCACAATATCATAATATTTGTGGTATTGCAATATATTTTATATTTCGTTTAAGGAACCTGACCAAAAAAGGGAAATTGATATATATAAAGTGTAATTTATTGAAACTTTTTCTGTAAGAACAAGGGTACTTGTGGTACATACTTTTCGACTGCCTGCATGTAGACGTCCCTTGTTTTCTTCGCTTCAAGGAAATAGAAAACATCTGCACGCAGGCTAAATTTTAAACTTTCTAAAAGCCGTTCGCTTTCCGTTTCCGGTTTGGCACTCGTTCTCGCGCTTCGCGCTCTGTTAGCTCGACTTGTAAGCAAGTCTAGCTAAATCTTCGACAAGGCTGTTTGCAGCATAGATAACGCTATGTTAGTTTACACAAGACTGCCTGGCACAAGATATTCATTTTATGAAAATTAGAAACTGCTCCCATGAATCACTCGAACGGATTATACACATACACAGGTTATAAAACCGAATTTCCTAATTTGTTTTGTTATTTGCGCTCAGTTATCGCTGCTGTGTGACAAGTGAACGTCCTGATCAATCATTCAACTAGCTTTTAATGTGTGACATCATCGTTTCAATTTTAGCTTATTTTCTATTCGGCAGTCAATCAAACAGTATTTAGACAAGAGACTTGTAGACCTCCATTACCTGCTTGAGTGACAGCTGCCAGTCGTGGAAATTGGTGGCCAATTAATAACAACTTACTATTTACCTATGGCTATCTGTGAAATGCCCACTGAACCACGAAAATTTTAAAACTATAACAGTGAACGAAGAAATAAAGGAACAAGACGTACAAAAAGCTATCTTGTTATAACAAAATTACAGCATACGTCGTTGTTTCTTTGATTTGTTAACTAAATGCAATGTTTTCAATGTAAATAGCCTTCCTTTCCAGTTCTTGTTCTTATTATATTACTGCCGCGGCGCCCTTTCTCTAAACTTGCATCAGGCCATCAACATCTTCTGTGCACTGAACTGGAATTCTCTCTGGGAAAAAAAATCGTAAACTGCAGGTCAATACGAAAAAGAAAAAGCTAAAGGCGAGCAATTTTCTTTGGAGCCCACAATCACACAATAGAGTCAGGAAAAAGAGAGATCAAGAATCTCAAGCTACACTAATTCAAAGCGTTGTTACAAAATAAAATGTATCCTCAGTTCAATAGCTTTTTATAACTGATCTTTAATCAGCTATATATTCTCACCTTCGTAACAATAATTCTCTCTTTTGCTGAGTATCCCTCATGATGCACGGGTAAAAACACCAAATGAACGATAAACACTACTTCACCAATTCAAGCAGGCATCGATATATTCTTCTGCAGTAGCGCGTGAAAAGCATTTTTTCAATAGTGCTCAGTTTCGTCAACTTAGCCGTATTTTGAATTGACCGTAAACTCTTCGAACAATGTTCTTCTCCTACTTTTTCTCTAGTCGGCCACTCGCGCTTGTTGGATATGAGATCGTGAGCCATCTCATATCCAACGCGCCCTCTTGGAATAATTGTTAAATAGCCGATGTGGACACAGTCTTTTAGTGGATATACTGCATTTCAAGGTCTTCAAGAACACCTGCTAGTTGTGGCCACTTCTTCCCTCGAGGCATCTAACTGGCAGATTTCGTTTCCGCGCGTATTTATATAGTTATATGTTTGTTCAGACTCGTTCCCAGTCGCTCCTGAGGCGGTTTTGACTAGAACGCATTGCATCAAGGGAAGGCCGCACGAAAATCGGGGAGCTCTTCCCAGCCTGCCCCGCGACCTTGAAATTATTTCTCTCCAGTCTTTCATCGACTTTGAAGAACAAATAAGTAGGGACTGGGAACGAGTCTGATGTTTGTTGGCTTGTACACGCTCGTGATTGTGAACACACGGTATGAGTAGAAACGCAAGTGTACTTGGTGAGAAGGACGCGCTCTAGAAAAAGCGCGAACTCTTCGTACGCGAATTAAATGCCGCCGTCCTTCCGCAAGCGGACAATAATTCACCTTAGCTCAGCCACATACAGGCAGTACCATAATATAAGCGGAAAGGTGTCACTCCGCTTATATGGAAGGTTAGACTGCATTTTTATTAGCGGGTGGTACATTGGGGAAACTTCGGCAAACTCAACCTTTTTCATAGCTGCAGTTAACTCGATAGGCCTAGTTTCTATGGTGATGGAACTGCCAGATGTTCTTCGGAAAATGTCTGACGCTACAGCACGCATGCGTCACGGAACTGCTCGTAAATTAATCTGCGATCGAAGCGACGAACTCTTGATTCCAGACATGAAAACCTCACTCCCCATTCTAGTAGCTTTGATGTTACTGCCACATGGTACGTATGTATTTTCGAATTCTTTCCTCGCGCATAACTGATCGTAAAATACTGATGCTTGATCAGTCAGTGACATACACAACAAGAAGGACGTATACTGTGAATTATTCGTGCCTCAGATATTTGTTGATCGCTCGGTTTTACTCGTAGTTTAAACATGTTTGCGTGAGAAGATTGCAGGATATTTAAAACTTGAAACATGAACGGATCTCTTTAGGGAACTCCACTATCATTCAGCGATAAATCTAGACTACAGACTGGCACTCCAATTTTGCCTGAGTAGCTTCCTGTTAGGCTGAATAAAGCCTGGTTCTCATATGCCACCGACCTACTTGCCGCGAGTATGGGAACATACGCCGTCGGCAACAAAGATCATCGCAGGTCTTTACTGCCGGCATGCCTGCGAAGTTGTCTTCAGTTCAACTTCGCAGGCACTTGGGCGGTTTTTGCAGAGCGCCGGCGATAAAGATGTTTTATGATAACAGTATCCCAGGGATGTACCGGCGGTCATATCGCAGGTAGGTCGGCGGCATAAAAGAAGCAGGCTTAACATTTCGGATCATGGCCTGAATAGCGCTCCTCGAAAGCCTGATTAGCGCTCTGGTTAGCCTGTTTACGGTTAGCTCTCAAAAATGGTAATGATAACTCGATATAAACTTAGAAGGGTCCATTTACAGACCTATGGATTAACTTTCAAAGTCGCGGATCAGTAAACAGTTCGCTCACTCAGGGGTACACTTTTCCGAGAAACGGGTGTGCGACAAATGCAGGCTGTAGACTAACATTTCGGTATAAATTCGCAGCGCCCTGGCTAGCTTTAATAGCCTCTTTACGGTTAGCTCTCAATTATGATAATGGTCACTAGATATACACTAAGAACTGCCTATTTACAGACCCATGGATAAACTTTCGAAGTCGTAGATCACAAAAACAGTTCGCTCGCTCAGTGGTACACTTTTCCGAGAAACTGTGTCTTTGAAGTTTGTTTTTAACATTGATTGAAATCTATCCACTTCTTTATGAGAATTTTTTGGGGCGATTCTCTTTTATTTAGGCAAAATCTCTCCACTTTTTAGGATACATTTTTGGCCATCATTTCTGTTTATTTGACCAAAAACGTATTATCTTACTTGAGACATCTGAGGTGACGCGTGACATTCTCAGAAAAACAGGAAGTAAATGCGCTTTGATGTAAATGATTTATAAATTACCACGATTGCATTCATGATGTTTTGAAAGCGCTAGAAAGTGAACTTTTTTTGTTGAAAGCTGAATGAAACGTGCATGTTACTTTGAAATTTGACTTTTAATTTGAACAAATATTTTTCTTATATTTTCTCGGGTAATGTAAAGAACGATGTCAAAGTACTCGTTTCCTTTTACTTCAGCACAAGCGTAAATTATTGTCGCATTAGGCCATTCCCTTTTCTTTTCGTTTATTGTCGAATGCGTTTTCTAATTTTGGGTCGGTCGGTCGGAAAAGAAAAAAAAAAGAAACAAAAAAAAAAATGGAAAAGGAGTCATATCTGTGGAGCCTGGAAACAACAAGATGTGGTTATTAAGTCAACATGGCGGCAATGGAGGAAGGAAAAATCGACATCGTGGTTAAACTCAAGCGAGAACAGCGAAAAAAGGATGAACCACCAAAACTGTATGGCAAAAAATTGCCTATGTTTCGGATTAAAGTGACATTTGCTTGAAATAATGTGTCATTGCCTTCTGCATAACTTTTTTTTTTTTTTGAAAACGCGAAAATCTGGGTCGGTCGACGCTAAACAGAGAAAAAAAAGGGGATGGCCTTATTAACAGCTAGGGAGCAACAAACTCTTTCTCCCTCGCTGAATCGCAAACCTTATCAGACATGTATGCCAACGCTCCCGGATTATCCGGCAGTCTCCTGGATAGACAACGAATCTACCGGTCTCTCGTACCGATCATACAAGTCACCGAATTTCGGACGGGAAAATGCTTAAAAAACGAGATTTCACTCTTATTTTGGACGATTTTGACTCATTTTGGGGGGTGAATCGGCAGTGCCTTTTAACTCCGTTTTGAGGATAGAGACGAGGTATCGAGTTCCAATTCAATTTTTTTTTAGGATGGCATCTCTGAACCTGAACCTGAACCCGGAAGAGTTGGCAGAAGGCAGCAAATTCTTAAAGAATTTGATCCTTAATAAATGAAAACTATGTTGCGGACTCTCCTGTCAATCATCTAGTCCCCAACTGGTTTGCTAAAGCCAACTACAATAATGTTTTTGAAGAGCGAGGCAGACAAATTAACAAATAGAATTTTCTTATCTGATAGTAGCTTGAGGGGGAGGTCATCTCAAAGATTTAGGATTACGATCGGGCAGGATAAACATTTTTGATGAAGAGGGGTTTCATTTCATTATAGCGACGGTCTGATTTTTTTCCTTTTATTTTTTTCAATTCTAATCACCTTCGATTTAATCATTAGTCCGTCATATTTACAATATTTAACTCCAAAGAACATAAGTAGTAATCTTTCATACATTACTATCGTAATCATAAGAAGTATATATGTATGTTTTTATTATACAAACTAATTTCATATCTCCACGCAACCATGTATTATCCTCTATTTATCAAACTCAACCGGCCGATATACACAATTAGTATATATCACACAAGCACGTGCTTTTCGCGCGTTCTGATTGGTTAACTCGGATTAAGAAAGTACTATTCACCTCATCCTTGGACACCCAGGGTCAGTTAGTGGGGGCGATGAAAAGTCTAAACCAAAACCGGGACAGAAAAAAAAAATCGGCGAAGTAAAGCCAAGAACGAAGAAGTGAGGAGCCACTCCGTACTTGACTGTTCTCCGATTTTTTTCGCCCAGGCTAAGACTTTCCCTCGCCCCCACTAACTGCCCCTGGGTCTCAGAGGATGTATTCACCTCCACTTAATTCGGTGAACATTATTGTTAATCATTTATCTTAACACGATCGTTGAAAAGATTATCGTCATAAATTTCTTTTCATAATTTTCGTCCACGAAATTGCTAAGGTTTGGCTGTTTAAACAGGCAAATTTCCTCGAGTACTTTACAATAACTGGTAGGCTTCGGCGATGGGATGGTATTACTTAGTATGGTATATAAACCGCGTATTTTACAGGTACCGTGTATATTAAGTTTCCGTTTATCACTTTCGATCGAGCCAGCCACTGTCTTAACAAAAGACATATATTTAACTATGAATTAGCACTTCAAAAACAGTGTAAACGATCGACACAACCTAGAAGCAGTCACCCAAACGTGGACTTAATTGTTTGCCTTTATCACAACCGTATTTGCACTCGGTCGTGACTAGAATGGATACTCCAAAATCAGAAATCCGCTGGGGGACTGGAACCCAAACACTCCAATGCGGTTGCGGGTAGTTCCACTCTGGTTTGCTTGCGGTTAGATCTACTCCGGTTTCATGCATGCGGTTAGTTCCACTCTGGTTTTCTTGCGGTTAGTTCCACTCCGGTTTGCTTACAGTTAGCTTTCCTTTCTTAGTAAGGGTACCACAATATCGTCGTCCCACTATTTCCCAGCACCACACTTTTCACGCAAATTTCTTATAAGAAGTAGTCAATTTAGTTGTTTTCTTCTACTTTAACTGAACGTTCTCATTTAATAATTTTACTGAACAGCTTTTTCCCTCCAATGCTACGAGTGCAACAACTCGCCCGATTTTCCTGACGTACCCGATTGCGACAGTGGCAACGTTGAAAAAAGAACTTGCCACAAGTCATATAAGAGATGTGTGACAATGAACTACAACCACTCAAATGGATCACAGAGTGGTTCGCAACTCGTTAAGGTGAAGAACTGTTCCATCATCCTCATGTGTGACCTGCAATTCCAATACAACTGTGAGTACATTTATATTATATTTTGCCAGTTGTGTATGTAGCTCACTTGGACATGTCGGAGACCCACTATTTGAAGTAAATTTCACGTTTGGTAATAAATATCCTGACGATGATATTTCAAAAGTTGTGTAAATAAATAAAATAAATAAATAAATAAATAAATAAATAATAATAATAATAATAATAATTTTTTTTTTTATTTTTTATTTTTTTATTTAATAATAATAATACTTTATTGAAAACTTTTCATGCAAACTTGAATCCTAGGTGTATGTGGCTTAAAATAAAATATACAAATTTTGTTTTTCCCTAAGTTTGTTCCATGAGATAATTTCAGTGTGGCTCCACATAATAATAATAATAATAATAATAATAATAATAATAATAATAATAATAATAATAATAATGATAAGGTGATGGAGAGGTAGAAAGAAGAGAAACAGCAAACAAGGGGTGTTTCTTGGTTTCCCTAGGCAACTTGTTGTTGCCCGGAGCCAATGACGAAACCAGCTTCAATATTATCAATAGCTGTGCGAATCTTTAATAATAATAATAATAATAATAATAATAATAATAATAATAATAATAATAATAATAATAATAATAATAATAAATAAATAAATAAATAAATAAATAAATAAATAAATAAATAAATAAATAAATAAATAAACTAACACGTGCTTCACTCAGTGCATTCGCGGAATGGAACGATTGGTGTTCCCACTTACCAACCTAGCGAAATAGGTTGGGTAAAAAAACCTCCACGATCTACTGAGGCCAGAGCGATTACCCATACGTTATGTATATGAGGATTACATGCAAATGCTGGATGCAAAATAAGAGCTATTTCAAGCTATGCAACTTATCATAGAGAGTGCTCTTAATAAACGGAGTGGATAAATATGCTTGACATGACTCCGCTGTTTGCAGGCAGAAGTTTTTTTGACTCGTCATGCAATCTTTCCTTCACGTGACGAGCCAAAAGAACGTCTGCGTGGAAGGTAAGCTGACAAGCGTTGGTTTGAATAAGACTGTAATTAATAAACCTTTTAGCACAACATTGACAAGCCATTTTTTGTTTCAGGGTGCAAGACGTATGCCAGTAAAAACTCTAACTGTTCGTTTGACTGTTGTGAAGGTGACCTTTGTAACGACCCGAATTACGTCGCGCCTACCGCAAAGCCAGTGAGCTCAGGCCTGGGATTGGCTGCGAGCTTTGGTGCTATTTTGCCGGCTTTAGTTCTGACTGTGTTTGCAGGATATAAATGAGGCGAGAAAAGCCACGCAAGGCGAGATAATTCCTGGGACAAGAACTTAATTAATACTATTTTGTTTGTACAGCAATTGAGAACGGCGCTATGGAATGCACTTTAATATTAAATAATGTAATTTCAGTGTATATTATTTAGCGTAAAATGAATATTCGCTGTGATCAAAGTGCAAGCTTCTCGAATGATTTTGCCAAAATTCTAATAGTTTTTTTTTAGCTTATAAACTTCTGGCCGCGGTAAGCGTCACCACCTCTCGTATTTAGGGACCAACCTTTTCTTGGGACCACCATACGTGAAGCTCCTGAATTGAATTTCTATGGTCAAATTACCAGCCTTCAACATCTCTATAACTACAACTTCCCATAGGCGACCAGTTAAACTTGACAAAATGATTGTGGAAGCATACAAGAGTTCGACAGTCCTTTATTAGTAAATGGAAAGAAAATCTAACTGGCTAGGACAATCCCATCCTATATTTCCAATTTGCGTCGGATTCTCGACGTTTGTACTCAATTAAAGGGGCTTTGTCACGGATTTTAACAGATTTTTTTGAACAGCAAATATTTATATTTTTGTCGAAGGAAACCAAAAAATAATAGTCCATTTTTATTAACACTGTGCTATATTAGAACACTAAAACTGTTAACAAGCGTTTTAAGGTGCAGATGGCTACGATGGAAATGGATTACAACTTGAAATGTTTAGCTAAACTTTTCAAGTTGTTTCTGCACGCCTACAAAAAAACAACAACAACTTTATTTATTTACCCTAATAAATTACAAGAAAAAGAATATAAATAGTATAATTAAATAAGTAATTAGGGGTCTGGCTGCCTGAAATAACTGTAGAGTTAAAAAGGGCAGGCAGCCAGTGTTACAATTATATAATACAAATTTAGGTCGGTAAAGCACACAACAACACAAAACATTACAGAACATTACAGAACATTACAGTGAGCAAAATGAAAAAAAGACAAAAATATATATGAATATCGAGGAAAAATATAGAGCAAAACAGCCTTAGAGTTGATCAATACAGGCGGTAGCTAGTATCTTTCGAGATACTCAACTTGCATTTTTTTCTTAAACATTGATGCGGATGATAACTTTATATGATCATCAATGGAGTTCCAAACAGAGGGGCCTTGAAACCTAATGTTAAACTTGCCATAATTAGTTCTTACGAAAGGAAGATAATAAGACTGTTTTGCTGCAAGTCTAGTATTATAATTATGAATATTAGTTACTCTAGTAAAAAAAGAATGAAAGGCAATAGGAAGGAGCTCGTTATGAAATTTGTACATGAATATAGCAATATAAAAGGTGACAAGATCAAAGAATTTGATAACTTGAAGAGATTTGAACAAAGGGCCGGAAGGACTATCAAATTGAGAAAAAGTGATAGTACGCATGGCTTTCTTTTGTAGTATAAATATTGGTTTAAGTGTTGATTCATATGTATTGCCCCAAATGATGATACCATAGGTCAATCAAAGGCCCTTTGGGCTGTCTCGTGTCGGTCAAAAAGAGATTAAAATATACTTTACTAAATAGTTATTATAAAAGTAAATGTTTTGCTAGGCCGCAAAAAGCTTGTATGTTATTTACGCTTGCAATATTTACAGGGAGTTCATTAAAGACTTTCGCGCCACTAAAAAAATAGGTGTTCTTAGAAAATTTACCATATCCGGGGATAGGGAAAGCAGTGACGGGGGAACATTTTGCTGGGATAATATTTAGTCTTCTTTTTCCATACGCGGGAAATAAAAATGGCGAACAGGCGGGAAAACAAAATGACAGAACACATATTATTTATGATTTTTACCAAAAAATCGTCCGTCCTCTCTATTTCCGACGCAAACTGAACGCAAGAGGAATTGAGCGTTACTCGAAGCACTCGTCCCCCACTTCACCTCCTTGCGCCGACGTTTTGCGCTGTTTTCCATTTCTTTTGTTATTTATTGCCCGTTTTTAACGATCAAAGAACAATATCAGAAAATAGAGTATTTCATACATGTTTTTTGTGACGAAAACGCTGAAAATAGAAATGCCGATATGTTTGTAACGAACGTTTTACATACCCAGGCAAATAGCATTCCCAAGTAAATAACACCAAGGTAAACTCACCGCAGGAATACGTTACCGAGGTGTTTGCGGTCACACACTTAACACTTTACCAAGGTCAATTTTTCATACTGTTTTTGGCGCGAAATGCGAAAATGGGTAATTCGAGGGTGCTTGCTTAGCATCATCTCGCTTTTATTATTTATACTCTTTCGACAGTCCTCTACTGCTTTGTTATGTCAGTATTTAAGTCTGGTGGTCGGGAAAACATGGACAACTATAGACCAATCTCCATACTGCCAGTATTATCAAAAATTATGGAGAAGGCTGTAAACTTCCAACTACAGCAGTATCTAAAGAAGTTTGATCTTCTGAGTCCAGCTCAATCAGGATTTAGGCAACATCATTCAACGGAAAGCACGGTAATTTATTTCACTGATGAGATTAGAAGAAATGCAGATGCTGGAAGGTTAACTGGTGCCTTATTTGTCGATCTTAAGAAGGCTTTCGATACTGTACCTCACAAAGAACTTATTTCTAAACTGGAACGATTTGGCTTTGTGGACAACTCGATTGCCTGGTTCACAAACTACCTGTCTAATAGATCTCAAGTTGTATCAATAGGGAACAATTTGTCAAGTCCTTTGGCGGTGGAAAATGGAGTACCTCAGGGAAGCATTCTAGGGCCGGTGTTGTTTTCATTGTATATTAACGATCTACCGTCATGCATAAATTTCTCCAATGTTATCATGTATGCTGATGATACAGTTATCTTTTTTTCCTCTGCAAAGTTGATGGAAGTGGAGCTAAAGTTAAATATGGAACTCACAAGTCTATCTGAGTGGCTCTGTGGAAACAAACTTCTCTTGAATCTGAAAAAAACCGAGTTTATGATTTTTGGTACACAACAGAGACTACATCGTCAGGGTATCGAAGGGATCGATATAGCTTTGGGGGGAGAATCTGTGAAACATTGTGATGCCTTTAAATATCTTGGCGTAATATTGGACAGCAGCCTTTCTCTGAATCAGCATATCGATTATGTAAAGAAGAAAGTTTCCAAGATGCTGGGGATTTTTTCAAGAGCGCGACCCTCATTAACAATTGAATCAGCGAATAGATTGTTTAAATCGATGATTCTTCCAATTCTGGATTATTGTGGTGCTGTTTTCCATAGATGTGGTAAAGGGAATGAAGAAGGTCTGGAATGTTTACAAAGACGAGGTGGTAGAATAGTCTTGAATACTGCCCATTTGTCCACCGAACAGATGGTTACAAGTCTTGGTTGGGACACCCTTACGAGAAGAAGAGAAAACCACATTGTCAAACTGGTTGAAAAGTGCCTCAAGGGAATGGTCCCAAGTTATTTTTCCAATTATTTTCAACTTAAACGACATGATATTCATGATTATGATATTAGGAATAAGAACAAGCTAGTTATTGATAGGGTTAAATTAGAATCGACTAAAAGAGCGTTTTTTTACAAAGGGGCAGATATTTTTAATAATTGTATATGAATTCTAGTTTTAGGATAATTTCTCGATTTCTTATATAGCTTTTTTTAGGTCTAGTTTTTTTTTTTTTTTTATAATCGCAGGACCCATGTAGATAGCAGTTTTTATAACTGAAATGGTCATCCTGCATAAATATGTTTTTATTATTATTATTATTATTATTATTATTATTATTATTATTATTATTATTATTATTATTATTATTATTTCAGACAGCGAAGAAATAGAAGGCGAAGACTCCGTTTATATAAATCTCTTTGTTGGATTTTTCTAAACCTTAAGATGAAATCGAAATACATATAAGAAAACGCACTATAGATCTTCCTTGACTAGTGTTGTATTTAAACGCCAAATTTCCAAAAAAAAAAAAAGCATTTACTTACAAATCAGCAAGCCATCAAGCCATGATTCTAAGAAAGACCACGTTTTTGCTGCCTTGAACACGCAAAGTTGACCTCAGGAAATCTAAACCTCACGCCATCATATTTAATTTCAAATTTCTCTGTTTATTTTATTTGCTTATCTTTGAGGTTTGCCTCGCGATTGGTCATTTTATCTTGGGGTACTTGGAAAACCTACCTATTTGCCTCGGTAACTTTCATGGGCGATTCTTTTGTTCTTTTTCACACCGCCATAAATTTACCTTGGGGAACATTTTGCTGAGATAATTTTTAGTCTTTTTTTTCATAAGCGGGAAATAAAAATGGCGAACAGGCCATGAAAATGACAAAACACCCGGGAAAACAAAATTACAAAGCACGCGGAAAAACAAAATGACAGAGCACATTTTATTTATGATATTTACCAAAAAAACGTCCTCTCTATTTGTGAGTTTCCCGAGGTAAAGAGCCCTTTTACCATGTTAAAAGGACGATGTGTAACGGCAACTATATAAATTTGACACACTACACTATAACCTATTCCGTACTTGAAGCCCTACATCGCTACACAGATCAAGCAATTTGTTCCAGTCAAATTTTGCTAATTACATTTTATGCAGTTACGAAAAAACTTTCCGTAAAGATTCTCGCATCGCGACTGCATAAAAACACAAAATCCCGCTCCGGCTCTTTGTTGAAATTCCCGCTTACCGCTCCTGTTTTCAGCTCCCATCCCGGCCGAATATCACCACATCTTCTTATCTGGGTTACTTAGGGTGAGGTCTGTCTTTGACCTTGTTAAAGGGCAACTCTTGGAAAATTTACCCCGATTTTTTTATTTTTTTCTGTAAGTTGTTTATAGCAACAGGAATCTTTAGAAGGTAAAATTTTAAAGATATCGGCCAAAATGAATTTACTACGAATTTTCTTTTACACCAATTTGGCGGCCATTTTGAAAACGTTCGGATTTTGGTACGTCACCTGATGCTACGTCACAGGTGTGGAAGGCAGATTTGCTTTTGCTTCTGATAAGAGGAAAACACGCCAAGTTTCTCTTCATAAATGAGAATGACAAGGAGAGAAAGACCCTATGCTGTTCAATGATGTCCAAGATAAAAAAAAAGGTAGTGCTTCAGTGCTTAAATATGAAAGGAAATAAACTTTAAAAGAGTAAATCATGTGTTTGTGAAACGAAACAAATCCGTCAGATTGATCGGCCGTCTTCTAAGGTCAGCAAATGTACATAGCTTTATAATACGATGCATCCTCTCTTGCACCATATCGTGATAAAGATGCCTTTTGTCTGGAGTAGATAGTAAATTGAAAAGGGTCTGCGAGTGCTGACTCCCATAATTTGTCAGAAATCTCTTCATTTATGAGCAGGAATACTGAGCCTCTATATATCCTATATGTAAGCGAAATCCACGCGTTCGGAAACAGACCGATATATTTTGATTCTGTTGTTGAGAAATTTGTAGCCACCCTCAGATTTCTCCTGCTGTTAATTGGCAAAATAGAAAGCAATTCCCACCAGCAAATGTAGTGTTTCTTTGAAGTATATGCCTTCGAAAGGCGCGCGTGATTTGCGTGCAGGTCAGTACTGCGCAATAAGAAGCCACTAGCAGAGGCGCTCTCGCGGGATATAAAATTATACGAAGAAATGGGGAATCAAATATAAAACAATATCCGGATAACAAAGAGAAGAAGTGTTGCGTGAAGTACTTATTCTGTGATTCCTTTTGAGAAACAATTGTTGTAAATTAGGCAACCTGGGGTGTAGCATGAAACCCGGGTATGAAAGCGTGTCACGCTCTTTCCCTTCACCCTCCCTAGCCTGACCACGAAACAGTTTCGTGTGCAGATTCGAGCAGATGTCAGTTGACGAGGTAACTAAAGGAAAACATGCCAAAAGTTGTAAGAAGAGCGCAACGACCATTTCAAATGCAAACGATGACTTAAAACGCAAGCAAACGCGAAAGTAATAAGGAGCCAAACACAGCCCAATTTTCGATTTTCGTGGGGTGCTTTTCGCAAAAAGATAATAAATTGCAAAATAAAAACATGACAACTTAATTACACCGATAAATATAAAATCACACAATGCAGGGTCGTGTAATAGTCCCGGTGGCAGTAATCAGTTTACAAAATCATTCTACAGTTTTACGCATACAAGCACGAACAACTTTGAACAAAGTTTCCTCGAGGCAAGTTGTTTCAACTACAGAAAGCGCAAACTCCCTTCTCCCAACAAAAGAAGTGAAGAGACCCAGCACGAGTTTTGTCCACATTTAACTGCAAGCCTGAGTTTGTCCTAGATAAAATCTGCCGCAGAATTTCGAGCATTATAGTCTAGTTTCGGTAGCTGGCATTTCGCCGGCAGCATTCTTCGTTTTCGAGCAGAATTTAGAAAAATCGGTAACACAAAGGAGACAAAGAATTTAACTTGCGTTTCTGTATTTGCAAGCTTTCAAACGCACAAGATAGATAGTGTACATTAGGCTGAAGCTCAAAACCTATTGTGATAAACATGAGCAAAAATATTTGAAGACCGAATATAAACAACGAAATGAAGCAAACAGTTTGGTTGTATAAAAGCATGTTTAATAAAGCTTCTCGCGTACATGCAAATAATAACAAGGCTTTTCAGGTTTGACTTAGCTCACAAACAACTGGCCGAGGTAATAGAGAAAGAAACTGTACATTTAGGACTTCAATTCACTCACCATTCGTCGCCGCCGGCGGTGAGGAGGTTCGATATTTTACTCCCTTTCTCTGTCTCGCTGTTTTTCCCTGGAGGCTCAAAACGCCAGGGTTGAAATACCATAGAAGGTTCTTAATCATCCCCTGACATATCCCCTCCTATAGCTCTCTAAAAATCACTGGAGTCGCTGGCAGAAGTTGAGCTCTCACTGCAAGAATTTGAGTCAGCCATGTTCGTGACTTGTTGCGGTTCCACACCTGTGACGTATCACATCTCGTGATCATAATCGAAGCATCCATGGCGAAATGTCACAAAAGCGGTAAAATACGAAGTTTTACGTTAAAATTAACCGGTAAAAAAGCTTCTGAATTCAAATTTTTTGCTTCCTGTGTAATTTTGGAAACATTCGGAAGCTTTTACTGAAATATAGTTTTCTTGCCAAGAGTTGCCCTTTAAACTTTTGAGATGTTTGTAAGATAAGTCAAGCTTAAGGCTTTTTTTAGCCCCCTAACGCAGCTGACTTAAAATGATTTTATCTCGGCGTACTGATAAACATTTCTCGATGATCACCAATTCTACTGGCAAGAAAGATGCCATCGCCTCAGTCTTCAGTTGCAAGTGATGTCAAAGTACTTGCTACCAGGCTGGCTACGGCAAACACAAAAAGAAAAAACCTCGCGTTAAGTCTGCTGACAGGACTGAGAAAGAAACGCACGAACTTCTTGAAGCGTGGGCCCCCAAATTCAGTAAGCTGTGGGGAGTTTCACAAAGAAAAAAAGAAAAATCTGGAACGATATCTATTCTTCGTACAAAGAAAGGTGTCCAGAAAGCCAGAGAATGCTACAGCAGGTGAAGAAACGGCAGCAGAATCTAGAGTACGAGTTCAAGCAGTTCAAAGCAGCGATCTCGCTCGACTGGAGAAGATGGAATTCAGAAAATTAAGGAAGGTTTCCCCTATTTCAACATCCTGAGTAAAGAAAGGCGAGAAAGTACGACTCCAGACTGGCATGCAGAGTTCTTTTATTGAAATGTGTGAAAAGAGTATTAGCTTCTATGGAACAGGACAACGCAAGATTTGAACGATCAGCTGAAATGTTCCGTGACGCCCAGAGCAGGCAAATGGCACAAACAAACGCCATAGTTGACATTTTTAAAGATTTAGCATCAAAATAATTGTCTTTATCTAATCGTTTATCTTCTGTTATTGTGCAAAACTCACGTAGTAATCATAGTCTTTTTTAGGATGCTCGTTTTTTGTCCAACCTTTTTCAACGCAATTCTCCAACGAACTTTCAACATGCCAAATGCTCGTTCCACTACGCACCGAACTTTAGGTTTTAAACTTTCTCTGCTCCTGAGTCAGGCGTCCTCTGTCCGGGTAGGGTTTCACTAGCCAGTTCGTTAGTGGATAGGCACTGTCGCCAGCTAAAAGGGGCCTTATTTCTGTTCCATTTATATTGCCTGTTGGACCACTAAGAATTTGCGTTCGCTGCAAGTTCATAAATCAAACACTCTCTCCTAATTGTCTCAACCATTCCATTTAAGAAACGTACAAAAATTTCATCTAAGAAAACTGCTCAAATTTAATACATCTCTTTCACTGCTTTACATTCTACGCCGTGATTTTCCCTAAATTAAAGTTCAATTCTGTTCAACTAAAAAGCCATTTATAATAAACACTCCCAACCGACAAACGATTTCAATGAACCATCAGAAAAGCAAAAAACTTTCAATGCAGCAATATTTTTGAACTCGTACTTACAAAAATTATTTGTTCTTTCACAACACGCACAAAATCCGGCGGCCTCACAAAGCAAATCTTGACATGGCGGGAAAAATATTGACATGGCGGGAAAATTCCGCGGCCTCACAAAGCAAACGCACAAGGAATGCACCTTGGAATGCACCTTCTCCCCCTCGCATATTCTCGTGTCGTCATGACAACGTCATGACGACACGAGACAATCAAAGGCCCTTTGGGCTGTCTCGTGTCAGTCAAAAAGAGATTAAAATATACTTTACTAAATAGTTATTATAAAAGTAAATGTTTTGCTAGGCCGCAAAAAGCTTGTATGTTATTTACGCTTGCAATATTTACAGGGAGTTCATTAAAGACTTTCGCGCCACTAAAAAAATAGGTGTTCTTAGAAAATTTACCATATCCAGGGATAGGGAAAGCAGAGACGGGGGAACATTTTGCTGGGATAATATTTAGTCTTCTTTTTCCATACGCGGGAAATAAAAATGGCGAACAGGCGGGAAAACAAAATGACAGAACACATATTATTTATGATTTTTACCAAAAAAACGTCCGTCCTCTCTATTTCCGACGCAAACTGAACGCAAGAGGAAGTGAGCATTACTCGAAGCACTCGTCCCCCACTTCACCTCCTTGTGCCAACGTTTTGCGCTGTTTTCCATTTCTTTTGTTATTTATTGCCCTTTTTTAACGATCAAAGAACAATATCAGATAATAGAGTATTTCATACATGTTTCTTGTGACGAAAACGCTGAAAATAGAAATTCCGATATGTTTGTGACGAACGTTTTACACTGCACATACCCAGGCAAATAGCATTCCCAAGGTAAATAACACCAAGGTAAACTTACCGCGGGAATACGTTACCGAGGCGTTTGCGGTCACACACTTAACAATTTACCAAGGTCAATTTTTCATACTGTTTTCGGCGCGAAATGCGAAAATGGGTAATTCGAGGGTGCTTGCTTAGCATCATCTCGCTTTTATTATTTATACTCTTTCGACAGTCCTCTACTGCTTTGTTATGTCAGTATTTCAGACAGCGAAGAAATAGAAGGCGAAGACTCCGTTTATATATATCTCTTTGTTGGATTTTTCTAAACCTTAAGATGAAATCGAAATACATATAAGAAAACGCACTATAGATCTTCCTTGACTAGTGTTGTATTTATACGCCAAATTTCCAAAAAAATAGCATTTACTTACAAATCAGCAAGCCATCAAGCCATGATTCTAAGAAAGCTCACGTTTTTGCTGCCTTGAACACGCAAAGTTGACCTCAGGAAATCTAAACCTCACGCCATCATATTTAATTTCAAATTTCTCTGTTTATTTTATTTGCTTATCTTTGAGGTTTGCCTCACGATTGGTCATTTTATCTTGGGGTACTTGGAAAACCTACCTCTTTGCCTCGGTAACTTTCATGGGCGATTCTTTTGTTCTTTTTGACACCGCCATAAATTTACCTTGGGGGAACATTTTGCTGAGATAATTTTTAGTCTTTTTTTTTTCACAAGCGGGAAATAAAAAATGGCGAACAGGCCATGAAAATGACAAAACACCCGGGAAAACAAAATTACAAAGCACGCGGAAAAACAAAATGACAGAGCACATATTATTTATGATATTTACCAAAAAAAAAACGTCCTCTCTATTTGTGAGTTTCCCGAGGTAAAGAGCGCTTTTACCATGTTAAAAGGAAGATTTGTAACCGCAACTATATAAATTTGACACACTACACTATTAACCTATTCCGTACTTGAAACCCTACACCGCTACACAGATCAAGCAATTTGTTCCAGTCAAATTTTGTTAATTACATTTTATGCAGTTACGAAAAAACTTTCCGTAAAGATTCTCAAAATCCCGCTCCGGCTCTTTCTTGAAATTCCCGCTTATCGCTCCTGTTTTCAGCTCCCATCCCGGCCGAATATCACCACATCTTCTTATCTGGGTTACTTAGCGCGAGGTCTGTCTTTGACCTTGTTAAAGGGCAACTCTTGGGAAATTTACCCCGATTTTTTTATTTTTTCTATAAGTTGTTTATAGCAACAGGAATCTTTAGAAGGTAAAATTTTAAAGATATCGGCCAAAATGAATTTACTACGAATTTTCTTTTACGCCAATTTGGCGGCCATTTTGAAAACGTTCGGATTTTGGTACGTCACCTGATGCTACGTCACACGTGTGGAAGGCAGATTTGCTTTTGCATGCTTCTGATAAGAGGAAAACACACCAAGCGTTTCTTCATAAATGAGAATGACAAGGAGAGAAAGACCCTATGCTGTTCAATGATGTCCAAGATAAAAAAGGTAGTGCTTCAGTGCTTAAATATGAAAGGAAATAAACTTAAAAAGAGTAAATCATGTGTCGTGAAACGAAACAAATCCGTCAGATTGATCGGCCTTCTAAGGTCAGCAAATGTACATAGCTTTATAATACGATGCATCCTCTCTTGCACCATATCGTGATAAAGATGCCTTTTGTCTGGAGTAGATAGTAAATTGAAAAGGGTCTGCGAGTGCTGACTCCCATAATTTGTCAGAAATCTCTTCATTTTTGAGCAGGAATACTGAGCCTCTATATGTCCTATTTGTAAGCGAAATCCACGCGTTCGGAAACAGACCGATATATTTTGATTCTGTTGTTGAGAAATTTGTAGCCACCCTCAGATTTCTCCTGCTGTTAATTGGCAAAATAGAAAGCAATTCCCACCAGCAAATGTAGTGTTTCTTTGAAGTATATGCCTTCGAAAGGCGCGCGTGATTTGCGTGCAGGTCAGTACTGCGCAATAAGAAGCCACTACCCCGCGCGCTAGCAGAGGCGCTCTCGCGGGATATAAAATCATACGAAGAAATGGGGAATCAAATATAAAACAATATCCGGATAACAAAGAGAAGAAGTGTTGCGTGAAGTACTTATTCTGTGATTCCTTTTGAGAAACAATTGTTGTAAATTAGGCAACCTGGGGTGTAGCATAAAACCTGGGTATGAAAGCGTGTCACGCTCTTTCCCTTCACCCTCCCTAGCCTGACCACGAAACAGTTTCGTGTGCAGATTCGAGCAGATGTCAGTTGACGAGATAACTAAAGGAAAACATGCCAAATGTTGTAAGACTTGAAGAGCGCAACGACCATTTCAAATGCAAACCATGAATTAAAACGCAAGCAAACGCGAAAGTAATAAGGAGCCAAACACAGCCCAATTTTCGATTTTCGTGGGGGTTCTTTTCGCAAAAAGATAAGAAATTGCACAATAAAAACATGACAACTTAATTATACCGATAAATATAAAATCACGCACTGCAGGGTCGTGTAATAGTCCCGGTGGCAGTAATCAGTTTACTAAATCATTCTCAGTACAGTTTTACGCATACAAGCACGAACAACCTTGAACAAAGTTTCCTCGAGGCAAGTTGTTTCAACTACAGAAAGCGCAAACTCCCTTCTCCCAACAAAAGAAGTGAAGAGACCCAGCAGAGTTTTGTCCACATTTAACTGCAAGCCTGTGTAGACCTGTGTATGTTCTAGATAAAATCTGCCGCAGAATTTCGGATAGTCTAGTTTCGGTAGCTGGCATTTCGCCGGCAGAATTCTTCGTTTTCGAGCAGAATTTAGAAAAATCGGTAACACAAAAGAGACAAAGAATTTAACTTGCGTTTCTGTATTTGCAAGCTTTCAAACGCACAAGATAGATAGTGTACATTAGGCTGAAGCTCAAAAGGTCAAAACCTATAAACATGAGCAAAAATATTTGAAGACCGAATATAAACAACAAAATGCAGCAAACAGTTTGGTTGTATAAAAGCATGTTTAATTAAGCTTCTCGCGTACATGCAAATAATAACAAGGCTTTTCAGGTTTGACTTAGCTCACAAACAACTGGCCGAGGTAATAGAGAAAGAAACTGTACATTTAGGACTTCAATTCACTCACCATTCGTCGCCGTCGGCGGTGAGGAGGTTCGATATTTTACTCCCTTTCTCTGTCTCGCTGTTTTTCCCTGGAGGCTCAAAACGCCAGAGTTGAAATACCATAGAAGGTTCTTAATCATCCCCTGACATATCCCCTCCTATAGCTCTCTAAAAATCACTGGAGTCGCTAGCAGAAGTTGAGCTCTCACTGCAAGAATTTGAGTCAGCCATGTTCGTGACTTGTTGCGGTTCCACACCTGTGACGTATCACATCTCGTGATGATAATCGAAGCATCTATGGCGAAATGTCACGTAAAATACGAAGTTTTACGTTAAAATTAACCGGTAAAAAAGCTTCTGAATTCAATTTTTTTGCTTCCTGTGTAATTTTGGAAACATTCGGAAGCTTTTACTGAAATATAGTTTTCTAGCCAAGAGTTGCCCTTTAACTTTGAGATGTTTGTAAGATAAGTCAAGCAAGGCTTTTTTTAGTCCCCTAACGCAGCTGACTTAAAATGATTTTATCTCGGCGCACTGATAAACATTTCTCGATGATCACCAATTCTACTGGCAAGAAGCATGCCATCGCCTCAGTCTTCAGTTGCAAGTGATATCGAAGTACTTGCTACGGCAAACACAAAACGAAAAAACCTCGCGTTAAGTCTGCTGACAGGACTGAGAAAGAACTGACGCACGAACTTCTTGAAGCTTGGGCCCCCAAATTCAGTAAGCTGTGGGGAGTTTCACAAAGAAAAAAATAAAAATGTGGAACGATATCTATTCTTCGTATAATGAAAGGTGTCCAGAAAGCCAGAGAATGCTACAGCAGGTGAAGAAACGGCAGCAGAATCTAGAGTACGAGTTCAAGCTCGACTGGAAAAGATGGAATTCAGAAAATTAAAGAAGGCTTCCCCTATTTCAACATCCTGAGTAAAGAAAGGCGAGAAAGTACGACTCCAGACTGGCATGCAGAGTTCTTTTATTGAAATGTGTGAAAAGAGTATGGAACACGGGACAACGCAAGATTTGAACGATCAGCTGAAATGTTCCGTGACGCCCAGAGCAGGCAAATGGAACAAACAAACGCCATAGTTGACATTTTTAAAGATTTAACATCAAAATAATTGTCTTTATCTAATCGTTTATCTTCTGTTATTGAAACGATACACACAATTGTTGTGCAAAACTCACGTAGCAATCATAGTCATTTTTAGGATGCTCGTTTTTTGTCCAACCTTTTTCAACGCAATTCTCCAATGAACTTTCAACATGCCAAATGCTCGTTCCAATACAGATCGTAGCGCACCGAACTTTAGGTTTTAAACTTTCTCCGCTCCTGAGTCAGGCGTCCTCTGTCCGGGTAGGGTTTCACTAGCCAGTTCGTTTGTGAATAGGCACTGTCGCCAGCTAAAAGGGGCCTTATTTCTGTTCCATTTATATTGCCTGTTGGACCACTAAGAATTTGCGTTCGCTGCAAGTTCATAAATCAAACACTCTCTCCTAATTGTCTCAACCATTCCATTAAAAAAAATGTACAAAAATTTCACCTAATAAAACTGCTCAAATTTAATACATCTCTTTCACTGCTTTACATTCTACGCCGCGATTTTCCCTTAAATTAAAGTTCAATTCTGTTCAACTAAAAAGCCATTTATAATAAACACTCCCAACCGACAAACGATCATGAACAAACAGAAAAGCAAAAAACGTTCAATGCAGCAATATTTTTGAACTCCTACTTATAAACACAAATTATTTGTTCTTTCACAACACGCGCACGCGCGCACAAAATCCGGCGGCCTCACAAAGCAAATCTTGACATGGCGGGAAAAATATTGACATGGCGGGAAAATTCCGCGGCCTCACAAAGCAAACGCGCATGGAATGCACCTTGGAATGCACCTTCTCCCCCTCGCATATTCTCGTGTCGTCATGACAACGTCATGACGACACGAGACAAAAAGGGGTAAATTAAGGCATAATATAATTTTAACAGAATATTAAGAGCTACATGATGTCTTAACTTAGATAAAATGCCTATACTTCTTCTAATTTTCCTAGCTATAAATTCTTACTTGATGTTTCCAACTTAGGTGTGAATCAATTAGTATGCCAAGATACTTAATACAATACTCTCTTTTCAACTGTTTGTTGTTTAAAAGGAGATTAAAAGTGGAATCCTGTAATCTTTTTTGAGGCGGATGAAAAAGTATGAAATTTGATTTTTCTATATTAAGTGAGAGTTTGTTAGCACTTAGCCAAGTATGAATATTAATTAATTCAGAATTTATCCTATTTTGTAGTATCTGGAGACTATTATTCTCACAGAATAAATTTGCATCATCTGCAAATAAGTGAAAATCAAACAGTTCTGAAGAATAGTGGAAGTCATTAATATACAATAAAAACAATAAAGGACCAAGAACAGAACCCTGTGGGATTCTGCATGTCAAACTGCATTTTGCTGATGTGACATTATTTACCATGACAACCTGTTGCCGATCAGTAAGATAAGATTTGAACCAATCATTTGCAACTCCTCTTATGCCATAATGTTCTAACTTTCTAAGTAGGATTTTGTGATTGACTGTATCAAATGCTTTACTAAAATCAAGGAATAGTCCACAGGAATAGTTTCGTTCCTCAATTGCCTTTTGTATTTTATCTACTATAGATAGTATTGCATGATCAGTATTATGTTTAGACCTAAAGCCAAATTGCCTGTCAAATAATACATTATGTTTATCTAGAAAACTAATAAGTCTATTATACATTAGTCTCTCAAGTAGTTTATGAAAAATTGAGAGCAATGAGATGGGACGATAATTTGACAAGCAGGTTTGGGATCCCTTTTTAAAAACGGGTATCACATTAGCTAATTTTAGGTCACTTGGTACGGTACCAGACAAAAATGAAGTGTTAAATAGTATTTTTAGTGGTGTTGACAAGACAGATTTTAATAGTTTAAGGATGTCAACTGATACGCTGAAAGGGCCTGTAGCTTTTCCTGATTTTAATTTGGAGATCTCATTTTCAATCTCATCCGTAGTTGTTGGGTAAACAAAAAAAGAATCACAAACTGGATTATGTAAATATTCCACAGGAGATTTTTCTACAATAGGTATTGATTTAGTTAAATCATTGCCTATGCTAGAAAAGTATGTATTAAAAGCATTTGCCACCTCAATTGGGCTAGCAATTTTCCGGTCATTTACTTTAAGCTCAATATGTTTTACGCTAGTTGGAGGTTTGAAATTAACTATTTGTTTAACACCCTTCCATATTTTCTTACTATCATAAATATTATCGAAGAAATAATTGTTGTAGTATTCCTTTTTGGATATTTTGAGAAGATGGTTTAATTTATTCCTATATAATTTAAATTTTGTGTGAATATAAGCAGATCTGGTCTTAACAAATTTCTTATATAAATTATTCTTGACATATATTGATTTTCTCAGTGCAGAAGTAATCCATGGCTTCGAGAGGAATTTACGTTCCCTCTTGGAAAGTTGCTTAAGAGGGATATGTTTATCAATAATAGTAGACATCAAATTATAAAAGGAGCTGAATATACTTGAAGAGTCTTGTTCTGGTGAAAGAACAGTTTGCCAACTGATAGACTGAAATTCACTTATCATACCCTGTGGATTAAAATTTGAATAATCTCTTTTATACAGTTTAACATTATTATGAAGAGTTGAAAATTTATCAAAGATGAGAAAATTAGGCAAATGATCTGTGATGTCATATATTATATTTCCACTGATTGTGAAATGTTCTAGTGAATTGAAAAAAATATTGTCAATTAGTGTTTTAGAGTGATCTGTTATTCTTGTGGGCTGCAGAATATGAGGCTGAAAACAAAATGAGCTAATAATATTTATGAATTCATTAGTTGGATTATGATTTTCAAATTTGAGAAGATCAAGGTTAAAATCACCTAATATTGCACAATACTTGGTTCCTCGATCAATCTTCTCAGCGGTGGAATTCAAATACTCAAAAAAGCTGTCTAGATTACCATTGGGATGTCTGTATATAATGCCACAGAGAACATTTAAGCTATAGCTATTATGTATTTCAATCCAGAGAGCTTCATAGTCAACAGTAGAAGTTGATAGCTCTGATATGACGGTAAAATTCAAATCATTTTTAATGTAAAAACCAACACCCCCAGCATTTGAGAGGGTAGGTTGTGAAAAAAAAGAGTACCCAGGCAAATCAATATTTAATAAGGGTTGTTGATTAACCTTAATTTTAGTTTCAGTTAAACCAATAACTGAAAAGGGAAAATATAGCTCTGATAGCATAGTAGTCAAATCCTCAAAATTGCTAGACAAACTTCTAATATTAGAATTTAATATAGAGAATGCATAATTACTTGAAAGACAATCAAAGATATCAGGATTGCTATGAAAATCGTGAAGGGTATAATAGCTAAAGTTAGTATCTACTGGCATGTTCGGGTCAGCATCTATATTTGTCAGATGGCACACATTGTCAGTATAGCTATTAGCTAATGGTTAGCGATGGTAAAGAAGAGTACTCACTGGCTATTTCTCCATTAGAGACATTAACAGTGCCATCGGGACATTTAGGGCAGTTACTCGTAGGCACATCTGTAGGTTCAGTTTCCATGGAGTTTATGTGGAAAGTCTATCAGAGATTCCATCATCCATTTTGCCCTTGAGCTTCTGGTCCTTGTGGTCCTGATCTTCTGTTCTGATTCCTGATTTTTTTTACAAGGTCCAGGCTGTTAATAAAGATGACTGGAGATACCTCAGTGGCTCTCAAGAACACTCTTCCATTTGAAGTCCAAAGAAAATTGTATTCCAAATCTTTCTTCAATTTATAAGCTTCATTAAAGAGCTCGCGATTTGTGGGAGAAAGGCTTTCAGAGATGTACATTCTATGCTCACCCGGGTAACCCAGGTCATTGGATTTTATTTCCTTGAGTTTCATTCTTGCCTGATAGAACGCATCTTTTGTGTCACGCCTGACAAACTTGACAATAATGGGCGATGGGCCAGGTTTTTTGCCTTTGTAGGATTTTGATGGGGGAAGGCGGTGACTGACTGATATATCTGTGTCAGTAATATCAACACCAATAGCTTTTCCCATATCTTTCACAATTGAATTCGTCGATTCTTCCGGCATCTGCGGAACGCCTCGTATCTCCACACACTCCCTTCGAGTATATTGTTCCAAGTCATTGTTTGCCTTGGTCACAGACCTGAGCGAGGTATCCAGTTTATCCAGAGTTTTCTGCAATGTCTTGTTCTCATTTCGTAGCTTCTTGTTTTCCTCCTCGCACACTGTAAGTCTTTTAAGTAGGCCATCATATTGTTTGCTAGTGAATGATAAGAGCTCTTTGGCCTCCACTACAGATTTCTTTAACTCATCGAACGTCGTCTTAAAAGGAGCTAGCTTTTGCTCCAATTTCTCGTCCAAGATAGCAACTAGCTGCTCACTTGTAACAGCGGACATGACAAAACGACAATACAGACATGTAAGAAGTAGTAGAAAACAAAAATTGAGTAGTAACAAGGCCACTTGGCTATGATATCTTTTCGAATTTCGGAGCTCGAAAAAACACCGCCATCATGGCCGCCGACCGCCGTAGTTAGATTTGTATCCAATATTAAGGTTATAACATCCTTTACATGTTTAAAGGTAATGATTTTCATGGGTTTAGCTGCCTACCACTAATTTCAGAACGGTTTAGACCAAAAATCTGCGAAATCCTCATGACAAAGCTCCTTTAGCTTTTCTTGTCAGACATTTATTAAAAGCGCAGCTAACTTTTACCTACTGCCTGTGCCAACCATCCAGAGTTATTTTGGGCAGGAATAATGACTTTTTATTAATTTCAATTAACAAGGGCGGTGAAAACGGAAATTTAGTTTGAGTGTATGTTATACGAAAAATTTATTTAAGGAGGCTCACAACGGTTTCCAGCAATTTCAAGCTCTTAAACTTTGATGGGCCAGTACTGCAAATCTTTATCAGTTGCTGCTACAATAAGGATATCAAACAAATGTCCAATCATTGCTGAATAAGTTGTGGTCCTTTTCTTGACGTCACTGGTTACTATAGCAACAGTTTTACCTGTTAAAAACACCCTTAATTTTCCCTTTAAGTGCTTATAACTCAAAAGCGAGTCCGGTGACCCCCATTTTTTATTATTGAATAATGATTGGCATGTTAAGATGCAACTTTTTGCAAAGTTAAAAAAATTTCTCCGGAGCAGTTTCAGAGCCACCTTAAATTTTCGAAAATCTTCATCCACATTATTTGAACTTTTCATGTTGCTCTCCCAGCAGCGTTTTACTCCTTTTAATTATTTAGGCTTTATTTCAAATTGCGAAACAAACAAAACATTAATCACGTTAATACATCAACAACATAAAAGGTTTGCACGGAAGACAGTATTTCGGTCCGTTTTAACATAGAATATCAATATTAAATCATTCAAGACCGTTCTCGTTCATTATTAATGACTAGTCTGACTAGTGAGGGTTTAAGTAGTATTAGAAATGGGGTTCTGGGCCATACTTATTCTTCGTAAACCAAAAAAAAACTTTTCAGTTTATTAATTTATAACATCAGTGTCAAAACTGAAAAAATCAACAGCGGCTTCTCATCGCAGAGCTCTGGTAAATATCAGGCACAGTGTCTTCATAATTAAATATGCTAATTATGATTTATTCACTTAACTTGTTTAATTCGCATACTTTTGTTAATCACATTTTACTTCCTTTATTCTATTGTTTTTATTAATTAATGTGTCTTGTCTTTTTTTCTTTTTTAACTGTCAGTGACCAACACGATAGCATACGCTTCTTTGGTCACTGAGCACATTTTGTTTTGGCTTTACTATTATTATATTTTCCTTATTTTAATTAATGAATTTTCTGTAATAGTGTGTGATAGTAAAATATGTCTGTAAATAGTGTGAAATAATAAAAATCTGAAATCTGAAATCTATGCAAAATCTTGTACCGGGATTTTTGGCGCAAATTTCCTAACAACCATGGAAAAAATATTTCAACTGTGCTGCGCTTTGAAAACCCTTCCGAAAGAGATGTTTTTCGATTTCATCCGTCTATTGCTTTTCGAGAAATGACTTTCGTGACAGTTGAATTGAAACATCATACATCGTGTTAAAACTTGGCCAAGCGGAAAAACGAAGCAACCTATTATGGGTTGCACTGATTGGCCAAAAGTGTGACAGCTCAGACAACCGGAAGCGGCTTGGGATTTCGAGGAGTAGAAAACTGAATTTTAACCAAATGAAGTTTGAATTCATGGGACAAGTCGAAGGGACCAAGTTTTCTGCTTTCTTGATCCCAACAATAATTCAATAGTTAAAATAGCGAGCAATACCAAAATAGCGCAAAAAAAATGTTTGAAAGAAAAAAAAGTATCATGTGACATACTTTGAAGCGAAAATCAGAAGTATCACGTTACAGCGTTTTGCCGAAAAACAAAAGTATCATGTTTCGAACGAAAATAGTTTTGTTGGTAGTAAAGATAAGCGTGAGTATCATATCTGGCGATTTACGCCAGTAAAAGTTTCAACGTCTCGTTGAAAGTGGAATAAGGTAACGAAATAAAATACCTAAAACACCATTCTTTAAATTAATCAGCCACTTCGCGTTCTGCACTGTCCTTTGAGTCTCTGAGTTAATATATATTGCGTTAATTGAGCCAAAAAAGATCCTAGCAAATTTCGTGATTAAAAGTAGGGATCCGAAACCAACCCTACCTCCGGATCTCCATTATTAATCAAGCAAAAACTTTCGCTATAACATACCCGCGCAGACACAGATCTTGTATACATTCATTTAAAGATTTGGCACACATTAATATAAAGATGGAGTATGACAAATGCGGTCATGGCCAGACCGTGGGTTGTGTTTTGTGACTTCCCTTTAAATTTTTGTTTTTTGTCGTGGTAGGCGACGGTTTGTTTTCTTTTTTTAATCTCTCGACCTTGGCATTGAAAACAAAATCACCAAGTCATCTAATAGCAGAACGTCCTTCTCGCTTTAGACTTCTACTTTTGATAAGAACGTGATTAGACAGCGATAAACTCTAAGTGGCACCCATAATGCTCACCCATAATACTCAAAGATCACAAAATTCGCCGTGTAACCTTTGAGCTTGGAAAGTAAGCACCCTTAAGCTAATTAGTAATATGTAAATGACAGTGGTATGATACGTTTTTAAATTCTCACATCAGTTTTGTAACAAATTTATGAAGACAGACCACAAGAATATGGAATTTGGTCACTTGAAATTAAAATTCTTGCTACAAACATTCAAGTCTGATTGTTCTAGGCATGTTTAACGACCCTTATTTAATATGTTTTCGATAGAATCGGGGAATAATTCACTCAAAATAGAAGGCAAAGACGTTTGCTTTATTTATTTGCCACCGATCTTTCTGTTGATTTTGAGCCAAGAATCTTATGCGCACAACTGTACAGAAACAAACATCAAAGTTGGGTTCTGCTAGGACCTGCTGGGTAACTTTTGTTCAATATATCTTTAACAGAATCAGAAAACAATATTTTCACTCGAAAGAGAAAGTTTTTTTTTAATTATATCAAGAGACTTTTATGCTGTGAACGCCAAAACAATGGCTCCAACAAGGAGCTACTTCAAGTCATGATAAAGCTTTCTACGAAATTTTATTGAAGACTTGAACAAGTTTGAAACTTTATCGCTTCACTTCACTTGTGATTGCACTCGACTGCTCAAATAAAATCAGTTTGTCTGAACCTAATTAATAGACAGAGAGCCCTGCCAGTTCCAAATAGAATGGATTTCCTGTTCAAAAGAGCAGTTAATTACTCCTGTGTCTATTTTTTCCAACCAAGTGGAACAGACCACGCCTTACAGTCAAGCGCCTCGAACCGTAACCGCCCGACTAAGTTTTTGACATCTCTTTGACAGGTTTTTTGATTAGTTTGATGGCTTCCGGTTGCACAACAGTTCATACGAACGATCAGTGAAACGTTCAGTTTCAACCGGTTTTACAAACCCAGAGGACGTAAAATTGAAAGTAAGGTCTCACAAAAATCTTTAAAATGCATTTCCTGTACGATAAGTTAAGTTCCGCCAAATTTGTCGGCATAAAATTTATTTATCGCCAGTTGAACTGCGCATAATCGCTCGTGTAAACGTTGTTTGAAACCCTTTCAAATTCTGACGTTTGATGACGAATCATGCAACGGTTGATACCCCGCCTTCCATTTTTCAAGGCATCTGATTGGTAGTTTAAAGCAACCGGAAGCCATAAAACTAATCAAAAACTTGTCAAAAAGATGTCAAAACTTTTGTCGGGTGGCTACGGTTCGAGGCGCTTGACTGTAAGGGCTGTTTCTAATCGATGTAAATAATGTAAGAGTCTGCTTTTGCATACATGCGAAGTGTAAATCACTTCTGCTAAATCACTACCAGATGAATACTTAAGATACCATACGCCCTGGTTCATTTAGCCAACCATCCTTTGATTGGAAACAAAGGTGAGTCTTCGTTTCATGATTCATTTTGGAACAAACGAATTATTTAGGGCAGTATAAACATTGAGTATGGTCGGGCCGTGAGAACTTGCGAGCAAGCTGATTCACACAGTAAATCACAAAGTGATGGTTACCTACAGTGGCCATTGCTGAAATTTCAGGAGATGTGTTATTCTCTAAAGATGATTTTGGATTAAATTGCACTAACACTAATAATAGGAATATTTGTAAAGATCGTGCAGATTAAGGTTTGATAATTCAAGCGGCCTTAAGATATAATTGTGTAAAGCAAGGTTTTGCCTGCAAGCTTACAGCTTAATGCTACTATTTAAAGGCCTGCGCAGGACTAGGTTGATAATCATCCAGTTTAAGTTAAATCTCGACTGCGAGAATCATAGTCTGTAACATGAAATAACTCAAAATCTGTTATTTACCTGTCCTTTATTACTCATTAGTACAGCAGAGTTTGTTAGAAGCTTAATTGGCAGCCTATTATTAAATTTACAATTTCAGACTTCGAAACTTCCAACTAGCTTTATCAAACAACACCATTCAATCTCTAAGACCTCTGTCTCTCAGACTGCCGTACTTACGCCGGAGACATCAAATATAATATAAGCGCCGTATTAGCTTAATTTAACAGAAGACATTTCAATACTTGTTGTTTAGTTCTTCCAAGCAGATGGTATCCATGTGTAATAAGCTTAGCTTTTGCCGGATCCTCGTCCTTTTTTGAAAGGAGAACGTGTCAACCATACACCTAATGCACATGCTCTTTACCTAACCATATTAGTTAGTTTCGGATGTGACAAAAATCCCGCGTATAGTGAAGGGATTAGTTCACTGCCGAAGGCAAATTCTAGAGTATGCCGGAAGTGTGTCACATTTGATGGGCTGTACTGAGTCAATTTGTTGCTATCTGGGTCAAGAACGAAATGTTGTACGCACGTTTCGGTTTTGTAGGTTACCCGTAGCAGCGGAGGTGAAATAGCTCTTCTCTTGCCATGCATTAATCCCAGTATGTGTCAACGCTTCACCTCCCTTTAGCCGAAGTCTTGGAATTTTCTTGGAATTTGCATACTTATTGCGTGTATTGTGTAAGAAACTTTAAGAGAGATCTCTTTCATCTTGATGCCTATTGACGAAAAAAGTATCGCCGGTTTCTCTAGCTTTCACCCATATTCATAGAAGATACTTACTGAGTGCGAGGAAGAGATATGTTTCGTTTTGTACTGCCCTTTGGCATGCATGCATGGAAGTGCCTTGAAGCGTTTGTTTTCATTGCAATCGACAGACACGTTCATACACACATACATACCTTTTATTGATGCTCCCTAAAAAGGGTTTTTCAGCTCAATGAGATGTACGAAAAGAAGTCAGATATCTGGCTTCTTACACTGAGATTTACAAGCTGTAATAGCAATTTGGCAGTGGAAGGGAAACGTAATAGAACAAACAAATGAAACTGGTTGTTACACTTGGCAAAACACACTGGACAGGAATCTTTCTTCTCTGGAAAGTTAAGGCTTTGACAAGCAGGTAAACCACCACAACAGCTAACAAAAGAAGTCCTTTTGTTCATTACATCATATGAACGAAGATTTTAAGACAAATTATGCTGTCTTGTAAAGTTTGGTATGACAGGATTGACATTCTTTATATTTAAAGATGATCATGCATATCGTCTAAATATAACTTAGTTCAAGGTTCGCGCTCCAAGCGAAGGTCTAAGTGTGTTTTAAATTGCTTTGGTTTCAGGTCCAGAATTTTTTTGCCACAAATGTACAGAACCATGCAAACATTACAGCCTGATTTATGTCTTTTGTTAAATCTGTTTTCAAGAGAATCGGGGAAGAGCAACAAGATCTTTCTGTTGTAAACAAGAAAACAATAGCGCCAACAAAGAGGTAGTTCAAGTGTGGCTGAAGGCTTCGCGAAATGTTATTAAAACTTGTACTAGTAATGATTTATTAAGACACACATGAAACTTTACCGAATTTAATTTTGATTTAATGTCACTGGTCAAATATAATTTAATTCAGTGGCGGATCCAGACCTTCAGCTAAGGAGGGGGTCCGCTTGACTATGAAGAAGGGGAGGGGGGGGGGGGGGGGGGGGGCGGCACTTCAAAGTGGATCCGCCACTGAAATTGTTCAAACCCCGTAAACTACAAGCTGTTTAAGTGCAAATTCAGGACTTTGACAGCTCTAGTCTCAAGTTTTTAATCGACATCTGTGGTTTTATGTTTGATCATTCCCTTTTTTATTTAAAAAGGTCGAAAAACTGAAATATTTCGATTTTTTTAGTTTTTTTTAACACTTGTCTTGTCAAAGGTGTGGCCTGTCTTTGGTTTTCCATAAAACGCTCCTGTATGTTACTTTCTAGGGCCAAAAATCTCATTCCTCAGAGATGGTGAGTTATCCATCATTGATATGGAGAATTATTTCTCTGCTGTTACTTATCATACAAGATCGGGTAGGAAGCACAAGTCTTGGAGGTGATATTATCGCCGATACAAACCTAACACTGAACGGCTCACCTTACGTTGTATCTCAAGACCTTGTTGTAGCTGAAAACACCACTCTAACTATACAGCCAGGTGTTCAATTACACTTTGATGCTGGAGTTGGTTTGCAAGTGAAAGGTGCTCTGCAAGCAAAAGGAAACCCACGAGAAAGAATCGTCTTCACCAAAACACAAACAAACAGCTCGGGGAATTTGGATGATTTGAACGTCACAGCGCCTTATAATGAAGGAATTCGTCTTAGCGATGGGCACAATTACCGTGTGGGTCGGCTGGAGATTTTTCTAAGAGGACAATGGGGAACGGTGTGTGATAATTGGTGGCATATGAGTGACACTCAGGTAATTGAGATAATCAGAACACATTCTTATAATGCAGATAAATAGATCAAAATTTCGTCGTGAGAAGTGCTGGTGGTGGCCATCCATACGTTAATAATTAATTAAGGTGTCGGTATGCCTCAATTTATATTTTCAATCTCTTGTTACGAAATTTGTTGGTTTTTGTTAATCAAAAGATTCGAAAAAAATATCGTTTCGGTTTCTAAGAAAGAAGGAGGGAATGAACGATTTTAAATTTGTAAAATAACAACCAGACGTTTCCCGCTTTGAGGATTACCGGTGGCACATTTAGCGGCGAGGGAGCGATCGATTACGATTAAAAATGTGGCTTGACTACTGGACGTTTTTCTCTATACATCCATCTCTGAGGGTACGCAAAAACAAAACAGAAGCAATTTGATTTAGTCACAGATTGTCCAAGCTCCTTGGAGCGTGAACATTAATACGATATTATATACAGCGGTGTCGAGAAATGTTGTCGAAAAACTGTTCCTGACGCCTTGCGGACACCCCGCTATTACGAACACTCGCTATTACGGACAATATTCAGATCCCCAGCTATAGAGTTTTGACTGGAAATGAATCCCGCTATTACGGACTCTCGCTAATAAGGACACTTAACAAAGTCCCAAGCGTGTCCGCTATAACGAGAGTTGACTGTATTGCGTAGCAGCCTAAGTATAAGCATAAGAGTTTCTATGGGAATGCAACGATCGTACACAGCAGTTCGAAATATGGAAAAGAAATTCAACAATTTCAGCCACTTCTGTTGTTCATTTAAATGTACAGGACTTTTCAATTAAAGCTTAGTAAACCCTTAAGTTAATTTTTCTTTACAATACTTTTTGCTGCTTTTGGAAACACCAAGATTGTGAAATCAAGGAAAAATAAATGAGTGGGGAGCACCGCTTTTGGGCTTGCGTAAATCTGTGTTTTACTGATTAGCATGGTTTTGATAATTACAGGTTGCTTGCAGACAGCTGGGATTTCTGGAAGCTAAAACATACTACAGACACGGAGGGGGAACCGGACCTACTTGGTTGGACCGTGTCTACTGCAAAGGGACCGAGACGAGTCTGCTAGAATGCGGCCATCGCGGAATTGGAATTGAATCTTGCAGTAAGTCGAAAAGGGAAGAACGTAATCCAATATTGCACAATATAATTTTCTTCCTGACTCTATACTTTAAGGGTTGATAGGCCTCCATTTAGAACATTCTGAAGTCTTTGTCATGATCTTGACTCGTGAATACGCATCCTAAAAGTGGATACAACAGTTTTTTCTAACTGTTAAGATGACTGAAAACAGTTTATAACACTTATACGTAAATAGATCGATCATAATAAAATAATAATACCCCTTTTTAAAGTTATGCCAGTAAAAGGTATGTTATAGTAGTTAATACAAGTAGTAAAACTAAATAAAATTATTAAAAACTACTAAAATTACAGGCATTTAAACTGGACAATGTTGACGCCGTTTGCAAGAAGCAGGCCAAGTGGTGTATTAACTACTATAATGCACCTATTACTGGTATAAATTTTAGGTCAAGTATACGCCTGGTAGAAAGCATGCCAAAAAGGACTAAATTCGGCTTTGTGAAAGGTCAGTTTTGTTGGTTTCGGGAATCGATGGCATTCGCATAAAATCTCGAGTATTATTCATAATAAAAACCAAAGAAACGTTTTTTTTTCTATCTTATATCAACCTTGATTTGTGGAGAATGTCGATTCTTTGGAGGACATTCTCAAAAATAATGGCATCAAACGAATAATTGGCGAATACGTAATGTTCATCATAGCGTGACATACCACGTTACCACAACAACAATACAAACTACTCAAGAGCCGCTGATGTTTAGCTTTAAAGGGACAGTGTGACGAGCTACGCAAAAAAATGTCGTTTTCCGATTATAAATTCAAAAGTTTCGGTGGATTTTTCAAGATTGTGCAGTTGTCAAATTTAAGAAGGCGTCGAAAAGCAATAATGTGCGATGTCAAAATAGCCAAGAAAGAGTGGAAGAAATGCTAGAAACGCATTTACCTACTGAAGTGGTATTTTTCAAAGGACAGAGGCGCACATGCGCCGCTCATGACAAAACGATGACCACATTTTTTATTGATATGTAAAAGTATAAAAACGATTTACACGGTACTACTCTCTCGCATGCGACAAGCTTACGACAGTCTAGATCTTATGACATCACTAAGAACAATTTACACGCGCGCGTGCGTGTCTGTCGTAAGGTTGGTAGGTTTATTTACTCGGCGCGATTCGTGTTGTAGTCACGGCGTAAGTTTGTCGCATGCGAGAATGTAAATCTCCCTTAATAATTCATATGAGAACTGCGGATATACATGTCAGTGAGAAATGATCTTTGCAGTAAATCTTCCAATTTAACCATCGAACGTACAAGGGCCGGGGGTGGATGCCTCAAACCCATCCAATAGGGTTTTTTTCATAATTTTGAAAAGGGGATTCACTTAAATGCTTCTAAAACTTTCAGTTGCTGTTCATTGATCCCTGTGTTTATGATTTTTGGCATGCAGGTATGGCAGAAAAAAAGCGCAACTTGTGACATAATACTTTAATTTTTGTAGATTTTTGGAAACAAAAATTGTACAATTAGTATATTTTTATATTCAATATTAGCATTTTGGCTTGTTTTTGTATCAATTTCCTTATTATAAAGTGGTTCAACGGGATTCGAAGCATTTAAGGAGTCTTCCGGTCCGGGAAATGGAAAGAAATAAAATACTTAATCGTACGTGTATGTTGTGGTTTAAATTTTTCTTTGGTTTAAAATTTTTCAAACTAGTTTGATTTTTAGTTTTCATTGTTTTGTATTGATTATCATAATCTAAAACAAATGAAATTAAAAATCAGACTGGTTTCAAAACTTTTAAACCAAGGACAAATTTAAACCACAACATTTACAACACTCTTGTTTACGAAAAGAGAATAGATATCATAAAAACATGTATAATTAAGCATTCTGTTCCTACCAGGTCACTACGAGGATATTGGAATAGAATGCACAGGCCTAGCAAAGCTGCTACCAAATTGGAAAGGTATCGAGTTTTCCAGTGCAGAAAAGCCTTCATCCCTTCACCATGCCGAAGTGTCCAATGCCTATGAAGCGATAAAGGCCCGCGAATTCCTTCCAGATCTCGAACACGTGACTGTTAAAAGCTCTGTATACGGAGTAAGGTCCGACAACGCAAGTTCTCCGCTGACCATTAGTGATAGCAGTATCAGAGACAACATATTTGCAGGCATCCAAATCAAAGGCAGATCTAAGGACATTGTTATTAAGAACACAAAAGTGGATAATACAACTTACGGACATGGATTAAATTATATGGGAATTGCTCCTGATGGAGTCGATTTTTGTTCTGCCAATATGGATAATATCACCTCATTTCCAATTAGTTTCCAAGCCTTTGGAAAAGCAAGAACGACTGTGGATTGTGCCAAGGTACGTCAATAGACACTTTAACCTTTCTGGATTGAACGGTTGGCTATCACAGTAACCGCTACCTAAGGCTAGCAGTCTTTTCGGTAGCCATTTATTCATTTATTTATTTATTTATTTATTTATTTATTTATTTATTTATTTATTAGTAAGGAATGCATGCCATTTAATTTGGTACTCTATAAGTCGAAGTTCACCAAGTTGTGTTACGTCAGACGCTTTTCATCAAAAAGCCTTTGATTATCAATAGTTTATTATATTCTGTCCGCTTGACTGGCCAGTGAAACGAGGGGTTGAAGGCAGGTTGCCTCATATAATGTGTTTGATTTGATTTTATGTAGTCTAAGCTAAGCTTCCATTAAATATATATAACAATTTTCTCCACAAGTTGAAAGTTGAACATATTGTTTCGTATGTAATATATTATCAAACACGAGGGAGAGTGTCTCATCACATTTCCAAACATCGAGAAGAGAGTTTTGACGAACTTCGAGGTGTTTGGACATATATCTTCTCCATCGCAACTGAAACTACGGAGAAACAAAGAAATAAAATCTAAAGAATCTATGCTAATTAAGATCAGATTTCAAACCACCGTCACGGTTCCGATTTCCCTTGTGTTAACCAGATGAATTATTTATGAGTTTGAGAAGATAACTTTTACACATTTAACAGCAAACAGCTTGGAACGAACCTCTTAGCCGACCAATTGCACTTAAGATAAGAGTGTACATTGGTACCTCTAAGGGGGTAAAACGAACTTCAGACACACCCCATAGTATGAATTTTGGAAGCTTTTAAAGTTGTCCGTGAAACAATTGGCAATTTCTCCATCCCTAAGATCAGACCATACATGCAGACTACAATACAGGCGTTTACATTCTAAAAGAAAACAGTGACGTCACGTTTTTCTTCCTGTTTAGATAATCAGAACTCAACCAGGACACCACTTGACTGTGTATTATCAATCTATGACTGGAATAAGATTTGAGCTGGAGGTGCACGACGGGAACACCACAAATGCCACTCGGCTCACGCTTGTGAACCAATGGACTGGTGTCAATCAGGCTGTCACGCCATCCTCAAGTTCCGGTCACGAACTGTACATAAGGTTTCAATTCCTTGTGGACAGCAAAGATGCTGGGGTGAAATTCCTCATCACCGCCGATGAAGGTAGGGAGAAAAACTGTTACCTGTGAGTGAAAAGTAGAAGATGATAAAGATCCCCCCGCTGCAAGGGGTTCCTGTTATACCTATGACGTTTTGCTGAACATAAACATAATATTCGAGCTCCCCAGCTGTTTACGTTGACGCGTATCGGCTACGAAATTTGTGGTCAAAATTTGCCTGTTAACAAATTAAAACTCAGGAATTGCAATATACCATTGCTAGTTTTTAATAATATGGATTATTAAAAACTAGCAATGTTATATAGTAATTCCTGAGTTTTGCAGGCAATGGTATATGAGCTCATATACCATTGACCACAAATTTCGTAGCCAATACGCGTCAACGAAAACAGCTGGGGAGCTCAAATATTGCAATTCTTTTGGGCGTTTCTAATAAAACAATTATTCCACTCGCGCTTGTTGGATTTGAGATCGTTATACCCAACTCATATCCAACGCGCGCTCGTGAAATAATTGTTTATACCACAAGAATATGTTGCATAACTATTTGATACCATGCCATAGTGTAAGGGACGGACCATTAGAAAAGTGATGAGTGGGGGGGGGGGGGGGGGGGGGTGGGGGATTTTTGGTTTGCAAGAATTTTTTTTTGGCCTATTGCCTGTGCAAGAATTTTTTTTTTGACTGCAGCGCTGTGCACGAATTTTTTTTTTGATAAAATCTGCTTCATGCAGAGTTTGCTACTGAATTTATTAAAAACAGTGCTTCTTTGATTTATTCAATACATAGCTTGTACTTTAACGTCTCTTTCCATTTATTTTAAGACAAATTAAAAAAGTAACTGGCAGTTTACAGGTGTATAGTGAAAAATTGTGTAATTAATATACCTTTCAGGCCCGTAGGAATGAATTTTGAGGTGAGGGGGCCCAAAAGTTAGCACTAATTGTGATGTACCTTATTGTTACTTATTTTCGTGGGACTTAATTTTTGCGATTTTCAAAAATCGCGAAATTAAAGACCCGCGGAAAGAGGTTTTCGCGAAATTTAATACTTAAGTTTCGGCGTTCGAGCTCTCTTCTTCTGAATCAATATCATCTTTCTGCAGTACTTGGTGCAGTCGTCAAACTAGCTCTGCTTTGTCGGAAAGGAACATGTCGAACTGTTTTCAGTTTCGTTTTGTTATATGGTTCTGTTCAGTGTCATTGGAAACTATTGCCATGGAAACTGACGAACTTTGGCATCAAAAAAAAATTGCAAATTAGGCTAAGGGCAGATTGAATCTACACATGGCTTATTATTAACTGTAATAAAAGAACGTATTTCGCAAGATAAGCACCATCTACTGACGTGTTGGCAGTAACACCTTTTCGAACTTGATCAAAAATATTTTCCAGACTCTTTCTAGCAGTTTAAAATATTCACGGCTTCCCTTGAGAGAAAGAAAAAGAGAAACAGATATTAGCTGGAGCACGAGATTGATTTTGGTGACTAACTAGGCCTAATTAGCTAAGAAAAACTGCAAACATCGAAGCGTGAGATTAATATTCTACAGCAGTTCAGCAGACAGCTCATAAAAAGACTAACGTTAAAAACATTTGTGCGAGGTTAATATTCTGCTCACAGATAACAACAGTTCAATAAGAACTGACTACCCAAGTAGAACAGAATAATTTCGGTAGAGTTTAATATTCTGCTCACAGATAACAACAGTTCAATAAAGAATTGACTACCCAAGTAAGACAGAATAATTTAGCGCGAGGTTAATATTCTGCTCACAGCTAACAACAGTTCATTAATATACAATCTTCGTTCACTGTCCAGAATCCACGCGCGCAATTGGTTAAAATCGAGCACGTGATTTTACTTTACCTGTCGTCAGCAAACTCCGACAGTGCGTTATTGACAATAACACATAAATATCGTGCATTATTAACAATGGCTTCAGCTGACAGATTTGCAGAAATAGTGGAAGAACAAATATGAACTTATGAACGATTTTGTGAATGATTTTAAGCCTCACTTATATTTAATTAATCTATGGCTTTTTGTGATTTCTATATTCTTAAACTACGCTAGTATAACTTTGTGCTACTTAGATACAACTGAATTCTTAGTCTATTTATTAGAAATTCTTGTTCAAAGTTCGCCAAATTTTGTATTGCGTGCAGTGTACTCAGATTGTATATTAAAAGAGTTAGAGGCTGTTAGTTCGTGTTTTGTTTACAAATACACGCACTTGCTGGCAGCACAATGAACTCGAAATTTTCAATACTGCACTCGGCTACGCCTCGTGCAGTATTGAAAATTTCTCGTTCATTGTGCGGCCAGCGCGTGCGTGTATTTGTAAACAAAACACTCACAACAGTCTCTAACCCATAAATAAAGAACTGACTACCCAAGTAAGACAGAATAATTTAGTGCGAGGTTAATATTCTGCTTACAGATAACAACAGTTCAATACAAGAAAAGTAAAATTAAAGTGTATAACTTCTAAATTTTGTAATATAACTTACCAATGTGGTTTTTGTCTTCAGTCCATAACATGATTTGCGCAACCTTGTATTTCCAGCTACTTCCCGCCAGAATTAATTAATTCGCGGTGACAATGATCGAAAGACGAAAATGCCGAAACTCTTGTATTCATAAGACGAAACGCTTGCATATTCCTGGGCGTCGCTTTCCGGGTTCGCAATCGTCTACACTTGCAACATAGCGAGAACTATATTACAAAGAAAATGCAACTAAGATGCGTAAAGATGCTTCTCAATTCAGGCAGTTTCAAGAAATAAATTACAATAGAATCCTTCAAAGCGCCACTTCTCGTGCTATTCGTGTATTCCTCTTATATTACCGCATGTAGAAAATACTATTGATCCAGCCATTACTGATGTCAATTTTCCTCGGCTCGCATAAACATGTACAGATGCAACTTACCAAAGACGATTTATACGCCCGGCTTAATGTTGTGGACGATCAACTGATGTGTTTCCAATCTCGCGTAGTGCTGCTACAAAAATGCTGGCTCAGACTTGAAAGTGCTGCCAGGAACATTTTTGGGAACAATAAGCATTGCTGGAAGTCTCGCAAACGCCTATAATGGCACTTAAGCGAGGAAAACTCCATAATCCATAAGACAGACGATTCGCTGAATATGTCACTGAATACATTACGATCACATGAGACCTTTTTCAAAACCGCAAATGCAGAGACTGCGTGACAAAAGGAACAGATCTGCGGTCCAGTTTCATGTCGCATTTCCTGGCAACCTCCTGGGCAGAACTTTTTTGAGGCCAAAGCTCGTCATGCAAAATCAGTTGTGCCAATTCTGAGACTAACTGTTTGTTTATGCAGTTCAGTATTTTGACAATTTTTCGCGAAATATAGTTCCCGCGAAAATAAGTAACAATAAGGTATTAAAATCGCAGGGGAACTTTGCCGAACGCTTAACGCCGAACGCAAAACCAAATCGTCGAAACAAGCAAAACCATTACCATTATTGAGAGCTAACCATAAACACGCTAACCTGGGGCTTTTTTTTTAGGCCAACCTGGGTGATATCCAAACTAACCGGAATGCTTTTTAGGCTAACCTAAGTACAAGCACTACGGTTGGGTTTTGCTTGCTTCGGTGATTTTGTTTCGCGTTCGGCGTTCTGCGCTCCACAAATTAGCCCTGCCGTTTTAAGACTGTTAAGATGGGCGAGAGGCCCATTTCCGTAGGGGAGTCCGCCGGGGGGCATCCTCCCCCGGGAAAATTTTGAAAATCTGGACACGCTCTAATGCCATTTGGTGCATTTTGAAACACTTTTCGAGAAGAATTACAATTCTGGTTTAATGTCAAAATAAGGCCCATCTTGTGCATGAATTTTTTTCTTTGGATTTTTCCTTGCATGAATTTTTTTTTTCGGACATTTTGCCTTGCATGAATTTTTTTTTGTTTTTTTCCCCACCCCCCCCCCCCCCCATCACTTTTCTAATGGTCCGTCCCTAAGATCGCAGCGCACGATGGGAAGGTTGAGTTTATTACCGTCGAATATACAACGGCTTTCCTGTATTCTGATTGGCTGTATTTTCTATGGCATGGTATAAAAGGATAGAGCAAACGAGACTTTTTACTCTTTGTCTCAATACAGTTTTTTCTGGACCATACCTACCATTTTGAATTGGCCGTTTAGCAGACTTTCCGGACACGGATCGCTGTGAGATTTATGCCAGTTATTGGACTTGGATTATGCGAATCAGATTTAACGTGAAAAAACTAACAGTACAGTATCTGAAACTATGGTGTACTGCACATCAAATATACAAGAATAAAATAGCAAAATATATTTCAAACCATGCTTTATACATGATAATGATAAATGGACACAGACGCTGACACTGCGTTGATAAAATTACCTCAAAATAACGCCAAAATGTGTATTCACAGTAACTGCCATTGTAATTTTTGTTCCATTTTCTACTTTTAGGTTTACAGATTTTTCGAAAATCCCAAAAACGGCTACAAAGATGTTTTTTGAAACGTTCACAATACATGCTTGCCAATACAAAAAAATGATTAATCTCAAAGTTTTATTAACATTGATTCACTGCAACACGCCCAAATTTATCGATAAAGAAGGCGTTTGAACGTTACAAATTTACCGTTTACAAACTAATGCCAAAATATGTCAAGTATGATTCGCGTAGAAGTGAAGTTTAACTGTTTTTTTTTTTTGCTGTTTAGCGTTGCCATGGAAATATCGATTTTCCTAAAAATATATATTATATCAAACTTCAATCCAAGTCCAATATCTGGTGTAAATTTCATATCGATCCGAGGTTAGACAGTCTGCTAAACGACCGACTGAAAATGTTAGGTACAAGGAAAGGTCCAGGAAAAAACTGTATAGAGACACATTAAGACATGTGAAGAAAACAGACCAACTTTTAGAAGAATCTTCCAAACCGCGTTACAATAAAAGAAAAGTTACAAAAAAGGTCTCACGAAAAGAAGAACAAATACCTCACGTGTAACACTACTCAATAATGATATGCAAAAAATTCCAGTAAAATACCCAGACAACCGTTCGGTCTTGCTCAACGTTAGTATACGAATACGCGCGAGGTCGGAATGTTTGACGATAAATTAAACTTTAAAATAGTGCGGCTTCATCAACTCTAGCCTCACAGAAATCTCGAGCTCATAATCTAACTGTTAATTAGTATATACCACACAAGCAAATAGTGCTTTTCGCTCGTTCTGATGGTTAACTCGGAGGTGATTAGCAAAGTACTATATATATTTACCTAAGAGCAGCCGAAGAGAAACAAAATGGCTTCCAGTTTCGTTTTTATTATCGAAAGTGACGTTTTGGTCTACTAGTTATTCGGCTTGTGTGGTATATATTCGGCTCGGTAAATATCCACCACTATTCACCTCCATTTTGGTTAAAAATTGTTAATTAAGTAGAAAATGGCGTGCATACTGTTTACGCGGCAGCCTGATTTAAATATGCAGATGTTAAAATAGGAAGTTCAGAAGTAATACCAAATGAAGCTGTGGTTATTGTTTTTCACTACACAAGACTCCACCTCTAGAAGTTAATCTGAACGTGACCGATTCTCTTTTCAGATGTCTCCTCTTTATTGATATCCAACTGCACATTTAATGATAACTATGGAAAAGGTATATCCTTAAAAGACTTCACTCGAAAGATGGAGGTTTCCTCGACTACTGTCTATCGGAATAAAAGAGATGGTATGACTGCAGAACGTATTTCAGGAACAATAACAGCTACCGATACTCACTTCATTAATAATAGCGCCAACGGCCTTGAGATTTTGGACAGCAGTTTCCTGTCATGTAATCTTCATCACCTGTCTGCCAAAGGAAATATTGGCGATGGTTTGTATCTCGAGCGTGTTGCTCTTAAAAGTAATGTGTCACAGTCGGCGTTTGATGGAAACACTTACAACGGAATTGAGATCACCAAAGGAGCCGGTGAAGTTGAATTCAGAAATACCACTGCAGTTTTAAACAGATACAGCGGGGTTCGACTTTATGACGGCCAAGTCTCGTCCACCTTCAAATCTTGTAAATTTTCAAGTAACCAAGAAGACGGATGTTCTATATCTAATCAAGCGGGAGCTCATCAGTTCTTTAATTGCACAGCAAATTACAATGTGAGGCACGGTGTTAGCTTGTTCGACCCTCGATATTATAACTCTTTACCGAGGTACTACTTTAACCACTTTAGTCTAAGAGATTGCAGAATCAATGGCAATGCTCAATACGGAGTCAGACTAGCTCCCGAGTATCAGCACAGCAGTGATTCGACCATCAACGTCACCGTAGTAATTACCCAAAACCAATGTATGCGTAACAGTAGAGGGGGCATTCATTTGTCTCCAGAATACTATTCTGGGTATTGGGCAAAAGCAAGACGAGTGGAGGCTATTGTAGCGAGCAATCATTTTGAACAGAACAGAATAAATGCATTTTACGTTTATTGTACTGGTGGTCTTGGCTTAGAAGCAGTTATTGAAGCAAACACGTTTGTAAACAACACGGATAAAGTACTGACTTTGGTCGACAACGAGAACTGTGGTGCAAACTACAGAAGTACCTATGTTAACGTGAAAATAGATAAAAACATTTTCAAGAAGAACCGGGCTGAAAACATTTTATATATCGACTACGTTTCGTTCCCTGAAATGCGTTCTGCAGTGGTGAAACACAACACTTTCAAAGACAACGAAGTCGCCACAAAGGACCTTTTCCCAAGGTTTTTTCGTCGCACAACCACTCGCGCAGTTATTGTTCTTAAAGAAGGCAGTTTTACTTTGCGTGAAAACTCTCTGGAGAACGTTGACTTTGCTTTTCAGCTCTCTACCTTACGTCACGATCACCGACAAAGTATTGACGCTAAATTCAACTGGTGGGGAGCATCAGAAGAATGCAAAATCGTGGACAGAATCTTTGACTTCAAACACAGGGTTCAGCTATCTCCAGTGAATTTTTTCCCGTACTTTCTTTCTGCAAACATGACAAGTACAGTTAGCACCAGGATACCACGACCATCCTGCTTTCTGAGGGATGCAACCATTGGCGGAATCCTGGATAGACCACTGGCCTTATCAAGTGCCGTCTCATCTTACGAAGTTCGAGATGACATCATTATTCTGACTAATGGGTCGTTGATCGTGCCAAAAAATGTTACGTTACAGTTTCCTTCCAGGTCAGCTATGGTTGTACAAGGAACGCTTCTTGTAGATGGAACTGAAAATGAAAAAGTGAGATTTACGAAAAAGCAACACCAAGGAAGATTCCGTTTGAGTGGAGGGGCTGGACCGTGGTAAGGTAGAGTGGAATTTTTGGTTAATGGCAGTTGGTGGCCGATGTGTTTGTCCTACTGGAGATCGTTCACCAGCGAAGCGAAAATCATTTGTCAGCAACTCGATCTTTACTATTACTATTACTCTCGAAGATCCTCTTCTAGGCAAGAGGCTGGTTTTGTACACAACGTTGTCTGTGATGGGAACACGGATACTGATATAATGAACTGCAGTGTTAATACCTGGAGTTATGGACCTACGTGTTCGGGATATGCTGTGCACGTCTACTGTCGCAGTCAATACAACTGGGCGGGAATTCATCTGACAATGACACATCATCAAAGCTCTTTGCGTCACCTGGAAATCCACGATGCTGGGTATGCATATCGCAGTGATATTCAAATTTCGGGGGCAGCCCTTCAAGTTGACCTCAACCATCATAATATCAGCAACATTTTCATAGACAATTCACTGGGAATTGGTGTTCAAGTGATGTATCAAAGTTTGTTTCACAAGCGGTCCTTGATGCCATACTCTGTTGTACAAGACACAGAATCCCACGGTGTTCTGTCAAGGTCTCCTTCTAATTTCCTAGCACTAACAGATGTAAACTTGACAAGAAACGACGGCAATGGTTTTGTTTATGAAACTACTTGGGATAAATTAAGCACCTTCACTGCCGAAATGGCCAGCACGGACATGTACAAAACTTTGCACGTCTGCTCAGAGAACAAGACGTTCCTGTTGGCCAACAAAGTGTTCTTTTTTACTTTGGAGACTTTAGAAGGTAGCCTGCAGTTGAGGTGTCAGCATGGTATGGAGACAGAGCCAGGTTATAAACTCGTCATTCAGGAACTTTACCATCCATCATCATATAATTGGTATTACTACCATTTCTTGAACGTGTATGATGGAACAAATATATCAGTTGGGTCCCCGTGGAAGATGGGATCGTCATCTTGGCAAGATCATGCCGTTTTTAATTCGACTAATTCCACCATTGTGTTTGATCTTTACAAGCGTGCGAGCTGGAATTTCTTTGCTATCTTCTTCTTGGTGTATACAGTGAAAGGTTAGTATAATTAGTTCTCCTTTTCGCCTTTTTGCTGACGTTTTTTAAATATCTTAACAGGCAAATCCTGGGTCATAATATCGTTTCCACCTGATATCTGGGATACATCATTTTTCCGTTCTTTGGCTCTGTTATCTCTCTTTTTTCTTTTTTGTGGCTATTTTATTAATGTTACTTCTTCATTTTCAAACTGCGATAGAGAACGAACAACTTGGATACATCGGAGCAGAGATCATCATAGATCGCGTTAAGATCACCGGCAGTCTACAAGGAGGCATTCTTATTGGAGGAAACGTGTTGAAATCTCTCACCATTACTAACACAGACGTCACCGGTACCAACTCCAGAGATTTCGGAATACGGCTAACAGTACGTGACATCAAAGTTGTTAAAATCATCTCAACCAATCTTCAAAAGAATTGGCAAGGGATTGTGATAAACTACATTAGTTCTGCAGAATTAACGATTGAAAACTGTGCGATAAACGACTCAGGGAGTTACGGCGTTTATATTTCTCCTAGAGACATCGACGTCATTAAAATCATCTCAACAAATCTCCAACAGAACAGGCGAGGCATTCGGATATACATGTCCTCTACAGAATTAACGATTGAGAACAATGTGATCAACGGCACAGTGTATGAAGGCGTGTATATCTACGCGAGTAGCACGAGCACTATCCAAATTGTAAATTCGAGTTTTACAGCCAGTGGTGATCGTGGCCTCTATATCTATGATTATACCTATCAAACGCGCCCAAACTTATTCCTCAATGATAGCACATTTTCTTGGAACACGAAGGGAGCCGTATATTATTATAATAGGTACTACTATTATTATAGGCATTCTCCCGCCATACAGCTGTTCAAGTCCAACCGTTTCTTTCGCAACCAGGGACCCACTGTTGATATCAGAGGCTCGGTCACTTTTGTATTTTTGAATAACACTTTTCAGGAAAATCGAGGCATCTCTGTTATCTCACTTGACAATTGGTACTCGTATGGTAGGATAATAGCCTTAGCAGTCCAAGGTAACTTGTTCATGGCTAACCAGTGCCCAGATAATGCATTGATTAACATTAAAAGGAGTGCTAATCATGTTATCATTAGAAACAACAATTTCGCGATAAATTCAGGGCGCTGCGTGCTTCTTGAAGGTATGTTTACCCATAGTCTCATTAGCATATCAGATAACCTGTTTAATGAGAACAATTGTGCAGATAAGAGTGTAATAGAAGTCCTTCGCTTGGACGAAAAAGTCACGTTTTCAAACAACAGTTTCACTCACAACACAGCAGAGAGTGTAATCCTTCTTCAAGTGATTCATGACATCCATTCATCGCTTCAGAGAAAACAGGTTTTCTTCAACAACAACACTTTATCTAATAACATTGCTTACACCTCATCGCGACTGTCAATTGCAGACGATTCCTGTGCCTTTGTTCTTTCAGGTGTCCACTACTACAAAGAAATAGATTTCGGATTTAACAAATTTAACAACTCTAAATATCGGAGGGAATTATGTATTAGGTTCCCTGCCTTTTCTACGCGTGATGTTGTAAACGTGACACATAACTGGTGGGGTACAGCAAACGAAAGTGAAGTGCGTGACAGGATATCGGATTTTGATGACGATTACGACTTTGCTATAGCCAATGATTGGCCTTTTCTTATCAGCGACGATGACCCAACTTTAACTGCAATCGAAAAGCACGATATCAAACAGCATGGAAGCGTTCTTTCAGGAAGATTGTTCGAGTCTATAACACTCAAAGCCGCTCATAGCCCGTACAGCGTGACTTCAGATTTCATTGTTCTCGATAACATTACACTAACCATAGAAGCAGGCGTTACGGTCACGGTAAGCCCTGGAATGAGCATACTTGTTGCTGGAGTACTCAAAGCTCAAGGAACGCCTGTCAAACCGGTCGTGTTGACAGTCAAGGAACCTGCAGGCAGTAATGAAGATTCGCATCTTCCTCTACGACTTGTAGAAGGAGATTTTCCATGGGAGGGGAGGGTGGAAGTGTTTCATAACAAGTGTTGGAAACCGATCTTTGCTTCTAGCAACATGTTTATGTGGAACACCACTGAAGTGATCTGTAAACAGCTTGGATATGGACCACCAGTTGCTGCCAAGAGAGTCTCAGATACATTTAGTCAGAACATGAACAGGTCGCGGCTAGTAGAATTTATTTGCCATGGGAATGAAACATTTGTACATGAATGTTCGACAAAACATAAACTCTTCAACTATAGTAACAGTAATATTGTGGTGAACTGTCAGGGAGCACCCTGGGGAAATTTGCGGTTTGTATCATCCAATGACGTGAACGTGTCCCAAATGCAGTCGGTATTGAATCATGTCGAGTTTTCATACTGTGGGAATCGCCATGGAATGGCGGTTCCGGCAATAGAGGCTGTGACAAATATACCCAAACTGAAATCCATCTCGATAAGAAACTGCTCATCTGGCGGCTTACGAATTTACTCTCCAAGAACTGAAGTACATCTCAATAACAGCACGTTTGTTAACACTGGAGAGGCCGGTATAAGCATTGTACGATCACGACACAGCATTCTTGTCGAGAGTTCGGAATTAACAAGAAACAAACGAGGCATTTCCTTTGAAGAAGCAAATGCGGAAAACATTCCTCAAGTCTACTATGGGCGAATGTTTCTGTGCAGCGAGGAGAAAACTGTTCTTGTAAAGAATCAAACTCACCTTTATTTCGGTATCCCAAGGCTGAAGGACACATCGGCATCATTAACTTGTCAGAGAGTGTTGGCGGTAACCAAAGGTCATGGAATCAAGTTGACTCTGTTATACTTTAAGGGAACAAACCGGCTGAAAATTTACGACTCTGCAAACACTGTTAATTTGATTGTGGATAGGTCATATTCAGGCCTGACAGCTTTTGTTCATAAAGAGATATACATACCACGTGATGCCATTTTGGTGCAATGGAGTGGTAATTCGGATTCTGAAGTTGTTATTCTGGTAGAAGACATGAATATAAATGGTGAGTACCTAAAATAATAATAATAATAATAATAATAATAATAATAATAATAATAATAATAATAATAATAATAATAATAATAATAAAAATTTCAATAGCCTTCCTACATAATAACACTCTGAAAGCTTTTACATGCTCTATTCATACAAACTTGAATCTTAGGTGTATCTGTCAAAAAAATATATATACAAATTCTGTTTTTCCTGACGTTCTTCCCATGAGATAATGTCATAAAATAAATAAAAGAAATAAACTATTAAAACCTATTTGAACAGTGTTTGCACGATGGCTCCCTCCTGGGTTTCAACGTCAATATCAATGTTCTTAAAGTCACAAAAGGCTTTCCTTCTAGCTCTTGAACCTCTTAGACAGATAATAATAATAATAATAATAATAATAATAATAATAATAATAATAATAATATAATAATATAATAATAATAATAATATAATATATAGATTTAGGCAGGCCTAAAAGCGGAGCTCCCATTTCATTTTTTTTTTTTTTTTTTGCTTGAATTTACAGTGTTTTGATGTCCCTGCACTTTATTGGGTTCCCCACGTATGCAAGGAGGCGCACATATCAAATTTTAGTACAAAATTTTTTTACAACTTTTACTGTACACTAATAAACCTCCTAGAGCAAATCAGTGTAAAAAAGGACCTCGATGAAGGCAAGGAAATTTGTTTTGATTTACTTCAAGACAGTCAAGGCAACACAATCAACTCAAGACCAAAAAAAAAAATACAGCCCGAAAAAAAGTCATCACGCGGCTAAAGAAAATGAGTTCACGCCAGAACAAAGAAAAACACGGCCGCAAAACAAACCTGGCAAATTCATTGGGAGCCGGTTATGCAAGTTATTTTAAAGCAGTGTTTTGTGTGAGTTGTGGCAGTTTGTGATTTAGAAGTGGTGCTCGCTATCTAACAAGCGAACAATGTAGTTTGAGCCGTCTTGTTTTGGTTCCATGATTAACTATTCTGTTTTATCGTACACGTTGCTTTGCGAGCGAATAAAATAGAGCAGTTGGATAATAAATCGCTTAAATTCATTTTAGTGTGCAGTATCGTTGAGTAGTTTTACTAGTTTTGGTTTAGACTTGTTCAGTTTGCGGGATTTCCCTCAGTATAAGTGTAGTTTGTAATATTTTGCCAAGGCGAAACGTGTTTTTGATCCGAGTACATGTAGCTCAATAATTTAATATTCTTTTCAAATGAAAATCCAAAAATGAATTTTACAGTTTACTCCACTATAAACTAAAACAGAGCATTTGATACCAAACATTTAATAGACAACGTCTGTATAAAATGTACAAAAGTGATTAAAGCTAAGAGGTTTGAAAGCAGCATTAAGAAATAATGGAATTTATAAATAAGTTTATGTAAGCCTACGGAAAGATCTGAAAAACGATACAACTTCGAATTCGTTTATAAATAACTGAAGTATAAACAGATTCTCACAATAAAAACAGACTTCATCTAAGGGCATACATTACGTTTGTTACCTTATATTTGGAAAAGGCTTGTAAATTCTGCAGGGCAAAGCTTTCATACCAGCACCATATTGAATATCGGAAACGAACACGTCAGTTTCCATGTGAGCTTACTCCAACTCAAACTCCATCGACATATACATTATATGAAATATCAGCGAAGATCAATGTCTTCGTTTCTTTCGGTGTAGCTGTTAACAGTCGTTTATCCATCACTTCGTGAACTTGACCGGCTCTGAGCTCACTTTTAGCTCGGCTTAATGTCAGCTGAATTAAACAGCCGCAGGAACCGTAGACAGTTCTTCAACTCTCGCTGTTTTTGACATCTTGTCCGATATATCATATTCAGGTCGGCAAACATTTCGGATGTTCACGCAAAGAGGCTATCCCTAAATCATTTGGCATAAGTTTCCATGATGTAGATGAGTAAATAAAGCGAGAAATATTCACGAAGATCTATGCTTTCCAGCAGCTTTGTTTGCCTCTTTCATTCAGCTTAAAAAGCGAACAAGGTGACACCCGTGCCACAGATTTGCCGCCTTTTCACACAATCGCGTCGTTTAAGTTGAAATGAAATGTCCAGATCATTTTATAACATGAGAAAAAAACCTCTGAAGTAATGCAGTGTTCTCACAAATTTTTACGACAGGTAACTCAACTCTAAAGGAACCGAATATGTTTTTGTGTCACGTTTTGCGTAAGAAGGACTCCAAATCAAGGACAAAGGCAAACTCGTCCCCAGGTCTAATCCGTGCGTACGGGCGTACGGACGGACATGACATCATAACCAAATTTTCTCGGCTCTTAGGACCTGAGCCCGCGATCAACAAGAAACCATCATCTGGTCAGCGGTCAACTTAAAAAAAAAACGTGACCTCGATGAGCTCTGCACGTGAGCCCGCGATATGGTCACGTGTTACTGGTCAGCGGATACCTTATTTTGACAGCTGTCAATTAACCATGAAATGGATGTCAAAGTTGTAACATTTGATTACGTTCTTACGGATAGTAGAGATGGCACTCATCTCCTTCCCCCTCCCGGTCGGATTGCATTTGGACTTCCCTCCCCCTCCCCGCGAGTCTGTAGACGCGGATGGGCGGGCGGGCGGGCGTACGCAACCAAATTTTCTCGTCCTCATGGGTTTACCAAAAATTCTTACCCATGGTGCTCCGCTGGCGCGCTTCGCGCGCTGGAGCTCCGCTAATAATAATAATAACAATAATAATAATAATAATAATAATAATAATAATAATAATAATAATAATAAGGAATTATAGCAATAATAATAATAATAATAAAAAGAACACTTAGAGATTTACCAAGAATGTGTGAAAAGTAATCTTGCAAACGATCATTGCATGACCAAGACAAGGAAAGAGAAAATGTCGGGAAAGCGTAACACTTGGTGACTTAAAACCTACGTTCACGATTGATCATATTGTAGCTTATTTTGTATACCCTGGGCAAACGTTGCTGGGATTGCCGACGAAAAGCAGCAGTAACCTAAATATATTCAATTTAATAGTTAACCTGATTTTCAATTTCTTTTGGATGTTAATTTAACTGAACGTTCTGCCATATCATTGACTCATTCCAGACGACAGGGTTTTGATCGATTTCGTTTGCAAACTTTGCAATTGTTCAAATCTCACCGAGCCATTACTTTTACAGTCAACAAAAAATTCATTGATCCACTTGTGACTGTAAACTTGATTGAGTTGTCGAGGCTAATGTTTTGTTAATTTTCTTTTGTACAGATTCTCCATGTACGTATGAGCTTGACTTTTGCGGCTGGCAGACATTTTATAACATGTCAGTCAATGGCCTGAACGTCACAAAAACTTGGAAAATAGTTCGATATTCATGGCCGCATTACGTATTTGACTACTCTTATCACTCTAACAACGGTAAGTCTTCAAGGCATTATGAAACTGCTAGTTGCCCGGTTTAAGCCAGTTGCAATAGCGCTTACACGTAGTTTAAAAAGTAATAAACGAAGCTGTCCATGTGGTACGATTACACAGTTGTCGTAACGATCCTATCAACAAGACTGGAGCTGTAATTCTGATGACTCAAATATTTTGTGGGCTAACTGGAAAGCAAAATTTCTGAGCACTATCAACATACATGCTCCATTTAGAACTAAACGTATAAGATCGCATAAGGCACCCTGGATCAACTCAGACTTGAAGAAAGGTATGCGCGATCGTGACGCTGCCAAGAGAAAAGCTGTAAGTCAAATGATCCATGCGATTGGGCAAAGTATAAAAAGCTGCGAAACGCAATAAATAATAGGATCTAAACTGCTAAGGAATCGTATTTTTCGAAAGCTTTTATGCAATTTGAGGGCAACTCTAAGAAAACTTGGCAAACGATTAATGAACTTACATCTCGCCGTAAAAGCAATGAGACTGTGAAAGAACTAAAAGTAAATGACGTTGTAATCAATAATTCTAGTGAAATTTCAGATACTCTTAATGACCATTTTTCAACAATCGGGCCCAGACTTGCCAATGAAATACCTCCAATAGGTCAAAATGATGATTCGAGCTACACTAACTTTATCACTTGTAACAACAAAACATTCCATTTCTGTCCAACTAGCAGTAATATTGTTTCTTCTCATCTAAACAAATTATCTAGATCTAAAGCAACAGGTCTTGATAACATTTCTGCTAGATTAATCTGTGAATGTGCTGATCTTATTTCGGTCTCTTTATCTGACCTCTTTAACAAGTCTTTGACTTCTGGTATATTTCCTGACGATTGGAAATGTGCTAGAGTTACTCCGTTGTTTAAGCAGGGCGAGCGATCTGATCTAAATAATTATCGACCAATTTCAGTCATTCCAGTAATTGCTAAGGTATTCGAGAGGATCGTGTATGACCAGCTATATAGCTTTCTAACGAAAGAGGACGTAATTTCTAAACAACAGTCGGGCTTTCGTTCATTGCATTCAACTGTTACTGCTCTACCGAAAACTGATTTTATGAAAAGGAGTTTTCTTTACGCTGGTCCTAAATTGTGGAATTCCTTGCCTAATTCAATTAAGTCGGCTAAAACTCTTGCAGCCTTTAAAAGAGGACTGGAAGATAATAATATTCTTGACTTTGATATGTTATTGTCTTGTTATTGATAGTTTGTCCCACTTTTTAATCTCTGTTTAAATTTTTAATCTTACTCGGCTTTCATGAAAACCAATATTTAACAATTGATGGAATTCCGAGTTTAAATAAAGTGTCACTCACTCACACTCACTCACTCACTCACTCTATTAGAAGCTACCGATAGTTGGGCGTTTAATATCGATCGCGGAAATGTTAATGCTGTAGTTGTTCTCGATTTAAAAAAAGCGTTCGACACTGTTGATCATGAAATTCTTTTAACTAAAATGAACCTTTACGGAGTTCAAGGGGTAGCTCTTGACTGGTTCAACTCATATTTGTCTAGCCGTACACAACGATGTCTTGTTAATGGTTCCCTTTCTCAAACCTGTTCGCTAAAATGTGGGGTACCTCAAGGAACAATCCTAGGTCCCCTATTATTTCTTATTTACATTAACGACTTGCCCAACTGCCTATCAACATGTCAGCCTAGGATGTATGCTGATGACACCCACATCACCTATGCGGGAGCGGATCTGAGCTCTATACAGTCTAATCTAAATCACGATCTAAGTAATTTGAACAATTGGCTTACTTCTAATAAACTTACTTTAAACGCGACTAAAACTGAATTTATGTTGATTGGTTCCAGACAAAGATTAAGTACCCTTCCAGATACACTTGAGCTCTCGATTAATAATGTTCCAATAAATCGTGTCTCCTCAGTCAAATCACTTGGTGTGTTGATCGACGAAAACCTAACTTGGCAAACCCATATTGATAAATTGTCTAAAAAGATTGCATCTGGGATTGGTGCCATAAAACGAGTTAGGCCTTTTGTTCCACCGGCTACACTGCTTTATATATACAGTGCTCTAATTCAACCTCATTTTGACTATTGCAATCTTGTCTGGGGTAATTGCGGTAAAACTTTGTCGGACAGGCTACAAAAGCTTCAGAACCGCGCCGCTCGCGTGTTAACTTCCTCTAGTTATGATACTGATGCCAAAGGTCTAATACGACAACTAGGTTGGAAAGATTTGTGTACCCAACGTCAAATTCAGAAAGCCTTAATGGTATATAAATCTTAAAATGGCTTGGTTCCTGAATACCTATCGTCTAAATTTCTAAAACGTAGTGGAATGCCCTATTCTTTAAGGGATTCCGAAAACAAACTGGTTGTACCTCATCCACGAACTAACTATATGAAAAATAGCTTTAGTTACAGTGGTGCAACTCTCTGGAACAGCCTACCCTGCAATCTCAGGATGATAAAATCCTATAATCAATTTAAAAGCAAAGTTAGACACGGCATTCATGGAAAACAGGATTAGTTTAATATTTAAATTAGTATTTACTACATATGTACTTCAATTTTTATTAATTAGTATTTAGCATGGATTGTTTATTAGTAGTTTATTAGTATTAATTTTTATTATAACTTTAAATAATAGTATATTACCTGATGATTTTTAACCTTGTATAAAGAAATGTTAAATAAATAAATAAATAAATAAATAAGTTGACTATTCCCCGGCTATTCTGATCTTATACCTCTGTCATGATGGTAAGTCTTCAAGGCATCAGTGATGCGCGTTCTTCAAGTGAATGGCTTGAGTTAGCTCTTAAAGTTAGACGATACATAGAAGCAAACTTGTTTTGTCACGCTTAGCACTAGTAAAATTCAGCAAAATTTTGAGCATCCTTTTTCAAATTTTCCAAATTCAGGAAAACTGCTATACGTCGGTAACGAATGGAAAGACCCGGGTGGACGAGCAGCTATCATCAGTCCTCGAATCACAAAACTGTCCCAGCTATGCTTTGTTGTGTTCTTTTACCGCATGGGAGGAAAAGGAAGAGCAATATTGTCACTTTACATTCAAACAGGTTAGCCAGGTGTAATAATTGTATTTCCTTCGCTCAGCGGTCATCATGATTATTAGTCATCCTCGCTACTGTTTTAATTTTTTTTTTGCAATCTCAAAAACTAACCTTGTACAAAACATTTCGGAACGCATTCAAAGTAGAAATTATTTCTCGACCAGTGTTTTGTCTTTCTGTTCCATCAGATTTACCGGGCTTTTTCCTTGTTAAAATCTTTGGACTTTTATCCCATACGAGCTCGATTCGTGAACAGACTGGGATTTTGGTACGAATCCATCCATATTTTTGGAATTGCACATAACTATAAAACATATTGAAAAAACACAGAACAAATCAAATTTGCCAACCTTATAATGTTGCTGGGAGATTCATGGCAAGATAATTTTAAAGCTGCGCGTGGCTTGTATGTCAAGTCTGCTATCTTTATTTCAAGCTTAGTTAATTTTATATCTTCTAGGAACATTTCTCACAATTGAACAGAGGCTAATTTGGAGCGCCAAAGATATTGAGGTATCGAGTTGGAGAAAGGTGGTTGTTGAACTTCCCAAAGACATTGATGAATATAGACTGTTGTTTGAAGGTGAATACAACGAGACGTCAAGTTACTACTCCAGGAACTATGTGACTATTGATAACTTAGACCTGAGAAGCTGTTCAGTTGAAGGTAAACTATTCTCCCACCCAATGTTATTATATAGATTGGAATACGTGAAAAATCCGGGGCTTTAATGTGATTCTAATGCACGAACATTTTGTTTACAAGTGCCAATGGCCTATCTCGTAGTACGTGTCTGCTTTTGAAATACGTTGTAACATAGCTCCAACCCTTAAACCGTGATTTTTCCTGAGAGCGAAGAGCAAGCTCTACTAAAAAAAAAAAAAAACTTTTATTTTCATATAAGCCATCTATAATCTAATTACCTCTTGTTAATAGTAGCGCGCTTCTTCGGTTTCATCAAAAGAGATAAATATGGGTTATTGACCAAGCGTTAGGTCAAGATAGCGGGATATTGACCAAATTCCTTTTTTGTCCGTGTTTTATGGACCGAGACAAAGTCGAGGTCCATAAACACACAAAATATGAAGGTCAGGCCAGTGTCCCTCCGCCATCTTGGCCGAACAAGCTTGGCCAATATGGCAACAACGGCAGCAACAACAAGAACGAATTTGCGGGAAAATCGCGGGCAATCCCGAAAGGGTAAGACAGGCCCATCTTGTCCGCTCGGGTAGCCAATCACAACGCAGGCTTAACCTTATCTCGCTTGCTCGTGGGGGTAGCCATATAGCCATATGCATTATTGACTAGTGTTTTATCTAACATTTTCCCTGCAGAACATCACATATCTAACAGTGTATTCAGTGACAACATTCACCAAGCGATAAGCTACACCTCTGTGGACGGTGGAAACGGTAAAAGAGCTAGTGTCACCATTGAACGGTGTAAAATCATCGACACTAACATCTCTACATTAAACGTTCCTCAAAAGAGTGCTATTTTTCTCGATATCCATGACAGCAATTTCACGCTTGCCAACAACTTCATTTCTGGAAACCTCCTAGGTGGAATTCAAGCGCGGTTAGGGAAAAGCGACGGAACAAGCGAACTGAGAAGTTTGATATACGGCAACACGTTCTCCAGTAATGAAAACGGAGCAATACTCGTTCAAGAAAGGAAAGAGTTGAAACGCAATTACAGCTCTATTTACATTGTGAACAACATCTTTGAAAGTAATTTGGGCTATGGTAGCACAATACAAATTGCTGAGGTGCAAAGCCAAATCGCAAATAATGTTTTCTACAACAACTCCGGCCTACACGTGATAGAATACAAATTTTCTAGCACGTGGCCCAGAGAACAGAAGTGCGAATTAAACAATTTTTATTTCAATAAAGGCCTTGGACAGAAGTACGGTGTGACTATTTTGTCCAACGGACCAATGAAATACCACAGAAATAACTTAAAGAATCCATTAAACGTTTACGAGCTCAGTTCAACAACACAAGCAGTTTCTGACCCGATTGAAGCAGCACAAAACTGGTGGGGCTTTGAAAATGATTCTTTCATTGCTTCACGTATTTACGATAAAAATGACGATGACAGAGTAGCAGCCGTGGAATATAAACCTTACCAAAAGCTGCCGCCAAGTAACATTTTGTCAGGTAAGTAGAATGTAGTTGTAGTACAAACTTAGCTACTTGTGGTTTGGCCTTAATTAGATTAAGGATCTGGATGTCGGTACTGAAACTCAGTTATCAGTTAAACTTTCAGCGATTTCTCAGCTATCACTAAATTTTTCAGATCTTGGATCTCAGCTATCAGTTAAAATTTTAGCCCATCTCTCATCTATCAGTAAATTTTGCAGACCTCCGATATCAGCTATCAGTTATATATTTCTCAGCAGAAATGTTAAATTTTGACCAATTCTCGTTTGAACCCCCTCCAGACCCTATGGTTGGAGCGTTGAGATTTAAAAAATAAGTTTGACTTTGCAAAGAGCCCTCGTGTTGTGTTTTAAGACAAGACAATCTCTTGTCAAGTGTAAAGAGTCTCTTTGCATCTTTTTTTCCAAAGCGTAGAAGGTCACCTAAGAATGGAAACTGATGTTTAGTGCCGGCAGTAACAATGAACCACATGTGCTGGTATAGGTGGCTAAAATTTAGCTAAACGGGAAATTATCAGCTTTCTGATTTAAATCATTACCACCAAAACGAAATAAATTTCTGAATTTGTAGTTGTTTCCGTTGTTTTATCTGACTAGTTCTGTTACATATAATTTAGTTAATTGTCCAGCTAACTGGATGAACAATGGCTCGACACGCTATGTGTACAGGGGTGGAGGTAGGACGCTTAAGGAGGCCAAGAATTATTGTCAGGTAGGCAGTTAACCAAGTCAACAGTTTTTTTTTCTTCCAAATATAGACCAGGTAATTGTTATTGCAATTGCAATTGTACCCTGTTCGTGGAGTGCTTCTTTAGAGATTTGCCACGCAAATTTTTCCACTTTCTTTCTTTCTTTCTCCGTTGTTACCCCTACGATACCTTAGAATAAGAGCTTGTACTGCCGTTAAAAGTCTAGTTGAACTGAAACCGTATAAACTGTATAAAATCGTATTTTTATATCACCATCGAAAGAAAAATGAAAAATCTTGTTTTTTGAGCGGAATCGAAGTAAAATTTGGATAATGCAGTTAGACCTGAACGTTGTTGGCTTAGCTTTGCATGTTATACTAACACATTGTTATAAAGTAGACTTACAATTCTTTCTGACATCATGTTTGCCCACTGATTGTTGTACTTCGCTTGTATTCAAGCAATATGGAGGACATGTGGCATCGACTTTTACGCCAGCTGATATGAAGTTTATCAATATGGCATTCAAGGCATCAAGACCTGATGGAAAACCTCCTGTGCCTATATGGATAACAACAGAGGAAAACGTGGTATGTGTTCATACTGCGTCACCTTAGTTATTAAATCATAACTGTTGCACGTTGTTCTTGTTACATTCGATTCATTTGCAGGCTTAGTCCTTCTGCAAATTGTGATTGAACGTAGAAGACAATTGCTTCAATTCTATCCAGTGTGGGAGGTATGATCGCCTGGTCAGTTTTACAAGTAGTTAACTGTGAAGGACTTAATTTTGACTACTGTCTGCTGTTCCGTTGGATTTTCCCCTTTCTTTAATTTGTTCCCTGGAAGCATTTTGATCAGCTTTCCCTAACGAGACTGGACAGCTGTAAAGATTAACTTTTGTTCAATTGAACAGGAAGAGGAAATGAGTGGGGAAAAGACAAACTACCAGTGTTCCGTGATGAAACACAGCAGAGATCAAGTCGTTGTTCCGTGCAACAGTCTTTATCCCTTTGTTTGCACAACAACAGCTGGTAAGCTAGATGTGCTTAAACGAATATAATTTACTTTCTTTGTGCTTTGTGAAGTGATGACAATTTTTAAATCTTAAAGTCAATGATAAAGGAGGAGGCGAATTTTTTCATGTGCAAACCTAAATATCCTGAGAGAAACCAAAACCCTTTTAATTTAATCCCCTATACGAGACGATGAACATCCCCGCCCTTTTTATGTGGGAGTTCCCTCCTAGACATACATAGCGTACAGTGATTTGTCATTTTCTTTGGGCCGTTACAAAGTGCGAGGCAGCGAGGCATGCAAGCCATTCCGGTTAGCCTACATAGCAGTACGGTTAGCCTACATGGCACTCAGGATTGCCTACCTAGCACTTCGGTTTATTGGGGTTAGGGATTTCTGCTTCGCATGCCTTGCATGCCTTGCTACCTAGCCTCGCATGCCTCGCACTCCTCGCTGCCTCGCATATTTGTAACACTCATTTCCCTTGTTTGATCCCATCTTCTGCTGCCTACGTATTTTTCTAAAATTAAATGTCCTTTTAATAACTGCGTTTATGTACATTATGTGAACTTTCAATCCCGGCAAATCATAGTCTCCTTCGCAGCCGTTTTTGGGAGGCGTTGCGTGACATCCTAAAAAACGGCTGCCAAGGAGACTTGACAAATCTCGGCGTACTTTAAAATTGCATTTCATTGTAAGCCGCTAACGTTTACCCAAGGTTATAAATAGAACGTGGGATAACCTTCTAGATCAGCTATACTTTCAGTATACTATTAGGGTACTGAATTTAAAGCAACGCAAATTCATCGATAAAGTGACGAAGACAAAGTCTTGATCGTCTAGTAACAAAATGCAAGTGTTCACGAATCTCTTATTTTGATTGTCCACGTTTTGAAACATTGAGCAGTTTCTGAAAAACATAGTAATTCGTCCTGGCATGCATAATTTTCATTATAAAGCAAGCTGCAAGACGCCTGTTGACTAATAAAAGTGAAAAACCGGATTTATTTCAGTGGTTCGCGAATGTGAGAGTGCCTTGGGATTGAAAGTTTTATGCAGGATTTCTGCCAACACTTTCAGAAGCCGTTTCTTTATTTTGTTACCATCAGCTAGTTGCAACTATTTCCCCTTTTTTCATTAAAGCAAGTTATCATAGTTTGTTTAGCATTTGAGATTTCTTCTATTTTCTGTTGGCTTTTGAAATGCGGAAAATCGCGCTAAAACGCCGTCATTTTGGTTTACGACGGAGTGAAAGGGCCATAAGGCTAGTGGCTACAATGATGTCAAGTCGAGAACACGACCAGCTGCATGTTGGATATTTTGCATATTTTCTTCTTGCGCTGCAGATGGTCGAGATAGCACTTGCAGCTTGCAAGAGAGTATTCACTTAGTAAAACGTAGAATTATCAGAATTCAACTCTAATATGTTATACTTTGTATATTTTTAGGGATGTGTTACAGCTGTACACCGAACATGAGAGTTGTACCACCGGTGCTGTGTGACGATCCGGCAAACTATACTACGGTAAACTGCTCTGATAAGGTTCCTTGTTTTATCACCACAGCATTGACGTCTATCAACCGACCGGTCTATGTTCTGGGTTGTGCAGACGTAAGTAAAACCATATCGCATGCACAATTTCCGGTACGAACCCTAAACAATGAGGATTAGGATGACAAAATTTTTAAGAACAAGCTAAGAACATATACAGGCTGTAATGAATTTAACATTGTCTAGTTGTTGGTAGTATTTTTTAGCAATGAACATGCATAAAACACACCTTCCTTTTATTACTTTATTCTAATATAACTTGGCTGCCTGTAATACTTCTTGAAATAATTTCTAGTCAAGTAATAATATACCATGTTAAAAATTTAGGCCATGAATATAATCTTCGATGATAGCGTTATTACCCCGCAAAAGTTCTTTGAAAAAAGCTTAAAATTTGACACAATGCTCGCGGTCGATCTAAATTCAAAATGGGTACCTTTACTGCTTGTGAGCCTCACTCCGACGAAACGAACTATACTTTGACCGAGGCAAAATTAATATTAATATTAACATTAGCAATAATCAATAGTCAATGATAGCAACGACGACGACGAAACTATTGCCTGCTATACCCAACTGTACTAGAGCATTACGAACTAATAAAACACTCTTTCGCGTTTGAGAAGTATTATACCATTTCTAACCAACAGTCGTCTTTTTCTCCTATGCAGGCAATTTTATCTGATACTTTTGTTGGAAACTGCTCTTCTATTGAGGCGCAAGTCTGTTCCAACATTGTGGCGAGAGTAGCAAACGACTCTCAACTTACAGTCACCTCCTGTCGCTCAATCTGCTGCATGAAAAGCAAGTGTAATGTGAAGGACCTAGGTTCTACCTCACCGGAATCGGTGACTCCGACACCTGCAACTGCACCACCTATAGGTACGCTAGGGGTTTAAACACCACAGAAGATCAACAAGTCGCTGTAGGCTGTAGTTTCGGATAATATAAACCTCATAGGCATTGCACACCTACCCAGATAGGATTAGTTAAAATGTCAAATTGGAGCGAAATAGTCTAAGCCAAACACGATCATCTGGCCATTGATTTTACAAGGAAAAAAATCCAACTGCATGAAAATTCGCGGAAAAAAATAGCATTTATGTCTAAAATGACGTGTATCCAGGCAGTCCAGCACCACGAGGAACTGTTGCTTCTCGTTCTTTAAAAAGTTAACAAAATCCAAACGAATCTCGCTATTTCGAGCGTTCTTTTCATCGCCAACGATACAGGTGGATCTCCACCGGTACCCTGATAAAACAATGCTAAAAAAAATCCAAATTAATGCTCCACTTAATTAATGGCGCGGAAGTTAATGCTCCACTTAATTAAGGGCTTGGAAATTAACGCGCCTTAAATTAACGCGAATTTTCCAAATTCGCTTTAATTTCATAAGGCGTTAATTTCCTATAATAAGGTAACGCTTTGCCAATAAACTCTTTAACACTGGTTTCGACATTTGACGTTACAGATGTTAAAACTGCTGATTTTTCATCATTTTTAAAAATTGTAAGCAACAAGTTTAGAAATGATGTGTGAAACATCTCAAAAGCATGTTGTTTTAAACTTTAATTCAACATTTTTTTAAAGATGTGTGACAAATACTTCATTAACCAGTATTGTTTCCGCGAGCTGGCTAATGAATTTTCAAGTACACGTGACTTTAATAGCAAGGTTACGTATACATAAATGTTGTATTATGTTCAAATCGCAGGTCCTCATTCAACAAATGCAAGCGCAAACATGGTGGCAGAGTGTATATAGCGGTAGCCTCGAACTTATTCCTAAGATTTTGTCGGTTTTTTCTGACTCATCAATGTCGAAGGGATGTTAAAATTTCGTGACATGGTTTTAACATCATTTGACATGGTGATGCGTCAAAGCTGTACAACACATAATTGCAACACCTAAAAACATATGAAGGGTAATACAACAAATGTTAGATTGTTGTTTTGCCCCCTTCACATCTCAGCAGCACAACTCAAGCAGCAACCCATAATTAAAGGGAAGTTAACCCAATCTGAAGTAAAGTACCAGATGAGGGAGAACATTATGCATTCCCCTTTTTAGGCTTTTGCACTTGCGATTAATACTAACTCGTACTGATCTAGAACTTTGCGCTATTCAGCCCGGACAGTCTTTGCAAAAAAAATAAAAATAGCTGTTCGCAATGCTTGGTTATTGCTCCCCTAAATTTGATTTTTCATTTGCCAAATTTGTTAATTTTATAAGTATGTTTAACATTAGGAACGTAGCGTTAGTCAGTTTAAGCTTGTAGTATTTAGGTATTGTAGTTACTAACTAGTTTTTCTCTTCTTTTTGTGCGACTTACGACGTCTGACATACTACATGTGGAGTCTTCGTTGTCTCTGCGCTGAACGCTAAGTTACCTATCAGATCTGCAAAAAGGTGTTTCCTGGCAGATTCCTCGTACAAGACACCGTGAAGGTACTAGAAACTGCAATGTGCTAAATTGCAAGCTGTCTCCTCTCTCGGATAGTAAAGCGAGTGCTTAGCCTATTTCGCCCGAAATAGGCTCAATAGAGTGCAATTAAAGGACGTGCAAAGGAGCAGGAACGTTTGGCACACAGGACACCAAATGGTGCACTGTATGAATAACTTCATGACTTTTAAATCAATTATTCTGAGCCTTTACACGTCACCAATATAGAACGTGCCATTTCTAAAATCCTATGTTTTTTATTTTTTAAGATTTTTGCATTTATGGCGGGAAAATGATGGATTTAGTAATAATATGGGATACCTAATGACTATGTTTGGAAGAACGTTACACAAGGATCTCAAATTAAAGCATTTTAAAAATATGTCTTTCCGCTCAAAATATATAACGTTTTGAAATTTTATTTCCCGTCATTTTGTTACAAAAAAGCACGAAATTATGCATTTTACTCTAGTCCGCGAAATCGAGCGGTTGCATATAGTTTCTGCAATACACACCATAATATAAAATGGCTTGTGTTGTTATGTCATCTTATTTTATCATCTCCAATTATTATGGTTATCGCAAAATTTTATGATATCTTGTCATGAAAACGAGTACTTCAAATCTGTTTCATCAACAAGACAGAAAATAAAAATACCAATAATGAGGCTCATTACCCCATTTTCAACTTCTCATGGCAAAACTTGTTTATGTTTACATAGCCTGAAACTGTGTAAGAAAATTCCACACCTATAATTTTCATAAAAATAACATAAAATGCAATTTTGATAGCTGATATGTCATTTAGGCTCATACCCTCAGGGTAGCTTATATAAGCACAGGGGCAATTATCAGAAAAAAATGCCATAACAGAAACACTGAGGTCATAATTTCTTCAACTTACATAAATTTCATCTCTCACTTCCTCAAATGTTATAAGGAATATACAACGGCCAAAAAAACCAATAGCCTGTAAATCTACCCGAGTTATAAACACCACAGAGAGTGTGAGGTGAACATGCAACGTCAACAAGTACAATGTTGTAGATTGTGAAATAAAAGCCGTGTAACTGACATGTATTGTTATTTGTTTCTTTGAGGTGGCTTGTGCATTCTTGTTGTTTATAAAATAAAACAAAATTTATACGTATACATGTCTTACCGCTTCTGCATGGGTGAAGGTAAAGGCGTGCTGTTTAAATAATGGAGCCCTACAATTGCTGTTCTTAAAACAGCTCGAGTTAAGCAAATCACAGAAAACTCTTCGTGCTCGGTAATACAACACATCCCTGTTTACACAAGTAACATGAGAAAACCATTAGTATCGAATCGATCCTGGCTTCTAGGGTACTATCTATAGAGTTTATAGCTAAAACACCGCCGTTACTATTTATTTACTACGCTTGGCTTCCCCGCTGTTTTAGATAATAAATAAGAATGACCTCTGACAAGCTAGGAAATATAAACTAAATTCGTAACTTTATTAAATTTAGGTATGAAAATGAAAATACATGTCACATTCTGGCAAGACTTGATTCTTAACAGGACTTTTAAAACCTGTCTTCATCAGGAAAAGGTGATGCTTTGGTGCATATGCATTTAAAGGCCAGAAAGTGCAAACGTTTCAAAATACCCTCTGTGAACTTGTTTTCCGATTCGGGTTCTTCTCGACAGCAGATGGACTCTCTCACAGTCTCTCTGAGCTCATAATGCCCGCATGCACACCAGGAGAAGAAGTAGGGAGAAACACTCGCCTAACGGCTCGTGTTTCCCCCTACACTTCTTTCGTGCTATCGCCGCTTCCTGCGTGCTTTACAACAGAACAGAGCACAGTCGAAGCTTCTTTATTTGTTAGTTGAACACCCTTTCGAATGATTATGTTGACCAGCAGTATCAAACCAGTTGCAGACTTCGAAATTAATTGACTGTATAGCTGATTTAAAGGTCAAATGAACCAAAACTTCGACATTCTTTCTTTAGCGATTTTAAAGCAACCAAACGCTAGAAGAATTCATTATTAAGTAAACTTAAGGCGAAATTTTGCTTTCTGAGCCTTAAAGCGCGAACTATAGCAAAAACTACGAAGATTTCCGAAGACTTTACGAAAACGTTTCCAAAATGACCGCGCACTGAAATGGAAGGAATGGATCGAGCTTTGAATTTTGTGACGTAATAGTTTTATTTCACGGCTTTGCGATCGAAGAGACAATCGTCGTTTAAAGAGCGAATAATGTAAAGTTTGAGAGTTTTAGTCAGTCTGAGTAATTCAAATAATTCTGAAAGGATCTAAGCTTTTTTTAAACGTTGTTATATTTTTTACTACATTGGAATTCAGTTTCAAAGATTAATAATTATCAAAGCACTGAGTAAATTGTAAGCATTTTACGATATAGGAGGTTTTCAAACACTGGATGGCGTATAAAAATCATCAGTCTGCTCAGCTTGGTGTAGAACAATTAATTTTGTTATATACCCCAAGTGAAATGCAGTTTTTTTGGATTTGCACGTAATTCTTATCAGGACGTGTGCGGCTTGCAGAGGGTGTGGCCAAAAGCCACATCCAAGATTGAATTCACTGTTTCTTTTCCGTACTCGCGAGTCACACAAAACACAAAAATAAATTTGTACTCAAAAATTTAACTTGAATGTAAGGATATTTCTCAATGCAAATTCAAAACCGCAAAAGCATCACGCAGGGTAAAACTTTCAATGAATAAATTCGTGTCGTTTTATTTTTCAACTGAAAGAAAATTCAATGTTGAAATAAGTACGGAGTGTTTACACACTGTTCCTGTGGACACTGTGAGTTCTGTTTGTATTAGCTGTTTTTTGGTCCATATTTATTTAGCCGGTGCCTGTTATTTAGTGCTCGAAATTAACGGTTGTAAACCCAACATAAATACAACCTTTGAAGCATAATTTTATACGTGTCAAAAAGCACGTGCACGTGCATGGAAGCAAATTATTTGGCGAGGATATTGAACTAACGAATTCAAATTCTAATACTTGATCATGACCAGCCAAACCAACAAAGTAAAAGTGCTAATAATCATTACAAATACTCTATCTAGCTGTAGGTAGAATGATAAAGGTGCAAAATGCATACCTCTAACTCCCTTCGTTTAGCAAAAGCCGAACGGAAAGGGGGACCTTTGTGCTTCGGGAGGCATTCTTCCCCGTGATTTCTTTTCCGAACAAAAACATTAGTCGGCATAGCATCCTCTTTGAGGTGGAGTCTGAGCGACTTGAAATCAGAACCAGAAACCTACGTATCGCCAGATTTTCTCTGAAGCAGTCTTCGGTAAAATGAACCGCACAAATGCGAGAGTTCTTGTCTGGCTTAAATTCTTTTCTTTTCATTTTCAAAAGCCATTGTTTCCTGAGCTTTGAATTTGCTGGAAACGTAAACGTATTTACTTTCGACTTAGAATTATTTAAGCAGTTTGGTGCTGCACAAAACACCATGATGTCCCATTCTTGTGAGCTTCATCACTAAAAGACTTTGAATTTCCCTCAATTTCACAGCACACCAATAATGACGTCACAGTTTTAAGTTCCGAAAATTTCTCGACAATTTTCCCGAGCGCTCTACGATTATGAAGGCCTGAAATAAGCATTTTTCAACTTGAAATTTCTCTGTTTTGCACAGTCCAATTACTTTGAAATTTCGGAATATGTTTATTTGGTTCTTAATCAACAAGTTGACCTAAAAAAAAGAAAATTTGAAATTTTGGTTCATTTGACCTTTAAGGGAGGGTACGGTGGGAAGAGGGGTACCTGCGAGAATGGAGTAGGGAGAGGAGTTCTCAAAGGACGAGAAAGACGTGGAGCTGGATTTACTAACATCCCAAATAAAGTCCCCCCTCCCCTACCCCCATACAAACACGCACAGAGAGGATTGAAGCGCATAATCGGAGGAGTGTGCCTGCACCTCTCTCTTGTCACTTTAAAGCAGTTACAACAAGTCGAGAAGTAATCGATTTTTATTGAAAAAAAAACGCAGATTACTTGTAACACAATCTAACTAAGGAAGCTTCTACCAGCTTTACAAAAAAATAATAAGAAAAAAAAAAATAAAAACAGGAGTGACTGAAACTAAAAAAACCCGCTTGATTGTGACACGCGTTTTTTCTATGATATGCCACTTTTCCAAACGAACAGGAAAAAGCATCTGCGATACTGTACATGCTACATGGTAAACTCAACAAGCACGGTCAAGGCTAAAACCAACGAAGTGGCGCCAAAACTTGCAGCCAATCCCAAAACTGCACTTGTTTCTTCCATGGTAGTGCTGTAGGCTTGGGTTGTTTTCATCGACGACATGGTCGACCTGGAACCTGCCAAATTGCACATGTCTCCATCACAGCAAGTTACCAAGCAAGTGGAAAAGGCGCCAGTCCCGTTCAAAATATTGCATACTGTGAAGTGAAAACATAAAAACTCCGTTTCTATCTTTTTACCCTTACATTATTTGTCTTCCGAGCAAAGATTAAAGAGTGGAAAGGTGGACGAAATGTTCACCATAATAGGGTAGAAAGTACCAATGATCTTTGGCGTCCTCCGAGCTCAACGCTACGCAACCCTACATACCCTAGCCTAGCCCAGCCTACCCTACGCTCCCCTACGCTTACCTACCCTACCCTACCCTACCCTACCCTACCCTACCCTACCCTACCCTACCCTACCCTACCCTACCCTACCCTACCCTACCCTACCCTACCCTACCCTACCCTACTCTACCCTACTCTAGCCTACCCTACCCTACCCTACCCTACCCAACCCCACCCCACCCCACCCTACCTTACCCTACCCTACCCTACCCTACCCTACCCTACCCTACCCTACCCTACCCTACCCTACCCTACCCTACCCTATCCCACTGCACTGCACTGCGCTGCACAGCACTTCACAGCACTACATTACGCTATATGCATAGCACTGCAGGTCACTGAACTGCTACGGTGCACCGTGATGCGTCGCAATGCAATGCACTGCTCAAAATTGCGCTTTTTACAATAACTGAGAAAATTCTCTCGTGCTCATTGGTCGAGAGCTATGGTCGATGAGAGTATAGACCACAAAAAATTACGTTATCTATAACACAACGTAAGTCAAATCGAGGGAAAACTTAAGAAATTGCCACTTTTCCAGAAAAAGAATTAATCGAGGGTTGAAATGTTAAATGGAACGAAATTTGTCACACATTCACTGCGACCTTACGAGCTGTTACACGCGCTCGCGATTTCGCGCTAACTTTCAATCTTATTTTCGATGTTCTGTATAAAACAAATCGACCACATTTTTCTATGGTCTACACTCTTTTTATGAACTTACTTGGATACTACGCACACACTGATTGGTCAAATTGGTCATACGCTTATGTTCTATTGTTCCGGTATACTTCTGCCTCCGACATGAGACATGACAGCACTACGCTCGACTTAACGTTAGTTTAATGTTATATTTTGGTCTATGTGATAATTAAAACGGTTGATATGATTCTCTTTGCTGCCAGAACATTGGTACAGGCAGTACACTTATTCTTGAGAGCATTCGAGAATTTGGGAAGTTCGATCGATGGTTTTTTCGGATCAAGATACGGGATATTATTCAATCAATGGCTTGCTTTTATGAAATCTTGAAGGAAGTATAAACACGTTTTAGGAGTTCAAAATGAAAAGAAATAACGTTACCCTAAGGGGTCGACCATTTAACTCATGAGGGGAGGGGTGAGTGATTTCTGGTCAGCAAGTTTTTTTTTTCTCTAGCAACCTGGTGGGCAGGATATTTTTTCCCTCTTCATTTCTCTGCAGGATTTTTTTCCTCAAAAAAGGGTCATGTGCTTACATTTACAGAATGTATTTACATTTACATTGTGGATATTGCAGTAATATTTCTAATATGGAGCTGCAAAGCCTTAAAATGTTTTAAGCTATACCTTACAACATTTACAACAAGCTCCAGAAATTGCAGATATGAGTTGTTTATAGTTTAAGAAGTGCCACCATTCTAAACAATTCGTTCATAAAGTTTTACAGCACTTTATTGAAGAAAATGGCACCTCTTTTTTACGCAAAGTGATGAAGAACTACTCTTTGGTAAATCCCTAAATTTTGTTCAACTGCAACGACACCCTAGCTCTACAAAAGAAATTAAATTATTGCATGCTATTGGCAAAGTATTAGCTCTACAATCAGAACCCTTAATAAAATAGAGCCTGAGGTAAATGAATTCCCAAGGAACGTTAATTGTAAATACCGCGTCGAGAAATTTATTTCTCGAACTCGTTAATAATTCATCTAGTTAAAACAAAGGAAATCAGAACCGTGAAGGCAGTTTGGAAATCTGATCTTAATTAGCATAGATTTTTATGATTTTATTTCTCCGTTTTCTCCGTAGTTTTAGTTTCGATTGAGAAGATATATCAAACACTCGAGAGAGTGTATTATCACATTTCCAAACACCTCAAAGTTCGTCAAAAATACTCCGCTGCGCGTCGTATTTTTAACTCTCTTCTCGGTGTTTGGAAATGTGATGAAACACGCTCTCTCGTGTTTGGTATATTACATAAAAACTTAGACTAGTCAAAAGCTTTTGTTAGTAAGGCTTTATCAGTTAAATTATGTAACTCGCTGTATGTTTTTCTTCCTTTTATTTCATAAGTGTATTTTTTCTATTATTAAATAAATGTGTTAAAAATAATAATAAAAAATGCTGAAAAAATATATCCTCTTTATTAATCATGCATCAGATAGACTGCATTACTTTGCTGTAGTCATGCAAATAAAGCTTGTTGTTGTTGTTGTTGTGATTGTTGATAGACCAAAATGTCACATTAAACTAACAATTAAGTAATTAATTCTTCGTTTTACGTGCAGTCGCGCGTAGTGCTGCCATGTTGGAATCGGGAGTTTCAGTACCGGTACAATAGAACATAGGATTTCTACCAATTTGACCAATCAGAGTGCGCGTAGTATCTCAAGTAAATCAGAAAAGAGTGAAGAACATGGAAAATGCGATCAATTGTTACATGTATGCATACTGTACTGCACTGCACCACAGTAATATGCATACACTGCACTGTACTGAACTGTACTGTAAAACAATGCTATGCATACACTGTACTGCACCACAATACGATGCATACACTGCGCTGCACTACACTGCACTGTACACCACTGTTCTGCGCTGTTCTGTATACAATGCTATGCATACACTGCACTGTTTTGCACTGCACTGCACCGCAGTGATATGCATACATTGTACTACACAGCACTGCACTGCACTGCACTGTTCTGCACTACAATGCTATGCATACACTGCACTACACTGTATTGCACTGCGCTGCACTGCAATGCAGTGTTATGCATACACTGCACTGCACAGCACTGCACTGCACTGTACTGCACCACAATGCTTTGCATACACTACACTGCACTGCACTGTACTGCACTACGCTGCACTGCACTGTTCTGCACCACAATGCCGTGAATATACTGCACTGCACTGCACGGAACTGTTATGTTTGCAGTTAGTACTTACTGTAGTACTGATCTGATGGATCACAACCGAAGGTGCTGGTACAGTTCCAAAAATCTATCATCATCGAGCTATTTTTTACGGTAGTCTTCGTTGTCATGCATCTATCCCAGCCACGAGGACATCTCCAGTATCCAATATTTTCACTGTCGCACGTGGCTTCTCCAGGAAATCCTGGTGCGTTTGTACACACGCCGCATGAGAGAGCAAAAGCTGTAAGTAACGGGAATAGACACATTTTAAAACTGGCTTAGTTCACAGGAATATGGAGAAAAATATTAAACACTATGATTCAGCTCACTTAAGAACATAGCGGCAGAACATAGGAGTTGTAATTAAAAACGACAACTAAAGCTGTTATAGTCTGTCGCACGGGTGATCTTGCTGAGAGTCACCATACCTTGTTACTAGAACGATGTTGATATGTGCGTTTTGATCCCATAATATACCAAGCGCTATTTATAGGACAATCACGTGGATGCTCGTCGTACCTTTTAACGAATGAAGATCGTGTTTAGGTATCACTTAGACTGTTTCAGTTTAATTTTGCCAATAAAATAATTTTGTCAATCGGCCATGCGAAGAGAGGATTAAACATCGAAAATATGTCAGTGAACCCCAACACTCGAGATCATTCCCCTGAAATAGAACTGAACATAGATTTTCAACCAAACTTTGCCTACTGGTGATTACCTTAAAATGCTGAAATAAATCCAAGTGGCTGTGAGTCAGTGAACTCGCAAAATGAATACGAAAATATAGAACCACAAACTTTGACAACTAAAGTTTCTCCAGGAGCAAAGCATGTTTTGCATGATGCGTTCAATCACCTATCCGTCAAATTATCTACATGGACTGTAGTAATGCAAATATATCACCTTTATTTGTATAGTATCGGATTTTCTAGCTAACTTCCACACTTTGGCATTCGACCTACAAAATATACTTAAACTGTGACTCATTCAATCGGACATCATTTATATTACCGAATTTTTACTATTATGGCCAAGTTTGGCATCACTGTTGAGCTCGCAACACTAAGAAATTAGAGAGGGTGAACGAGCGCGCCCTCAGATATGTTTTTAAAGATAAATAGCACCATACAAGGAACTATTACAGAGGATTGGTATAAGAAGTACTTTAGAGGGTCGCCGCATTCAGGATATGCTTATCACCAACAAAAGCTGTTTCCAGTGCAGAGCCCCTAGTATAATTAATCTTATTTAGACTAGAGACCATAAGTATAATTTAAGAGGAAAAAAACATACTTTCATTACCTAAGGTCAATAGTGCTAAACATGGTCTCAATTCATTTAAATATTATGCGGCGAAACAATGGAATATGCTTCCAGACGAGGTTCGCGACAAGGCTGGCACCAAAGTAGGCTAGTACGAAATTTAGATTTTTAATAGTTTTTTTTTTCAAAGTTGAGCAATTAACACTAATTTTTAATCCTGTAGTATTTCATGTATATTATTGTAATAGATTTTTGTAAGTTGATTTTTAGTATTTTTAGAATTTTTACAAGTATTTTAATGTATTTTCATGGAGAATGTGTATACTAGCTTCTGAACTAAGTGTTTCTATCCATGTAAAATAAAGTTATCTATCTAGTTATCTATCTATCTGAGTCGGACAAAATGCCGTACTTCAAGAAAAAAGTATTTGTTATCATTTAGCTGATCGGTCGAAATGTCAACACATGCAAGATTTATTTCATTGGTTCCTAAAACAATGCATAACAGGCTATAACAATGCCCCTATCTCTGAATAACAATAGAGGTAGTGTTTACAGCGGGCGAATGAAAATAGAGGTTTCAGAGAGGTAGTGTCTTACTGGATTTATTTCGTGTTGACGCCATGTATTGTTTAAAATGTGGGTGGGGACATGAAGGCGGGAGAGCAGCAGGAGGCAGACGAAGATAGGGCGGGAAGCAAGAATCCCAATGTGGCGGGAAGCAGGAGAAATTGAGAAACATTTCGCAACATTTTGTTTTATTTCGCAATAGAAATGGGACAAAGAAGAGCGAGTAATTTGACTCAAGTAATTCAGTAGCCTAGCTGAGATCAATATTAATTTTGCTACTGGTGAAGCTTTCTACTGGAAAATACATATTCACATGTTCACAGTTCACATGTTCACAGTGAATTCATTCGGCCTTAGTCGAGAAGACAGCGCCAAAAAACTTGAACGAGTTGACCGTCAACCACGATACCACTTCCACTTTTTATTTCTAAAATTCTTACCGAGCTTGTAAACGGCTAAATATAAGTCAAAAGTGTATATATTGTATTCACTTCGGAATAGGTCAACGCGTGATTTTAGTGCGTGTGTGGTCTGGCCAACTCTCTCTCTTCACTAAGTTTGTCCTTGGTCCCGCCTTAAGTTTCTTCAGGTTTCGGTTGTTCAAGGGGTGGATAACACTATCCACCGGATAAATCACTACATGACAGGGATAGTGTAGTTTGTTTTGTCAACACAGCCTACTTTATGAGAGTACAAGGCACGGAGTTGACGTCATCATCCGCAAAAATGGCGGACGATTTTCCGAGGAGTTAGAGCAACCTCGGATGTTCTTTCCACTGCTCTGAGTGGACGACCACAGCAGTCCGGTCTAGCCGTTATTTCAGGTTCAGAAAGTCCTCTTCTAGCCGAAAATGCAGGCGTTCTTCATTCGCAAAACGCCGTTTAGCAGTTTGTCAAATTCCAACCTCAAGCAATGAACATTTTGTTTTCAAATTGTCATGTTACTGAAACTGAATATTGAAGCACTTGTTTTGCATTCGAATTATAAAGCCAATTTCCAGCTTTGTGATGTTTTGACAGTTTCAGTCTCGCTAACAAATCAAATCATTTGACGCATTCTTTCAAGCACTCTGATTGGTCCAAACTAGCGTGCTTTATCAGAGTCCAAAGCACTGTGCTGACGACATTCTGTTCGTTCTGGAAACAAGAAGGACTGTACGTGTCATAATGTGCTTAATTCCTTCGCGTGCATTCGCCACTTTCACATCTCCCATAATACACGTTGTTTGCCCCCCAAAATTTTGCATAACCATCGTTTTCAATTTCTCTTGGGACATACAGTCGTCCCAAGAGAAACTTAAAATAATACTTATGTAATTTTTTTTTTTTTTTTTTTGGGGGGGGGGGGGGGGGGCAAACAAGGTGTATTATGGGAGATGTGGAAATGGTGAATGTAACTTATGCGGTTTCAATGTAATTTATTGCCCCCGCTGGGTAGTATACCATGCAAAATCTCGATTTGCTCAAAATGGGTCCGCAAGTAGTATCGGTAGATGTGATAAAATGCCCGCAAATAGTATCTGTAGGTGTGATAAAATTCTCTGCACTGTGATTGGTCAATGATGACGCAAGATAAACGATGATTGGGTGATGATGACAAACCAAAGCGTGAGCACGTGCACAACAAACGATGCTTGCAAATGTTGATTGCAGTTGGGTTGCTATAGTTTCCTTCGAGCTTTCTTGATTGCGAGTTTTTCGCCAAACACGACACGGTGAAGTTTAAGGCTCGATGAATTATTTTGTAGCGGATTTTCAACCGCTTGCAATTTTTGTTTCGTTTCCTTAGAAACGAAACTGTATTGTATTGGATTCTATTTAAGACGGAATCCGCCAGGACTTCGAGTAGTTGTTGGACAAAATTATGTACCAAAATTATTTACACCTTATTGCAAGCTTTTGTGTTACTGCTTCAAATATCTTATGAAAAGAAATCTTTTCTAACAACACCAAACATCGAAAACCAATCTCGAAGTTCCGCTGAATTCCACTTAATCGCTTAAAAGACGCGAGCTTTTGCCTATAGCTTGTGAACATTAAATTTCATTTTCACAGGCTCTGATAAGAAATTGTTGTACCAAAATTATTTACACCTAATTGCAAACTTTTGTGTTACTGCTTCAGATATCTTATCAAAAGAAATCTTTTCTAACAACACCAAACACCGAAAACAAATTTTGAAATTTCACTGAATTCCACTAAATCGCTTAAAGACAATTTTACAAAATGGCTGCACGTGAGAATTTCCCTATAGCTTGTGAACTTTGAAATTCATTTTCTAAGACTCTGATAAGAAATTGTTGTTGGTGTTATCAATGATAATTACTTACATCTTTTCCTTTTATTTAGGGTAGAAAATAACGCAATAGGATTTAAATTATTCTGGTACTCGATTTTTGTCCAACGTAAATAAATATTACTCGACTTCCTGGTGGATTCCGTCTTAAACAGTGAGGGCTACTATCCAATCAGAAGAACGCTCGTAACCACAATGTCAGCGCGGTGTACCAACGGCAAACAATCTCGTAAAAACAGGGTCTTCAAATATCAGAAAGATAATCAAAACGTCGCGCTATTGCCGTGCCGAACTAAATTGAAGAATCAAATTCGACTTAAGCGCGGCGGTAGCACGACGTTTGAAACCATTCATTTCGGCAGGCTGAATTAAGTTCGGCACGACTACTTGGCACGGCAGAGCTTGCCGTGCCGCACGGCAGTAGCGCGACTAGGTTCTAAACGGCGTGCTCTTGTTGTGCCAAACTAAATTCATAAATTATTTTAATGCATTTAAATTATTTTGTAGCTTGCTGTTTGTTTTGTTGTTTCTGATATAGTTTTAATTATCTTGGGGCGACTGCATTAAATTCTTCGACGTTTGAAACCATTGCCGTGCTAACGTCATGCCACTGCCAGGCCAAATTCATTTGAGTTCGGCACGGCAGTAGCATTACGTTTGGAACAGGCCTGAGATTCATTACAAATAAAAATATCTGACTACTGTAATGCTTTTAAGTTCGATTAAAGCGATGTCTTGGCGAAAAATGTAAAGTAAGCTATTTCCGTGTTTAATTGTTAAGTCAACATTCTAGCTATATTCTGCGAAAGAAGAAAATTCCCACCAATGAGACTGCTTGCAAGCGCAAACAAAGACACGATGCTTGTTTGCTGGCAGGAAGCCATGAAAAAGAGAAGAGAAGGGCAAATTAGGAAGTTTCTTTTCATTCTTATCCTTCCGTGATCTGGAAACGAAACACTATTTCTTTTTGAAATAGCTCCTTGTTACTTCTAAAATTCCTTACCGAGCTTGTAAACGGCTAGATATGATTCATAACAGTATTGTACGCAGGAAGCATCGCAAGACTGTACGCTTTCTTAGTAATGATTAACGTGCCGCCATCTGATCTTCATGCGAGACATAGCAAATACTGGTGTACTTGGAAAAATAAAAAACAACAGAGTTCACTTACCAGACGGCATCGTACAGAGAGTCAGCAAGGTACCCTCAAGAAGGAAAGCCAAGGTTACCATGATTTGCCAACACGAGAAATGTAGCGTCCTGAACGATGACTTTGTTGTGATGCAGTAACAACTAGTAATCTATTAAAAAGTGGGTGCGGCATTCATGTTATTATATTTACAGCAGTTTTTTGATGTATTATCCAGTTTCTATGGCAATGGAACTGCCACATGTTCTTTGCAAAATGACGCTACTGCACGCATGCGTCACAGAAAGTTTTCGTAAATTAATCTGTGACCGACCGAAGCAAAGAACGCTCAAGTCCCGAATGAAAATCTCGCTCCTCATTCTAGCAGCTAAAATGCTACTGCCACATAGTACGTATGTATGGTGTGGCCTATGGCTATCATTCGAAATTTGCCTCATATTTACAAAAATAGTTGTAAAACAGAACACAAGTTAACCAAAAAACAAGAATAAAATACTATTCAAATCAAAAAATAGAAGCGTTAAACATGAAAATGAAACGGAGAAATAAAATGAAAATAAAAACCAAAACAAAGCGAATTAAACATGAAACAAAATCAAAAGTAAAATAAAAAAGAAAATTAAAAACTGAAAACAAAATTTTTCATGAGCCTAGAGCTATCATCATAGTATACTAGGAAGCTTTGCACGAAGGGATTGTGAAAAAGAACCTGGGACGAGTTGGTTCCGCAAGATTGCGGAATGGCGAAATTTTAAGGCGAAAATGAAAGCGAAAAAAACGGACACCGTATAGGGGAAGAAGAAGGATATGGCTGGTGCGCGGAAAAACGACAACGAAACTCTTGTTGTACAACGATTAAGCGCGGAAGTGGCAGGTAAAGCACAAAAATATTCAAGAATTGGTGCACTCAAGTAAATTAAGGAATGGGTCTCTAGTTATTCGCCCAAAAACTGAGGGGGTAGTCTATCTTTTGCAGCTTTAGTTGTAGCAGCATGAAACTTTGCCAGATCCATGGATTGTCAATCGATGTCATTTTAACATGTCTAAAATATGCAAATTAGGTCACGTGACATCTCAGAGGCCAAAAATATCTTATGTAAAATAGGAAAACTTTTTCTTGCTTCCTTAAAATTGTTGTTAGTTTTATAACTTTAAGGCAATTAGTTACATCGTTTCTGTGCTTGGAAACGTTAAGATATTTTAAAAGAAACGTTTGAAAAGACAAATAACTTTTATGGGGAGACTGGGTACTAGTAGAAAAAACCGTTTATTTCCAAAATTAATCAAATATTCAACAATTGCCAAGCACAGTTTCTTTGCTGTCGTATTGCGTTCTACTTTGTGATTGGCTCAATTTGCCTGGGTAACACCGGAAACACTACCCGCGCTGTCATGATCAGTCATGATCAGATTTCCTATTACTGACTACATGAAGCTTTCTTTTAGCTTGAATTCGTCAGCTGGTAAAACAGGACCAAATGGGTTTTCCGTTTTCAAGGTTTCCTGTTTCAAACTTGCATGCTCAGAGGGAATTTGTATAATCTTTGTCGCACCTGCGCGCCTGCGTCACAGAAAGTGCTTCGCCTGCAGCTGAGGACGAAACGAAAAAAAAATAGCCTGAATAGCCATTTTCGACATGGAAATCTCACTCTACATTTTAGCAGCTGTGTTACTTCTGCCCCCTGGTACGTATGTATAATAAGACTTCCACAATAACTCAGTCGCTGACATAAAATACAGCCACTTCTTAAACAGTACCCAGTTCTTGACACGATGGTTAAGTTAATAGGCAGTACTCTCTAAAACAGCAAGCCACAAGAAGTATTAAACAACAAGAAAGTTAAAATTGCGAATCTTTACCACAGGTATCTTTTTGTGTAGCTACTTGTTAGCGCTTAACATCGCCTCGCTGACTACAGTTAAAAAAACGTGATAATAAAAAGCGGCCCCCGTGATCAAGTTTCTTACTAACTTAGCTAGAATTCTCCAGCTGGCAAAACATAGCGAATCGCAGATAATGATTTTTCCACTTTCAAAGTGTGTTTTCAATTCTTGTTATTCCGTTTGAGAGAGGAAAATGTTGCCAATAACAGCTAAAAATGTGGCAGAAGTCCTAAATATAGGTAAATATATTTTACATATCCAAAGACCATAATTTGCAAATTAAACATAATCGTAAAACTGCGGACATTTTTTTTAAAATATGAATGCGAACCACTTCTTGTATACCAGCATGTAAATCGGGCTTTTAAACTGAAACTTGATTTTTTTTCTTTTGCCGTGTTTCCGTTATCTCGGATTTACTGCTTGCCAGCTTTTTCTGTTTGATAAAAATACATGCAGCTATAAATTTGATAAAAAAAGCATGTACCTTAAAATCAGCAATGATTAACCATTCGTGTTTCAATTGTTCAGAATATATCTTTAGGAAATCAAGTTATAATCTTTAGAGAAATGATCCAAAACCGTCGAAACGGTTTGAAAATATTCCTCTTTCCTTAACGATTTTCAGTTTTACTGACCCTTTTAGCCTTACAGTCCCAATATTAAAACACAGTACAAACCCGCATTTAGACCCTGTCCTAGTGAAAAAGGACCTGTTTCCATTTTTCATTTAGTCTCGCTTTATACATAAGACGCTGTTTAGCCTCAAATTTGAAACAGGTTCTTATTTTGAAAAATTGAAGGATTTAAAGGGCGTGTAAAAAAAAGAAATAAGATAGCCTAGATTGGGTTGCATTTGTTCGGATTGAAGCCTTTTAGATATCATTTTCTACATATTTTATATAAACTATTGACTTGCCCATTATTCTACCATCAACAAGTGTCAACAAAATAAGGTGAAATAACCTAATTTCCCAGCCAACTCCAATTACGAAGGGATTAGACCCTTTAAAGCTAATTTCATGTATCATTTTATTTGGAGCAATGCAGGTTTTTATATAAAAATGGTTCAATGCGCCTTGCATGGAAAAAAGATAAAACGTAAAAGTGACAATAATATATACAAGATACAAAAATTTAAGAAACAAAAAATTAAATCTACAGACTAAACGTTAACAATAATTTAATTAAACGCTGCGTATATCATTTTAACAAATAACTTAAAAATAAAATAATATACGTTTATTTTATAAACTGACAAAAAATTGACATCTTACACTTTGATTATCTTAGGATTTAAAACATATTTTATCATACGCCATTTTACGTGCCGTACACGACAATTAAAAGCCAGTTACAACTTTGATCTGAACTGGGGAGGAAACATTTCAATGTATTCTTGTCGTAAGTGACAAAGTTGTACTGTCTTAACCGGCCTCTTGATTTGATTGACAGCTTTCTCTCTGCGATGTCACGTGTGTGTCACGCAGTCCGGGGTACCTAGCTTTGCCAGTCAGTGTGACGATATTGTCAAGTGTAATCAGTATCTGGACAGATGCATGACTGTAAATGGGTCCATGTCTATTCCTGGTGTGGGTTCTCTTCCATTCATTATGAGGAACTGCTCAGGATTTGATGCATGCGACCCGCAGAGTGAAGCTAACAGTAAGTGTCCTGTTCACTTATTATTATTATAAATGCGATGTAAGTGAAGAAATAAGTGAGGGCATAAATTATCCTAAAGGAGAACCTGTACAGAGATTTTGCCAAACTATGCCTATTCAGTGCTTATCTTTTAGGAACTTCAATTTTGAAATGAAATTAGGGGACCCCAGACTCGCTTCGTGGGTCGCTTAGGCCCAGTTCAGTCGTCGAAAAGCATAGCAGAAGTACGGCGTCAATATCAAACTAAAAATTAAGTTTGGCAAAGCAATTAAGTTTGACAAGCTCTGCCGTGCTACACAACTCTGGCACGGCAACGATTCAAACGTCGCTCTTCTTCCGTACCAAAAAAATATCATAAATTATATTAAATGTATTTTGACAGGGGTAGTTACGGTGCCGTTTTTGTTCGATCACCGCTGACTAATTGTTACGTGACGTCAGTAAATCCTGAATTTGGCACGACTCTGGCACGACGTCTGAGTCGGAGTCGTGTTGTGCCGTACTGCAGTCGAACCTATCGGCACGCCAGAAGCACGACGTCTGGACTGGGCCTTACTTCCTCTCGGAAAGCGCGGATTACTTCTTTGGTTCTCAAAACTATAGATGAAAGTTCATAACAATGCCCCTGGGCCTGAATAACAACAGAGGTACTGTTTACAACGGATTAGATTATGCTCACGATTGTTTGCTGAAATATTCTACACTGGGAATCGGTCGACAGTTATGTTTATAGAGAAAGAGAACTATTGCTCAATATAAAAGAGAGAAGGAACCCAGGGAAACCAGTTTTTACAGCAGAGGGTTTGATAGGCAATTTAAACACAAGGTGCAAACAAATTAGTTTTCAAATATGCGAGAGCTTTATAGAACATTATGTGACAGTGTTTGTTATGGATCTATTACTTACGCAACATCACAAAAAAAACAAAAACACTTTTTTTTTCTTCTCAGTCTGCAAGCTCCTGAACTTGACCACTTGTTCGGTCGCCTGTTGCCAAGGCGACCTTTGTGATCCGTATCACGTGACAACACCAAGCTCCAGACCAATTTCCAAACCAAACAATGCTGTTCATGTCACAGGATTCACCTCCACGTTTACCGCCGTTTTGTACCCTCTGGTTTTGGATGGTTTTGAATATTTTTATTAGAGAAAGACTTCATTGAGGTCACTTTCAAAATAGTCCTGTATTTGGATTGGATTAGCTTGGAATATTGCCAAACCCATTTTGAACTTTACACTAGGAGGGTTCTTAATAAAATATTTACCACTTATTACGCACTTCTCAAACTCATTAATAACTTATCGAGTAAAAACAAGGCAAATCATAACCGCGGACCCATAACACGATTCTCAGCTCCAACCCATAAACGGAGCAACGAGCACCCGCTTCACTGCCATATAGTGAATAGCCATTCCTGGAGCTCGCAGGGTAGAAAAGATGTGTGCAGGTACCAGAACAGTATAAACGTGTTAAACACGCTTCCGAATGATTATGCTGCTGACCAACAGTATCAAACCAGTTGCAGACTTCGAGACAAATTGAATTGACTGTATAGCTGATTCAAGGGAACTTATGAGGGTGGGGTGGGGAGAGGTGCACTCAAAGGAAAGGAAAGACGTGGAGCTGGATTTATTAACATTCCAAATAAAGCCCCCCACCCCCCCCCCCCCCCCTCCCCTTCCCCCATACAAACACGCACAGAGACTGGGTGCAGCGCATAATCGAAGCACGGTTAATGACAAGGCAGAGTTATCCGACAAGTCGAAAGACAATCGATTTTTATTGAAAACAAATCGTAGATTACTTCTAATACAATCTAACTAACGAAGCTTCTACGTGGAGCTTAACAAAAAATTATAAGAAGAAATACTATTATTAAAGATAGAGACCTTGCGGACAGTTACTCGAGTTTCACGCACGAAGCGATCATCAGACAGTCTGATGATCGCTTCGTGCGTGAAACTCGAGTAACTGACCGTAAGGTCTCTATCTTTAATAATAGTATTCCGCTCTGCATGTATTTACATCGAGCACTTCTACGATTGTGTGAAACCTTTTGCATTTTTCTTTCTTTATAAGAAGAAATATATATACACCTAATTGCGATAACGTTGTCAAAGAAAAAAGCAAAATGAAAAAAGCCAAATAGGAACTAATGAGGTATTAGAACAATATGTTTGAAATTCTCGGGCAGAAACGGCCTCTAAACGCCTCAAAATACAACGTGATTAATATGTATTCAGATGTAAACTCGTGAATTACCAGCTACGATGATTAAGCTAATTAATTCCTATTTGGCCTTTTTCATTTTACTTTTTAATACCACAACGTTATTGCAATCAGGTGTATATAAAAATTAAAAACTGCATGAAACAACAAAAATAACGCACGATCGTGAAACGCGTTATTTCTCTGATTTTTTTTGCCACATTTCCAAACGAACAGGAAAAGGCATTCGCGATACTGTGCATGCTACATAAAACTTAAACAAGCACGGTCAAGGCTAAAACCAACGAAGTGGCGAAAAAACTTGCAGCCAATCCCAAAACTGTACTTGTTGCTTCCATGGTAGTGCTGTAGGCTTGGGTTGCTTTCATCGTCGACATGGTCGAATTCATCGTCGACATGGTGGAACTGGGACCTGCCAAATTGCACATGTCTCCCTCGCAACAAGTTGTCGAGCAAGTGGAAATGATCCCAGTGTCGTTCACATAATTGCATGCTGTTAAGTTAAAAAGAAAAGAATAACACCTCCGTTTTTATCTTAGTATTCTTATAAAAGCCATAGTACATCATTTCTTTTCAAGCAAAAACTAAAAAGTGGAAAGAAGGAAGAAATGTTAATCATTATAGCACGAAAGTCGGCTTAGATGTCTCTCCCATAGCTTTTGGAGTTTGCCGCGCTCTTTTAACACTTTCACCGGCTACGTTCTCTTAGCTACACGCAACAATAAATAAACAGTTAGATCCTCGAATATATCGACACGCCCCTTTGGTACTGCACTGCACAGCATTGCACTCAGCACTGCACTGCACTACACTGCGATGAACTGCACTACATTGCACTTCGCATACACAGCACTGCACGTCATTAAACTACACCACTATACTGTACGAAAACTGCAATTCGTCGCAATGTACTGCATCACATTGCAATATGCATACACTGCACGGCACTCCACTACACTACATTGCACTGCAATGCGTCGCAATGCACTGCACTGCATTGCGCTATGCATACACAGCACTAGACGTCACTGACCTACACTGCACTACACTGCACCGTCCTGCAATGCAATGCATTGCATCGCATTGCACCTGCAATGCATTGCATCGCATTGCACCCGACTGCAATGCGCTATGTATGCATACTGCACTGCAAGGAACTGCACTATCTTTGCCGTTAGTATAATTGTACTTACCGTAATACTGACTCGATGGATCACAACCAAAGGTACTGGTGCAGTTTCTTATCTCTAGTAACATCGAGCCATTTTTCGGAGTATAATGCATTGTCAGGCATCTATCCCAATGCTGGGGACAAGTCCAGTTTCCAACATTGTCGCTGTCGCACTTTTCCGCTCCAGGAAATCCGGTCGCGTTTGTACACACTCCGCACGTGAGAGCAAAAGCTGTCAGTTAACGAAGAATAGACAAATTAAACGGGCTTAGTTCACAGCAATACACAGGAGAGGGCTCTTATTCTGTTGATCGCTTGCAACCACGTGACAAGGCGGCCATGTTGGTGGTCAAAACAATAAAAAACTTTTTTGAAGAATTTGCATGATAAAAAAGTTAAGTTCCCAGTGGAGGAAAAACTTTGCTCTTGTCCACCAGCATGGCTGCCGTGACGTCAGTTGCAAACTAGCAACTTCCTCAATCGGAAAGGGACCTTTTCTGGGTGAGGAAATAAAACAAGGAATGCACGCAGGCTATAGGAAGAAAGGATTTAAAAAACTGCTGTGAATTCCCGTCAAAAATATGATTGTGAGCCTCAACAATACTTATTTATTTAAATAAAACTCCACAGTTCTCGGGATGAAGGCACAGTCAACAAGCTAGTCCTGACTAAAGAACGCAAGCGGACTTTCAACTGCTCCAATCATTTTTTTTTATTAACAGTTTATACTTTCATAAAAACTCTTGTTCTTTGGCCATTTCAATTTTACGAGAAATAAAATGCAGACAGCGGTAACAAACATCACACATGAACTACGCATGGTTTGACTTTCTTGTTTTCATTTTTGTTTAATTGGTTACCAGTACCTCGCTTTGTATTTTCAGGTTTTAAATCTTTCTTTTTTTGTAACCGTCACTTCTGAAGACGAGTGCTATAGCATGCAAAACGTCAAGTAAATTTTATAGATTATTTTTCAAACCATGCGTAGTTCATGTGTTATGTTAGTTGCCGCTGTCTACATTTTATTTCTAGTTTATACTTTACTCATTAACAGCCGAAATTTCTAAATTATCGCCTTTCACTCCCGCGTGATAACCGAGTATGAAGTGAAATTTTATACACTAATAAAAGAATTAGTGAGAACAACTGCTAGGCTCGATTTCCGCCGTCCTCTCGTGTTCGGTCTTTCCTCCCCTCGGGGAGGAGCGCGGACTCATTCAACGAGCAACGGCTGGTAATCGAGCCTAACAACTCCTCGCCGTGCCCAAATAACGGCATATAAAAAAATTATTTCAGCAATAGACCACACTTTCTAGGGGTTTACCGGCGCAATAAACCCCCCTCGGGATGTTGGGAGAACACGAGAAAAGCTTGTAAATCACGAGCCGTCAGGCGAGTGATTTACAAGCTTTTCGAGTGTTCTCACAACATCCCAACGGGGTTTATTGCGCCGGTAAACCCCTAGAAAGTGTTGGTCTATTGCTTTTATGAACTAACTATCGAAAACGATTTTTAGAAATATGGGAATCTATTTTATATTTCGTGATGAACAACCTTGTTCTCAACATGTTTATCGGATTAAGCAGTAAACCAATCACAGCAGCTGAAAAAATAAACACAGGTTCAGCTTCACCGATCGCTCACACCAAAATCAACGAACCGTTTCGACGAAAACGTTTAAGCTGTAAAAGTAATAAGAAAGGGAAGAGAAAGGCAAACGGTAAACGGAACAAAGTGTATTCAACGATTTAAAATTGCTTTTTTACAACGAAATTTTAGCAAACTGTGGCCGGACTCAGTCATCGCGAAAGCGAAGGACTACACGGAAATTCTGCAAGTTTACAAACCTCACAGACCGCCGAAATTATTTAGAATAAAGGTTAGTTTCAGAAACTCTGCTTCGAATATTTTATTTCGAACTTATTTGTCACGTAATTTTTTGTTTCCGCCAAGCCACAGACTTTATAGAAAGCACTGAAGTTGCATAAAACTAGAATTAATTCAAGCGCGTACAAGAACACAGTGTGAGTTTCTGCCATCGAGATAATTCAAGTAAGCTTTCAACGCGATCAATTTGAAGTAGTTTTTTTTTCAAATAAGATTTTTGAGTGAATGTTGAATGAAAAGATGTCCATTTACTTTTATTCCAGCTCGGTCAACGAGTAACTGTTTATTGTGTTCCTTCTCATTTGATTGTTTCTGCGCTATGTTTTGTTTTATTTTCTTCTACCTATACGCTTAGTTCTTTCACTCCAAAAGCGACGGGCGGCAAAATTCATTGTTGTGAACCACCCTCAGTCATGATATTCATTATGATCATTTATTAGAATCATATCTTCTGTTTTAATCATCAGATAGACCAAAATTAGACATTAAACTAACCTCATTAAATTATTCGTCCTTACGCGTAGTCGAGCGTAGTGCTGCCTTGTCGGGGAGCGGGAGTTTACCGGTACAATAGAACATAGGTTTTCGACTTTTTTGTCCAATCAGAGTGCGCGTAGTATCTGAGGTTAGTTCATAAATACCAATAGAAAAATAAGTTGGCACAGCGAAGAGTTGTTCGAACTTAATTTCTTTTCATAATGTAAAATAATATAGTTATATATTTTATTTCAGAATAAAGTTTTACGTGAAATATATATAGTACTGTATAAACGTTTTTGTAAAATTTGCAAATATATTAATTCCCCTCTAACGAAATGCCGCACTACAAGAAAGAGTCTTTGTTTTCGTTGATCGGATTTCAAAGAGAGGACCAAAAGCGACAAGAAAGAAAGTTAAAGTTTCCATTAAAAAAAATATATATATATATATATTTGTCGTCTCGAGGAACAGAGCACTGTGCGACAGTAACTAACTGTAGTAGTGCTTTCACCGTCGACTGGGTGATGAGTATGCAGATTTTAAGTTTAATTACAGTGGAATCTTCGACAGGTGTGAATTTCAAATTTCATTGTTTCTTCTTGCAAGATAATGATGGCAAAATCTATCAAATGCTTTTATTTTAGTTCCTTCACAGTTCTTGCAAATGAACGTAAAACGGCACGTTTGTTAGGGCTTGCCGTTATCATAATAGTCATAATAAAGACTACTGTTGTTAAAATAGTCGTTTGTATTATAATTTTCATTAAATTTCTCGCTTTGTTTGGATCCTATAATATATTCTGTTTTCGTTTCATTCCTATAAAGAACTTTGTTTTGCATTACAAAGCGGACGCCTGTATCTTTCGGATAACTCTTTCTGTGCCCAAAGTCGCGGGTACGCACTAACTCGAATGCACGAAGGTGCTGCTGTATGTTAAATATAATTTGCATTTAGTGAAGTGAAGGATTGAAAACAAAACAGGCCGCTCTTTCTACAAAACTGTTACGTAATCATCTCACGCGAAGTTCGATTTCCATAACCACTGAGTCGCAAGACAACGCTGTTCTTTATAAATTTTGTTATCTCATAGTTTGCCATTTCTTTAGCACACAAATGATCTCAATATTTTGGTTAGTCTTAACACCTCAACCATGTAGAAAAATTAAAAATCGTACTTTCCAAATCGAAATGCCATGGCAGTGAACTCACACCCTTAGAGTAAACTCCACAACAAAGTGGCCGCCGTGTTACGCTCTGTGGAACTTTCAAGTTAGAGGGTTTTTTTCCCCTGTCTTTTAATTTGGTCGCAGCGCTTCGTTGTCTCGAGTAATGAGCCTAGCTTTATATATGATCGGTGAAACTGTTTCGAAATAGGCTGGTTAATTATACCAACATCACCAGGCTGAACGCTTTCATACCGCAACCTGATCATCACAAATACTGACGTACTTAGCAAAATCAAACTCCGTTGAGCTCACTTACCAGACGGCATCATACACAGAGTCACCAAGGTACACACAAGAAGGAAATTTGAGGTTTCCATGATTCGCCAACACGAGAAACGGAGCGTTTTGAACAATGATTTTGTTGTTAACAGCTGCTAATCTGTTAAAGTAAGAACTGGGCGTAGTTCATCGTATTCATATTATTATATTTATTGGGTGGACTGAAAAAATCTGTATTTGCATAACAGTGGGGGCCCCTTTTTGTGAACTACACATCGACGGAAGGGGTATGTACAATCCTATTGGTGGTTTTCACTGTCGCCAACTACATCACATACGGCGGAGAACTAGAATATTCAAAATGCTCTGTTTTAAAAACGAAAGGTACAACCTAGGCTCGATTTCCAGCCGCTTTTTTCGGGAAAATGAGCCCGCGCGGGGAGGAAAGACCGAACACGAGAGGACGGCGGAAATCGAGCCTAGGTACAATCAAGCATTTATATATATTTTTAGTTCATCTAGTGACAGCGAAAGTTTAGCAGGCCTATTTATGACGTAACACGAAAACCAAGAACCATAACTGCTGTAAGTTTGCAAATCACCCCTCCCCCTTAAAATTGCATAGCACTTTAATTAAGGCGCGCCGGAGTTTAGCGATTGGTAGCCTCCTAAGCAGAAGTTCTTAAAGCTCGTCACGCATTCCAGCCCCACGTTCGTGGGGGAGGAATGCGTGACGAGCCTAAAGAACGTCTGTGTAGGAGGGTAAGCGATTGGCGCTTGTAAAAAATGGTCTTTTAGCGGCATATTTCATGTTATAAGAGAGTAAAGAAGTGCCTTTTTGTTGGCATTTCTCAAATTGGCGCGCAGTGGGTTTGCTGGGCTCGACTGCCAGCCTTTGTTCGGAGGAACACTGAACGGACTCGAGAGAGCTGCAGAAATCGTGCCTGTGTGTTTGATCGAAGGTGTTTGAAGGTGCATTTGGGGTCGCCCACTATAGCTACCTCTCGGAACGAGTGACTTCATTGGTTCCTAAAACAATAGATAGCAGGTCATAACAATGCCCCTAGCCCTGAATAACAATAGAGGTAGTGTTTACAGCGGGCGAATGAAAATAGAGGTTCCAGAGAGGTAGTGCCTTACTGTGCGAGGAGAAATCTAGAGCGAGTCTTACGTTTCAGTCACTTGTGGAACCGTTACTCGGGAAAAAACATGGAAAGCTTATAGTGTTCCCATTTTAAGTAGTGAAAAATATGGAAAAGAACCCCGATATAGCGAAACTTTGTTATAGCGAACATAGTTGCCATTGTTTACAAAAGGCGAATGAAAATAGAGGTTTACACGGAGCAGCAGCACCTCGTATGATTCCTTACAAAGTGTTATCAGATCGTGTTCACAATTGCTCGCTAAATCCACGTTTCTGACGATTGTCTCATATTTTATACACTGGCAATCGGCCTAAACATTTCTTTTTGTGCACAAAGAAAGTAAATGCTCAATGCAAATCAAGAGAAAAAATAGGGAAACCCAGCGAAACCAGTTTTTACAGTTGAGGGTTCGATAGGCATGTTAAAACACAGGGTGCAAACAAATTAGTTTTAAAATATGCGAATGCTTCATAAAAAATTATGTGACATTTTTTGTCATGGATTTATTACTTACGCAACATCACACACACACACAAAAAACATTTTTGGGTAAGCTGAGTAAGCACTTTCGCAATGATTCTCAACAGAATTTTGTGGTTACAATTTTCTGCTGCATTGTTGTCTGTACTAGGTGCGAAAGTCTATGTTGCGCACTCTTAATTTGCTGTTTATAAGGGCCGGGGTACAGGAAAATTCCTGTATCATAAAGAATCATTGTTTTCCAAGCTGGGGTACGACCCGTCTTCCGAGGATTCAGACCGACAACAATGGTAAATAATTAAAACCTTCACATTTGCTTCTTTCTGTTGCTAACAACCAAACAGTCTGTCATATATTGCTATAAATATTGAATATTTTAATGTCGACCTGCTTATGGCGGGGAATCCCCGAACCAGTTGTTAAATGGAAAATCAGCCACGAAACGCTGTGGACCGATTTAGAAGCGACCAAAATGTTTACGGTTGCTATCTGCGGTTTTTTTTTACGACTTTAAAGGTCAATATTAGCAGAATTAAACTAAAACATGGCGATGCTAATAAACACAGCGCTGTGGACACACTCACACAGTGAAGCAATGTCACAATATCATAATATTTGTCGTATTGCAATATATTTTATATTTCGTTTAAGGAAGCTGACCAAAAAAGGGAGATTAATATATATTATAAAGTCTAATTTATTGAAACGTTTCCTGTAAGAACAAGAGTACTTGTGGTACATACTTTTCGACTGCCTGCGTGTAGACGTCCCTTGTTTTCTTCGCTTCAAGGAAATAGAAATCATCTGCACGCAGGCTAAATCTTAAACTTTCTAAAAGTCGTTCGCTTTCCGTCTCCGGTTTGGCAGTAGTTCTCGCGCTTCGCGCTCTGTTAGCTCGACTTGTAAGCAAGTCTAGCTAAATCTTCGACAAGGCTGTTTGCAGCATAGATAACGCTATGTTAGTTTACACAAGACTGCCTGGCACAAGATATTCATTTTATGAAAATTAGAAACTGCTCCCATGAATCACTCGAACGGATTATACACATACACAGGTTATAAAACTGAATTTCCTAATTTTTTTTTGTTACGCACAGTTATCGCTGCTGTGTGACAAGTGAACGTTCTGATCAATAATTCAACTAGCTTTTGATCTATGACTGTAATGAGTTTATTCCGTTCCAAACTAACAACTACAGGCTGAGGTGAATCTAAACCAGACAAGAGTTCAAAAATCCTAAACACGATTACAAAATGTCCGACAAACGCAACGAAAAACTAAACCACGAGAGATTTTTACACAAGATCACGTGACTCAAAATGTCAATGTCAATAGAGGGGGATCCCTTGAATTCCGCACACCCCCACCCCCAATGGACCGAAAGCATTGGTTAATGTCCTCGACTCACTGTTCAGTAAGAATAAGGTCTACAATAAAGGTATCTCAAATCTACCACAACTGAGTCATTGTTTGTTCTCTATGCAACTTTGTCTTTAATCCAATCAGCTCAACCAATGGGACTGTAAGCATTGGTCCATAGTCTCCTCCTTTCTTCTCCTGCTTGAGCGGCCCGTCTCCGCGGTCGCGAGGGCATCTCGTCCGGTTGTGCTTGGACAGACTCCAGGTTTCTTTCATTCCGTACACTTGTGTGCTCCTCAGGCTGGCTCTCCGATTCCTCCACAACATCATCTAGAATTTCCAGGGGAAATAGTCGTTGAAGGGGACGACGCAGAAAGGAAATCTTTCCTTTATCAGCGATGCGCACCACTGCCCCTCTCGTCTTCTTGTCGACTCCCTTAATGAGCTCATGCACGACTCCCATCCTCCATTTCGCACGCGGAAGAGATTCATCATGTATACTGACAACGTCACCAATCTGCATAGTCTCGCCTGTGGAATTTAACTTCAACGTGTGAGATTCTCTGAGAGTTGGAATGTACTCGCGTCTCCAACGGTTCCAGAAATGATCCATTAATTTCTGTAAATATCTGTCTCTCTTTGTGACTGTTTCTCGGGTACTGGGGTTGTCTATTCCACTTCTGGTCACATCTGGTAATGACAGCATCCGTCTACCACTGATTAGATGAGATGGTGTCAAAGGCTCCTCCAGGTCATCTGGATACAAGTAGGTCAATGGCCTGGAGTTCAGAATACATTCAACTTCAATTAAGACTGTCAAGAGTTCCTCATATGTCAGGCGAGCCTTTCCAAGAGTTTTCTTTAGACAGCGTTTGGTACTCTTGATCATCCGTTCAAAAAATCCCCCCCACCATGGGGCCTTCTCAAGATTAAACTTCCACTGAATTTTCCTCTCCAAAAGAAACGAAGTGACATCAGGGTCACTGAAGATCCTGGTTAATTGAGTGGCGGCTGCCTTGAATGTCTTCGCATTATCAGATATGATAAGTTCTGGAATTCCTCTGCGGGCCACAAATCTTCGAAGACATCGAATGAATGCCTGGGTTGTGAGACTTGGAGTGAGCTCAATGTGTATCGCCCTTGTACTTCCACAGGTGAACAAGCAAATGTAAACTTTAGTGACTTGAATTTCCTTTCCAAAGACCGATTTCACAAACAGCGGTCCAGCAAAGTCCACTCCTGTGCTCGCAAAGGGGCTTCCTTCTTTGAATCTGAATTCAGGCATATCTGAGGAGGGCTCGACCTTGTATGATCTTCCTTCATGTCTTCTGCACACCACACAATTGTAAATCTGTTTTCGGACGACTTGCCTTCCCTTGGTCAGCCAGAAACGAGATCTTATTTCCGTCAGTGTTTCTCTTACTCCATTATGCATCACCCTGTGGTGACAGTCTCTTATTATGAGCCTTGTAATATGGTGATCACATGGCAACCATGCTGGGAATTTGGCTGATTCCGGTAGAGACGAGTTACAGAGTCTTCCTTTGCACCTGAAGATTCCATTCTTGTCCGTAATTACACCCAGCTGAGCACACTGCTGTTTGAAATTTCGGTTCAGTGGTAAAGACTTCTGAGACTCCTTTATCCACATTGATTCACAGAACAACACTTCTTCACTGGTCAGACTTCCAGAACTCAAAGGACTAACAGGCCTTGAGGATCGCGCCTTGATCTTGTTCACAAAGCGTATGACATACGCAGTTACTCTACACAGTTTGCTAAAATCACTGAAGTCTTCACAGTTCATGACATGTGCTATGCCCACTTCTGGTGTGTTTTTCACGAGGAGAACACTTGATTCTTCTAGGTCTTGCACTGCTTGCACCTTCATTTCCTTCAAGCACTCTGGTGGTGGTTGAGTCATTTGTAAATCATCTTCCCTTTGCTCTGCTTCTTCTTGATGAGAGATCCATGTTGGTCCAGTCCACCAAAGAGTGTTGTTTACCAGCGATAAGGGATTTACTCCTCTTGATGCTAAATCTGCTGGATTCTCCACGCCTGGAACATGAGCCCATACATCTGTTGGCAAGAGCTGTCTGATTTCTGCAACTCTGTGGTTAACAAACTGCTTCCATTCTTTATTCTTCCCTTTGATCCAATACAGGACATTCTTTGAGTCTGTCCAGCAGCGGAGACGACTGACAACGAGGCACTGTTCTAGTGTTGTCTTGATCCGGGTAGCCAACCTTGCTAGGATCAATGCAGCCAAAAGTTCCAACCTCGGAATGGTCTGCTGCTTCAAGGGGGCAACACGAGTTTTTGAGGCAATCAACTGCACCTGGGTTCTGTTTGGGGACCTTATTACCAAGTAGATCACTGCTGCATAGGCTGAGGTTGAGGCGTCGCCAAAGCCCTCCAGCTCAAATGCAAGTTCCTCAGTACCATGTTCTGAAGTAACACATCTGGGAATCTGAATAACATTCACCTGTTCCAGTTCTGATATCAACCTCATCCATCGGGCTTTCAGTTCTGAGTCAAGTTCCGCATCCCAATGATAGTTTGCCTTGCAGAGGTCTTGTAGAAGAATCTTCATTTGTACAATGATTGGCGAGATCAAACCCATCGGGTCGAAAAAACTTGCTATCACTCTGAGTACATTGCGTTTCGTGGGGATAAGACCTCGTGCAGTTTCCACATGTGTTTGAAACTTGAACAAAAACTCATCATTGAAATAGTTCCAATTAGTTCCTAGAACCTTCTGTTCAGTGTTGACATCCCTCTCTTCAAGACCACCAACCATGACTCTATTGAATGTCTCATCATCTTCAATGAGCTGATTTCCCTTCTCCGTCCGGATACTGACTTCCTTCCGAGATTCCATTTCCTTGATCTTCTCCATGAGGGGCCTTGAGTTAGTCAGCCATTTTCGCAAGTTAAATCCTCCGTGAGACATTCTCTCTCTTGACTTGAGGTAAAGTTGGTATGCCTGGTCCACATCTGCAAGGCTTAAACTCAGATCATCTACATACAATGAGCGAAGCATCTGACTGACGAATTCAGGATCTTTCTTTTCATAACTGATGATGTGGTTGCGCAGAGTTGCATTCAACAGAAAGGGGCTTGAGGTGACTCCAAACACGACTCGTGCAAATCTGTACTCCACAATGTTAGGCTCTGCTGAATTCACAGGAAACGCAGGACGTCTCTGTCCTCCTCCTTGACAGCTATCATAAGGAAGGCCTTCTCTATGTCAGCAACAAGTGCAATTGGCTGGATTCTGAATCTTATGAGAATGTCAAGAATGTCAGGAGTTAATGATGGTCCTGTATGAAGGCAATCATTTAATGCTGGTCCATCTTCTCTTGCTGATGCATTGTACACAATGCGAAGTTTGGTCGTCACCTTGTCCTCTCTTACGACACAGTGATGAGGGAGGTAATGTATCTGATGACAAGACTGGGTATTCTCCGACGGAGTGACTCTTTCAATGATTCCTCGGTTAAGCTGATCCTTAATCACACGATCATACTCTTCGAGTTGTTCCGGTTTGAGTTTGAGTCGCTTCAACAAGGACAGTAATCTTCTCTGACTCAGACCGCGATTGTCAGGCAGAGGGTCATGAGCCTCTTTCCAAGGGAGGCCTACTTCATATCTCTGATTCTTGAAAGTGATTGTCTCATTGAATGTTTCTAGAACAGAGTTTTCTTCCTGTCTGATTCCGATTGATTCCAATTCCCAGAAGGTGCGGAGTTTCTCATTAAGCTCCATATCCTGCACATCAGTCTCATCTCTGTGAGTGTCAATCCGGAGTACATGCGTTGCTGCCAAATTAACCGAGTGGGTGTCTGATCGAGGGGCATTCTCCACGGGACCAGAAAATGTCCAACCAAACTTTGTGTTCATGGCAACAGGCCCACTCGCACCCCTTTTCACCTCTCCATTTGCAATGTTCCAATACTGATCCGCTCCAATGAGAATGTCTACTGGTCGGTTCTCTTCCGAAATGCATTCTGACAAAGTGATGTCCTTCAAGTGGGTGTGGTTTTCCCTTGCGAATTGAACTGCTTGATAATTCAGTGGTGAACAAATCATTGGTACGACATGTGCTGCGATGCTTACAGTGGTGTCATTGTTAACATTCTGCAGGCACAAGTTCACAACATCAACAGTTTTCAGGTTGTTGTAGTCCGATCCAAATGTCTTGATGCATAATTTCTCTCTTGTTACTGGTTCCAGGCCCAGAGTATCCTTAAGTTGGCGAGTGATGTAAGTCTTCTGACTTCCACTGTCCAGGATGAGTCTTACTGGACGTTTTACTTGGGACTGTGCTGGGTTGAGATTTGAAGCTAAGGCGATGCAAGTTTGCAACAAAATTGATGGCTTGCTGTCAACATACATGCTGATGGCTGCACTTGGTCGTTCACTTCCTTGTGTCGGCGGCTGAGTTTCACTCGCAACAGAGTTGTCCGATACTGGTGTGCGACCGGCCATACACACGCTTGGGTGGTGTCGCTGACCACAATGTAAGCAGCCTCGTTTGGAATCACAATCCTTGGCTATGTGTGAACGTTTAAGACAGATGAAACACCGTCCCTGTGTCTTGAGTATTTCCTTTCTTTCACTGACGTTTGCAACAACAACACAGTCTATTGATCTATGGCCCTTCTTACAGAATGTACACGTAATTCTCTGACCTTCAGCGGTCAACAAAGTATCTGCAGTGATTGGAGGGAGCTTGGGCGGGTGCTTTCTCTCTGGAGTTGCAGCTGGGGTTGTTGCCATCGAATTGCACCTTTCTCTGGCTTCAACTTCAGTTTTGAATACCTTCAACAATTCATCAAGGCTCCAATCCCCAGTGTCAAAATTTCTACTAATTATTAATTTTAGTTCTTGGGGGACTTTACTTAGTAGAACTGGGACGAGTAGGCTACCGTATTGCTGAGCATTTACCCCCAAAGCTTGCAAGCCTCTGATGTGGATTTCGGTTTTGTCATACAATTGTCTGATCCCCTTAACATCACTGACCGAGCTAACCACTGGCAACTTGAGTAAATTATCCATATGAGAGCTAATGATTAACTGTTTGTTTCCATACCTTTGCTCCAAGATTTCTCTTGCCGACTGATAATTTTCCGATGTTGATGATAGCCCTTTAATTGCCGATGCGGCTGGACCTTCCACAAGAGACCTCAAATAGTTCATTTTGTCGATGTCGCCGAGTTTCGGGTTTGAGTGAATGGCGCTGTCAAAACAATCAATGAACGCCTGCCACTCCGTCGGTCGACCATTGAACTTTTTCATTTGTAATTTCGGTAGTTTGGCGTGAACTTCAGCGTTCGAAGCTGCTGTTGCTCCATTTGAGAGTATTCCAGAGTGGGGACTTCCAGTTAAAGCGCTTGAGGTTGAAATCGGCGGGGAATTGATCTGCAAAGATTTAAGTGTCGAGTCGATGCGAACCATCGCCCACGTGATTTCATCTGTGATTTCGCTCGCTTCGGTGACTTCGTTTACAATAGCATCATCGCCGTCTTCATCATCTATGAGTTCCAAAATCTTGTTATCGAGGTTTTTCAAGGTGTCGAGCTTTTCCCTGAGTAAAATCTTCTGTTGAGAAAGTTGATCCTGTAACGACGGCTCGAAACTGGAGATTGAATCTTCGACTTGCGTGAGGAGTTTCTGTGCTCGATGACCTCCGCGGATTTTCCTTTGTTTCTTGAGTCCTTCAGCCATTGTTGTTCCAGAATCCGACTCCGAAGGACCATGTAATGAGTTTATTCCGTTCCAAACTAACAACTACAGGCTGAGGTGAATCTAAACCAGACAAGAGTTCAAAGATCCTAAACACGATTACAAAATGTCCGACAAACGCAACGAAAAACTAAACCACGAGAGATTTTTACACAAGATCACGTGACTCAAAATGTCAATGTCAATAGAGGGGGATCCCTTGAATTCCGCACAATGACGTCAACGTTTCAATTTTAGCTTATTTTCTATTCGGCAGTCAATCATCAAACAGTATTTAGACAAGAGACTTATAGACCTCCATTACCTGCTTGAGTGACAGCTGCCAGTCGTGGAAATTAATAAAGTGGCCAATTAATATCAACTTACTATTTACCTATGGCTATCTGTGAAATGCCCACTGAACCACGAAAATTAAAAACTATAACAGTGAACGAAGAAATAACGGAGCAAGACGTACAAAAAGCTATCTTGCTATAACAAAATTACAGCATACGTCGTTGTTTGTTTGATTTGTTAACTAAATGTACGTATAGCAATGTTTTCAATGTAAATAGCCTTCCTTTCCAGTTCTTCCATTGCCTTGCTTATTACTGCCGCGGCGCCCTTTCTTTAAACTTGCATCAGGCCATCAACATCTTCTGTGCACTGAAATGGGATTCTCTCTAGGAAAAAAAATCGTAAACTGCAGGTCAATACGAAAAAGAAAAAGCTAAAGGCCGACGAGCAATTTTCTTTGGAGCCCACAATCACCGCGTGCACTTTGACAGAATAGAGTCAGGAAAAAGAGAGATCAAGAATCTCAAGCTACACTAATTCAAAGCGTTGTTACAAAATAAAATGTATCCTCAGTTCAATAGCTTTTTATAACTTATCTTTAATCAGCTATATATTCTCACCTTCGTAACAATAATTCTCAACAGGTCCTCTCTTTTTGCTGAGTATCCCTCGTGATGCACAGGTGAAAACACCAAATGAACGATAAACACCACTTCACCAATTCAAGCAGGCATCGATATATTCTTCTGCAGTAGCGCGTGAAAAGCATTTTTTCAATAGTGCTCAGTATTTTGAATTGACCGTAAACTCTTCGAACAATGTTCTTCTCCTACTTTTTCTCGGCCACTCGCGCTTGTTGGATATGAGATCGTGGAATAATTGTTAAATAGCCGATGTGGACACAGTCTTTTAATGGATACCCTGCATTTCAAGGTCTTCAAGAACACCTGCTAGTTGTGGCCACTTTTTCCCTCGAGGCATCTAACTGGCAGATTTCGTTTCTGCGCGTATTTACAGGTATTTCGAGAAACGTTGTCGGAAGAAACCACAAAACTGCCCAAGCCAATCCCGAAAGGTAGTATGGGTAGACGTATTGAGCTACTGCACGTGTTGAATACTAATGAGATATAACAAAATAAGCGCGAATTTCAGGTTTTCTTTCTTTTCAGACATGCAGAAACAGTTTAGAAGAATTTTCCTCACTCAAAGAGTAGTAAAACCGGAGTCAAACGAATACCAGCTCGGGCGCACCTAAATTTCTAACCTCTTCAGGAGACTATAGTCAGGGAGCTAAAATCAAAACACGCTCGCAAACTCACGTGCCTTGATTTTAGCTCCCTGACTATAGTCTCCTGAAGAGGTTAGAAATTTAGGTGCTGCTCGCAAGTATTCGTTTGACTCCGGTTTTACTACTTGGAGGGGGGCAGCAGGGCGGGACAAGTAATTAGAGAATCGGCACCGAGCAGTAAAACACAGAGATGGGAAGAGGAAGAAGCGGTCTAATGGAACAAAGCATGAAAAAAACAAAATTCCAAAAAAACAGAACGAGAACAGATTTTGAAATATATCGCACAGTCAACCAAAACCAAGAAAAACCGCCACCAATTGCAATAGATCACATAGTGGCGCAAATGCAAAAAATGAGCCCACAAGATGTAATGAATCTTCTTTTACCAAGCAATTAGAGAAACACACCAACAAGTTAACAACAATTAATTATTAAAAAATATTTTTCAACATAATATACAATGGACAAAATAGACCTCGAATCTCTCAAAGATGTAGACCTTGAATCTCTCGAACAAGAACTTGCAAAAATAGACCCCGCAGAACTGCGGTATTTATCGCAACTTATTTCAGAAAACGTGCCCGCAGTGAAAAAGATAATAAGGAAGGCGCTAGAAGAACCAATTCCAGAAACCGCAAAGAAGCGTTTACGACCACCATTACAACCAAAACCTTACCAACCAATAGCACCACCAAGAAAAAGGAACAAAAGACAACAACAACTTCTGAAACAATTTGACCCCATTAAACCGAGTAACATAAGAAATGTAACAAACTACCAGAATGAGATTCAGAATCTGTATGAAGACACAAAATTTGAGGGTGAAGAGAAAAGCGGGAGGCGGTACAAGAGATGGCGCATTATAAAAGATCTGAATAAAGACCAAACAGCAAAATTCATAGATAAAATAAGAAGGGAAGTAAGAACATCATTTTTCACATTTTACGTTTACGCAATAACTTTGCGCAACATAGAAGACGGCACCTTTTTAACCTTCTACCAAGCTGAAAAACGCTCGCAAAGGATGAACAAACTAGAAGACGCGGAAAACTGAATAGGGGAAAAGGAGGCAGCACGTCTGGAAATAGATAATATCGAAAGACCAGACACAAAATGGGTCTTCGACCACTTCTTCGCAGTAGATGTAAGAGTTGTGATTGACCGCCAACCGCTGTTGGGAACAGGCCCATTGCCAGACTGGCTGCGCAACCTTGCACGTGGGAATCACGCAATGGTGACGCTGGACACTTATAGAGATAACCTGTGTTTATGGCGCTGTATTGCTGTGCATAAAGGTGCAAGGCCAGATCGAAGCACAGAAGCAGCCCGCAGTCAGGCCAAGAGTTTCTTCAAGCTCCGCGAAACACCGACCAATTGTGTAAAAACCTCACTAGATGAAATAGAAAAGGTAGAAATGCACCTGAACAAGGGAGTTGCTGTTTCAGGATGGCTCGGAATAAGAGTTTACATACCAGAGCGTTTAGAAGATAAAGAAGTAGTATGGCATCTGATAAGAAACCCGTCACCAAAGTTAAAAAACATAATGACAATAGGAATTCACGGGGAGCACGCCTTTTTGATAAAAGACATAACAAAGTTAGCGAAAACTTACGAATGCAACCATTGCCACGCAAGATTCACAAAGGTTTCAAATCTTCAACGTCATGCAGAAAGATGCGCCCAAGGGAAAACTGTAATAGATTGCCCAGGAGAAAAGGTGGAAGCGCCACAGTCAGCTTACCAGAAAGCATTTTATCCGTGGCATAAAGCATCAAAAGAATCAATACAGTGGTTGGAGTACGTGGCAAAGCACTGGAAAATTCCAATAGCCCACGCAATGTCAGGGCACGGAGGAGAGCGATGGGTAGAGAACAGGCCAGTTGACGGGTATAACCATGAGAGAAAGTTAGTTCTACAATATCACGGATGCCACTGGCACGGGTGTCCAAAATGTCACCGTGATCGTAACACAGTAATAGAACATTGTGGAAGAACAAGAGAAGAACTTTACCAAGCAACAAAGAGGAGAACGGCATATCTCCGAAAGAAAGGCTACAAAGTAATAGAGTGTTGGACGTGCGAAGTCGGAGACAAATATGTAGAAGAACTCCCAGAAGCAAAAACAAAAAGTTACCCGCACGCAATTTTGTATGATTTTGAGGCATACGGAGACAAAAATCAGCGGAAGGAGCTGACAGACAGACTCACAATCGAGAACGTACACGTCCCAGTCTCGGTTAGCATCGGCGACACGCATGAAAGAGAGCCAACCCATATCTGCGAAAAAGATCCCACAGAGCTGATTCGCAAGTTCGCAGAAGAGTTAGAAAGACGCGGAAAAAACATCAGGAAACGAGTAAGAGATGAATTTATGCCAGCAGACATCACCCTGCTGCCAAAAGACCAAAAGAAAAAAATAGAAGAATGGTGCGACCAGGTCCCAGTACTCGGCTTCAACTCGGGGAAATACGATCTCAATCTAATAAAGGCACACTTCGTTAAAAAGCTGGCGGACACAGCCAGCAAAGTCAGAGTGGCGAAGAACAGTAACAAAATAATGTTCTTACTAACATCAGGCTTCCGTTTTCTAGACATAATGAACTACCTCGGCCCAGGAACCTCATACGAGAAATGGGTAAAAGCCTACGACTGCGAGACAACAAAATCATGGCTCCCATACGAGTGGTTCGACGATATAAAAAAGCTGGATTACCCAGGATTGCCGGATTACCCAGATTGGTACTCAAAATTGAAAGGAGGCTTCACATTAAAACTGACAGAATGGAAAGCCTGCAAACGGACGTTCTGGGAAGAGGGGATGAAAACGTTTAAAGACTGGGTGCGGTACTACAACAATCTAGATGTAGCCCCAGGATTAGAGGCGCTGGAAAAGATGAGAAACTTCTACACAGAAAAGGGGATCGACATAATGAAAGATGCAGTCAGCATCCCAGGAGTAAGCTTGCACTACCTGTTAAAGGGAGCAATAGAGCGCAACGCAGAACTATACGCCCCAAGCAAAGAAGCATATGAGATGTTAAAAGAAGCTGTTGTAGGAGGGCCGAGCCTCGTTTTTACAAGGTACCATGAAGTGGGAAAAACCAGAATAAGGTCACATCAAGTTGCAAATCCACAACTGTGCCAAAACATTCTCGGCTACGATGCCAACGCGCTGTATCTCTCAACAATGCTAAAAGATATGCCCTGCGGAAAGGAAAGAGTTGAACACTACGATGACGATATGGTAATGCCCATGGTACTAACGCAAAATCTCAAAGAAGGAAGCTGGTTCGGGTTTGCGGAAGTAGACATAGAGATTCCGAAGCACTTACACCCGAAGTTCGAAGAAATGTGCCCATTCTTCTACAACAAAGTGGTGCCAGCGGAAGCAGTACCCGAGCATATGATCAAATACTTGACGGACACAGGCAGAAACCGCGGAGACGGGAGAAAACTCGTGGGAGCAATGTCGGCACAGAGGATACTACTATATGCACCGCTGTTGAAATGGTACATAAACCACGGGGCGGAAATAACAAAGGTATATCGGACAATTGACTACAAACCGGCAAAAATCTTTCCCTGGTTCGTGGAACAGGTCACGGAGGCCCGCCGGACAGGAGACGTGGAAAAAAGCAAAGCACTGCTGGCGGATATATTCAAACTGTTGGGAAACAGCGGCTACGGAAAGCTGATCGAAGCCTTAGAGCGGCAAACCAACGTAATCTACACAAAAGATGAGAAAGTGGTAGACAGAGCGCTGAGAAGCGCGTATTTCGCCAATATAGGTGAGATAGGCGCGGCGTATGAGTTAGAAAGCCGGAAACCGCGGATCACAATAAGACGCCCATTTCAGATAGGGATCTCGGTATATCAGCTGGCCAAGCTGCGGATGTTAGAATTTTATTATGATTTCTTGGACAGGTACATAGACAGAAAAGATTTTGAGCTGATCCAGATGGACCCAGACAGCAACTATATGGCAATATCAGGAAAAAAGCTCGAAGACATCGTAAAACCGGAGCTGAGAGAAGAATTCGAGAAAGAAAAAAAGAATTGGTTGGCATGGGACAAGTGGAGTGGTAGAACACCCGGTCTGTTTAAGCAGGAGTTTGAGGGGGAGCGGATGATAGCGCTCTGCTCCAAATGTTATTATGCGGACGATCGAGGCGAAAAAAAGAAGCTAAGTACAAAAGGTATGTCTAAGAACCAAAACGAAATAAACTGGCATCGTTTCAAGGCAGCGTTAGAAGGAAATAAGGATATGGCAACAAACAGAGGGTTTCGGATGCGGGATGGAAAAATAGTAACTTACGAACAGGAGAAGCTGGGGTTGAGTGCATATTATGACAAACGATGGGTGCTGCCAGATGGCATTCACACGGAACCGCTGGAGTACCACCAAAGAAACTTTGCAGAATAAATATAATGGACGACATAATCGACAGAATAAAAACACTCGGACCCCATCGCGAACGTATCATGGGAGAATACATCAAAATGAAACTCAGACAGCGTGAGAGGCTCGGTTGGGACCAGGTAAATAACCAAATTCGGAAGAATGTGAGGTATTTCAGCAAGCTAAAAGTGCAGAGCCTGAGACAATACATCCCATACCCGCAGAGGGTTCCGGATTACCCCACAGCTGGAGGTAATTCTGTATCCGGAGGTACCACAAGCAGTTCTTCACGTACAAAACCACGCTTAGGTCCGTCGCGCAAATAGTAGAGAACAGGTTGATTCGGTTTGGTAAAAGATCGTTCAAGGTTGTAAACTTTCAAAGACCAGATTGGATCAGTGGCTCTTTTCGCCCCGCCTTCAAGCTCACCAGGTTCGTACAAATACCGAACCATAACGATGGATGGGAGCTTTTTTTCGTTCAAACCAACAGGTCTCAAATATTTAGTTGACGGTTCTGCATAAACATTTTTTTTCTTGATTGCAGCAGCAGGTTTCATACCAATCAATCGAGTGACTTGGTTGTTCAGAGCAGAAACAACTTTGGGGAGCCTTTTTACCCACACAGTAGACCGCAGACCCTCAGGTGAACGCATTTCAACCGCGTACTGGTGGCCAAACAAACGCTCAGCCAAGGTACGATTGAAACGTTCAACAATAGCTTGGTCTCTATGAATTTCAGGGTGGCCGCGTCTGATAGAAGTTTTGTGATTTTCCATTTCTTTTGTAACAGCGCCCATAAATTCACGCCCAGGATCAACTTGCAACATCTGAGGCCACTTCAGAGGTCCACGTGTATAAATTGTCTTAAAAGCTTTGGCAACCTCATCAGAGTTTTTAGAGGTTAAAGGCTGAGCTTCTTTGAATCTGCTGGCAATATCAACAACGGTAAGCGCGTATTTGTAAGTGCTACGGCCCACTTTGTCATGTGGCAGAAAAAGAAGATCTGCCTGATGCACTTTGTTGGGCGTAGGCACGTCGAATTTTAGGCGAGGAATGTAGCGCGGTGCGGGGAGGTAAATCTGCCAGAGCGCTTGTTTGAACAACCATTCTTTGGCAACAACTTCAGGAACTTTTGCAGCAGCTGCTAATTTTTTAATGGCGGAGATACCTTTCCAGTAACCTTGTGCACTGTAGTAACGCCGCGCCAATTTTCTGTCCATTTAAATAATTATGCGCGGGCATATATACATGGCTACAAAACCTTACCTAAGGGGTGCGGGATACCCCCACAGAGAACAGCTAAAAGAAATGTTGATAAAACAGCAGGAAGCGAAAATAAAAGAAATCAAGCCGGAAAAAGATCTTGACGACCGTTACGAGGGGGAATTCTACCCTGAGCCCGAAGAGATGGGTCACCCTCCCAAACCAAAATTATGGTATTTAATTGCAGTATTAAAAAAAACCGGCATTTCTTTAGAACAGGTCGGTGACGAAATGGGGCTGACCTTTTTGGGTAATGTCATTCACCAATTCAAGCTGATGAATCTCAGGCCATGTAACTACGTTTGTTTTTTATACAACTATTTTCAAAAGGTTTCACCTATAGATTGGCCGGCGAAAAAGGCAATACTGGGAAAGCTCACGAAAAGATTGCCGAAGATGGCACAAACCAGAAATAAAGCCGAAAAAAGTTTCAACGAATGGTGGTTGGAGGCAAACACCCACCATTAAACAGAAGTTGTCTTTGATGTTCTGTTAACCTTTACCCCGCCGTCAGTGTGGTTTGAAAAACGCAGTTTTGTCTTTGCAGTAGTAAAGGTGTTGTACTTTTTCACAATATCTTGGTACTCGCCGTCAGAGATTTCACCATCTTCAAGAGCGGTTGATATGAGAGAGTTGATCATGCTCAGCATAGCTTCAGCCAGGGTCTGTATTTTTTCGTGTTTTTTCGCTTTACGCTGGAAAAATTTGATGGCGGCCATGCAGGAGGTTGACACCAATGAAAACAAGGTGGCAGTGGCGATTAAAGGCGCGCCAACAACAACGCCAACCACAGAAAGAGAAGCGGCCAACCCAGAGCCTGTAAGAATGGTAGCAACTCCGCCTGTTAACGCACATACCGTTTGACAACGCGTGTGCCACCGTTTAAACTTGGCTAGGGTTTGGTAGTAATGCACCAACTGGTTTTCAAGATTTTTCTTTATCATTTCTATTTCAGCCCGCCGGAATTTTGTTGCAGAATCCATTTTCTATATATGTGTTTAAAAAATGTGTAATCTAATCGCAATATTGGTTATGCCATTTTCCATTTTTATATACAATCCGATTACATGGACCAGTTGTATTTTTAGGGTGTGTCCAAAACTTTTTGCTGAACAGACCGGTTTTCGTGTTAAAGGCACCTTTTGCGATGTCACCACTCCAATACTTTTTAAACAAATCCTTATCACCACCTGTGACAGCCATGATTGCAGCAGCCACATCTTGAGCCGGTTGAAAGCCTGGAATTTTTTCGCCGATCTTTTTATTGATCGTTTCACCGACACCCAATCCTACTTTTTGCTTCGAGCTGATTGCGTTGCGCGCCGCGGCGTGACCCCATTGCCGTTTGTTTTTGGGAATAGCGTCAAGCGCCTTCACCATTTTTTTGTCAGCAACATGTTTGCAGCCTTTCTCATTTTTCTTTCCTGCACAGACGGCATAATCAACATCATGCTGCATTGCAACTGCGTCCGTGGCGCCTGTGGGTTGCTGGTAAATCTTTAATATCTTTCCCGTCTTGGGGTCGTAAGAAAGCTGTTTTTCAAGGGGATTGTACGGCCCTGTGTAGTTATGACCAGGAAGCGTCCACCCCTTTTTTGGCTTAGGCAGCTTGCCAATGGCTTTATGCAAATCAAAAGCCCCACCGCGGGGTCGTTCATAAAGAGGGTTTGTTGGGTCATCTACTCTATTACCCGCATAAATTCTCATATCATAATTACCACCACGTTGGGTACCCCCACTAATAAACCGTGTCTTGGTAATGCCACAACTTGCGCATTTTACTTTTAACATTCTTCTACCATTTTTTGTGGTAGTGTTTTTTTCACTTCCCGGTACGTTGGGTGTGAAACGCTTTTCCTTCACGCAGTATACCTCCATCTTATATAATTAAAGAAAATTCTCAGGCCGCTGTGTGACACCCGCCTTTCATCATATCTTTTGGTCTTAATCTGTTTGAGGCTTTAGTCAACAAATCCCCAGACAAAGCATCAATTGTGTAATTAACAGCTTTTCTCGCGATTGGTTTGGCTTTATTGGCTAACTTCTTCTGATACTCTGGTTGTCTCAGAAACTCGCTTGCAAAGTATCTTCCTTGTTTCACACCTTGCTTTGCTAAATAAGGAACTCCGTACTCAAAGAAAGCTTCAGCTGCTGTATTTCCAACTGTATCAAGAACCCCACCTCCGAACATTCTTTTTTCGGCGCGTGCAAGTTCTTCTCTCTTCTTTTTGGGTAAACCACTTCTGGTCCACTTAAATATTGGTTCCAAAATATTACCTCCTTCTTGAGCACTGACAAATCTTGTCTTGGTAATGCCGCAGCTAGCACATTTTACTTTAAGCAGTCTTCTGCCGTTTTTTGCGGTTGCAAATGTTTCACTTCCCACCACATTAGGTGTGAAGCGCTTTTCTTTCACACAGTAAACATCCATCTTTATACATTATGTGTAAAATAACCCTTCACCACAGCCTCGTTGGCGCGTGTATTTTCAGAAAACATGCTCAAAATATCTCGAAACGACCGGCCTTTGTTACGTTCGTTCAGAAAAAGCAGACAGTAGTAGCCGCAGCGCACACTGGATTCCCACTGAAGCTGGTTGTCATTTCGTAGAAAGGTCTGTTTGCCCTCGAGAATCAACTCAATTTCCCATTCCGCGGGCGGAGGTAAACCGAAAGAGTCAAAGTATTCGCGCCCGCCCCAACAGCATACCCAATGGGTGCCTGGCCCTCCAAGGTCATCCATGTTGATTATACAAGGGGAGTGGTTTTTCACGTGGATCTCGTCTCTCGCAAATATACCTTTGATGGGGATTTTCAAGTATTGGCACCATCGCTGCAAGTCATAATCAGTTAAGGGGACATCAACGAAGGCGGGCTTTTTTTTGGTCACCCCAAGAACCAATAAATGGTGGCGGGCGCATATATGGTGGAGGGTTGATGCGCATTCCCTTTCCTCCTGTTGGGGGTTTTACCCGCATGCCGGCCCCACTCGCCATCTTGCGCACATGTCTGATTTGTGTCTTGCTCATGTCTATGTCCACACCCGTTTTGTTTTTGATAGCGCGCTCTATTTTTTTGATCTGCCTGGCGGTCAAGTGCAAAGTGTCGCTACCGCCGGTTATAGCCTCGTGTTTGAATCTGAGCGTAACAGCTTCTCCTGACCCAAAGGCGCGCGCGAGGCTTACCTTCTGCCCGTCTGAAAGTGAAATCTTGTGCGGATAGTAAGTCGTCATCTCTTATATTTCATACAAAAATTATTTTAAACCATCACCAGCTCATTACCCACCTGCCTGAGAACAAGTTCGGACTCGTACAAAATTCCTGCATAAATGGTGTAGTCTTGCGCGTTGGCCGCCTCGTTGAGCTTGTAGTGGAAAACCATCTGTTTCGGGTCGTTGGTCTTGTTATCCTTGTTTTCACGTAGGTCGAAATAGAGTACTGGGTACAGCGTCCCGAAGTTGTTGGGCTGAAGCTGAACACCGGTGTTGTAGTCGTTTTTGCGGTACCGGTAGTTCTTTAAGTCATTAAGAATGCGCAGTTTGAAGTTTTCGTCGTAGTCCAGCTCCGGATAGTACTGTGAAGAGCCGTACTGTAGCCGGCAGGTCGCTAGCTTGGCTGAATTGTCTCCGTCAATGTTAAAGGTGTCAAAGAAGTAGGGGTTTTGAGTCAAGGCGTCCTTCTTCCTTGACTGTTGTATGAAAATGAAAACATGCTTTGCGTCTTTTACGCCGGGATTTATCTGCCAGGCACCGAAAGCGTCACGCCGGCTGCTGCTGGGCTGGATCAATTCATTTAGGTATGTCCATTTCTGAGGTTTCAAAAAGTTTTCGTTTGCGAGCTTCTGCCCTTCGCTGGTGAAACGCAGCATTGGAACCCACAGCTCGAAGTTTCTCACCACTACCCTACGATTGGTGCCATCGTTTTGCCAAATCAGCTCTGCATCCGATTGTAGCTCAATTTCGAACTCCATCTGCATGGGGGGAAGAAGCTTGTCACTCAGCTCTTCGAAGAATGAGTACCTGTTAAGCGGTATGAGGGTTTCAACCGTGAGGCCGGCGTGGGCAAGCAAGCCTCTTTGTCTGATTCCTAGGTTGGTGGCAGCGGCGGCTGTCACATTGCTATTCGTTGTATCCAAATACCAAAACTGATCTTTCGCTGCGCTCCTCGCAAAGTCATCAGAAAAATCCAACAAGTTCTTTATGAATATTAACTTGTGAATGTTGTCTACGTTGCCGGTAAATGTTTTTGCCTGATGATTTTACCACAAGTTTGTTTATCAGTGAAAATGAGCCGTTAATGGGCGCTGACCGGGCGTCTGCTGCAACTTGCGCGCCATCCGCGGTTGCCTCGAAAGTGAAATCAGCCCGGAAGTAGGCGTTATACCAGTCAAACCAGTTGTCTCGGTCGGTGAGTGTGAATTTATAGTTTGTTTTTACCTGGTGCTGATTGTTTCCCGGGATACTAATCGGTTTGTCTAACCCGATACGAACATACTCTGTTTTTTCCAAATGCCTGTGGCTTCTGAACATCTTGCGTCCTATATATCTTTTTAAAAAATTATTTTAATTTTCTGCTATCAATTGGTTTACTTTCAACTTTGCAGCCCGACCCGCGTTTAAAATCTGTTGCAACTTTTTCCGCGAATCCCCGCTCAACTGAGTTGCTACCCCAGGGTTTAGCATCTTCTTCAGTTTTTGTTTCGACTCTGTACTAAGTTTCTGTGGTGGGGTCTTTTTTCCCTTAGGTTTTACACTTGGAGTCTTTTTACCCTGCGGGCGTGGATCAGCAACTGAGTTGCTAACCCCACTTCGCAAAACAGCTTGTATCTTTTCTGCCCCTTTTTCGGTGGCTTTTTTCAGCATTTGCTTCGAGGCTTCATTTACAGCCTTCTTCAACGTCTGACGGGTGACCTTCTTTTTGAACTGCTTTCCTATATTCATCAGGGTGTCTCTTACAACCCCCGTACCTTTGTGTCTGTATCTATATGTTCCGTTTGGCGCGTCATAATATCTCGCCCACTCGCTCGGATGATTCATTATTATACTTATGTGTAAATTATTTTTCTTTTTCTTCTTCGATGATGATGCTTAAAGCCACGTCTTGGTCATTCAGATCTATAATGTTGTTGCGTCCGTCTGTGATTTTGATATTTATCGCATTGATTCTGTTTTTGTTCACCGGGTGCCACAGGAGACGGCGGGGCTCTTTTGAAAAGGGGTAGCTGACTGTGAGTTCAGCGGTTGAAAAAGAGAACATAACATCGCCTCCGATGTTGTCTACGGCCCTTGTAATGAGGTCACAATGGATGTAGATCCAGTCGACGCCTCTTGTTATGTTTGGCACGCGGTCGCTCCTGTTGTTCGCTCCGTCTATTGTTTTCTTGTCAAAACCCAGCAACGCGGCGAATTCACCTCCACTTAGGTCAAGCTCGTAGCCGTCCTGCAACAGAATGACCGCCCGATACGTTGTGCTGTGAAAATACAGCTGGACAATAAACTCGGATTTTTCATCCTTGGGATCCACTCTTCCGATAAGCGACTGGATGGTGGTGTTGAGACCTTTGTAATCATACATTCCATCCGGGATTGTCACGGTTTTCCAGTTCTCTGTTTTTTTCCGCCATTTGAATTCGTTGTTGTTGTACCGTTTCGCGATGTTGTACCACGAATAAGACATAGATACCAGCTCATTTAACGCCGCCTTGTACTTTTTGAAGGGATCTAAAGCGATTGGTGGGTCAAAGTTAATTGTAAAGTCATGTGACTTGCTGTTAGCGTTGTTTTGTTTGGCCAGCCGCGAGTCAAGCAACAGGTTGAAATGAAAATGGGTTGACATGTTGCTTATATAATATTACTCAAAATTTTGTGGGCTTCTTTTTGTGTTATTTCCTTTAGCTTTACCAGTAGCCCTAACATCTGCTGGACCTGTTTTTTCAGCTTCAGTGAAGTGTTGCCCGCCTGTATAGACGCCAAGCTTAAGTGTAGCCTTTCAACCAAAGCGTTTGGATCAACACTTCCGCTTCCTTCCATTTCTCTTTCTCTTTCGGGGTCCTGTTCCCAGTCGGGTTCATCATCCTGGGTGTGGGGTAACCTTACTGAAGGCTGTTTATTCCCTTTTCTCCTGTCTAGAATTTCTTCTCTTGCCTCTTTTATATCTGCCAATGTGTAGCCGTAGAATTTTGATTTTTTGCTTTTTACCACATAGGCTGGATTGTCTTTATTTTTTGTTAACATGCTGCTCAGTGTCTGCAGGTCAACCGACTCTGATCCCTTGATACCCGGTTCTTGTGGTGGCCCCCATTTACTTTCTTTGGGTTTTATCCCGCTGGGGTGTGGGGTATCCCCACTTTCTTCCATTAATTCCATTTCTTCCTCTTCAGCCAAAGGTGGTAACGGTGTTGATGTAGGAGATGGTGGTGGTGATGATGTTGGTGTTGGTGTTGGTGATGGTGTTGGTGTTGGTGTTGGTGTTGGTAGTGGAGTTTCCTCATCCGGGTTAAAATCTCCGTCGAAGGGGTTATTTAAATCAAACTCATCCATACCATAATCTGGGATTTCTTCCTCTTCTTTTGGGGCCGTCCCTACTTGGAGTTTGTCAAGCCGCGATGTGATCGGTTTGAACAACTCCTCACCTGAAACCAGGCTAAACTCTTTATCTATTTTGTTATTTTTAATTGCAGTGAGGATTTTGTCGTTCTGCTGCTCAACTTCAGCCTTTTCACCGACAAGCTTTTGCCACTTCTTCATGGACATATTTTTGCCGTATATATAACAGAAAAAAATGAAAATTCCCAATTACGACCCCAGTTTGACTACAAAAAGTAATTACAAGCGGGGGCACCCTTGTATGCCAGCAGATACCTTTCGGATGCTTATTTGCGGGCCAAGCAACTCTGGTAAGACAAATATTCTCATGCATATGCTTTACAGGCTGTTGGTCTACGACAAAATTTACCTTTGCACAAAAAACCTGCATCAAGACAAGTACCAATATATGATTGATGATTTCGATAAAAGAGTCAATCCTGCGGCTGGGTATAATGTTATTGAAGGCGCCAACGATGTTATTCCTCTTGAGATGCTGCCCACTGACAACCAAAAAATTGTAATCTTTGATGATATGGTTTGTGAAAAAAACCAAAACGACATTATCGATTATTTTATGAATGGGCGGCAGCGCAATTGCAGCGTCATTTATCTTTCTCAAAGCTACTTCAAGACCCCCAAAAACATCCGAGATAATTGCACCCACTTTTGCATTTTCAACTTTCTTCCCAGCGAAAATAACCGTATTGCTGATGAATTGGGAATTGACAGAGAGCTGCTTGAAAGGGCTACCGATGCTAAATATTCTTTTTTATACTACGACAAACCAAAAAAAACCACACTTAAAAATTTTGATGAAAATATATAGAGATGGGGTATCTTAACGGTGCGACGGGTGCAACTCAAACACATGAAGAGTCTACTTCAATCCGAGGGCAAACCGGCCCGGCCGGCCCTGCTGGTCCGACTGGCGCAACTGGACCCGCTGGCCCTAAAGGTGAAAAGGGTGACAAGGGCAATACTGGCCCGCAAGGACCTAAAGGAGATAAAGGCAATGTTGGGGAAAAAGGATTAAAGGGTGATACGGGCTCACAAGGGCCGACCGGACCTGCTGGCCCTGCGGGAGCAACGGGACCTACGGGACCAACCGGAGCTACAGGACCTGCGGGACCCACTGGATCTACAGGACCCGCGGGTTCAAAAGGTGATATTGGGCCAAAAGGTGAGAAAGGTGATATTGGGGCTTTTTCAACCGCAAACATTGATGAGGATATTCTCATGAATGACTATGCGATCAGACAGCTTGCAAATCCTACGGGTGATCGGGATGCTGTAAATCTTGGTTCAATGAAAAAATATGTGTCCACTACTACAATTACAACAGGAATTGCTCATAAGCAAAACTCCTTAGCCTATTTAATCCAAAAGGTAGGTCTTACGCCTGTAAATAATGTTGTTTCTGTTACGTTAGAAGAAGACTTTAAATCCAACATTCACATTTTGAATAAAAAAGCTTATACTTTCAATCTCGTAAGAACTAGTGTCGATTCTTTCAACTCACGTTTGGCGTTGGATAAAAAACCTCTGTCTGAAGGAGAGCACACTATATGTGTTGAGTTCTTTATCCCAAAAGTTGATACTAATTGGTTTATAAGCGCTTCAACCCCTAACCCGATTGATACTCTTAATTACCATACCAAGCATTTCAACGGTCACAGCCCGAAATATTCGCGCACCATTATTCACACGCACAAATACAAAGACAACGATGACACAATCTATCTTGATATTTCAAATCCGGGTTATGATGGCTCGTCACCACTTGAAAAGGCTGCTTTGATTATTTATGGGGCAAAGGGTTACCAAACAGATGTTGACGGCACTATTTATGATGAGGCTTTTGTTGTCGATGACAGTGGCGACTTTACTCTACAGACAAATTTAGATATGAACGGTTTTAAAATAAAAAATTACCTACCCCAACGCCTGATTGTAATAAATGGAGATTATAAAAAGGATTATGAAAAATTAAGAAAATATGGTATTGTTAAATTCGGTAATTTATTTTATACGATACCGCCCTTCCCTTGCATTATTAAGCGTGTAACAATTTTTATTGCGACGTTAGGTGGTGAAAATAAATACGAACAAATTGATATTAGGTTACGGTTGGCAAGAAATACCTGGGTCTTTGAAGGTAATATTATTACCAATAACGACTTTCAATACCAATATATGGAGCCTGTGTTAAATGACGGGGGAAAAATACAAGTACCCCGCGGGGGTGACCCAACTATTTTTATACAGGTACTTAAGCATAATTCAGCACTAAGTGTAAAATATGGTGAAGTACTGGTAAGTTTAGTTTTAGAAGTTATATAGAACTAATTAAGTTCGCAATTCTGATTTGTGCCTGCACGTGCGCTGTCAATCAATTCTTATTCTGCGGTTTTACCTCCCACGCAAATCTTTTGTTTTCACATTCCTTTGGTCTAAAATTCAGCGTAGACCAAAAAAATTTTTCAAAACAAAAGAAACCAATTAAGACCTGTCAGCTTAATATTTAGACGTTAGTAAGATTATGTAAATACGCAAAGTTCAAGAACTTTCTAAAATTTACATAATTACATATACACTTAAAGTCACGTTAAATGCTTGTCCTTTTCCATGCGATTTGCTTTATTTTATCCGAACTTTCTACTCCCGTTTGGCAGAATGAGGTTAGTCAGATTACTTATCAAGTCGTGCAAGCGATGGAAGAAGCAGAAAAAAATTAAACAGTCACGCTTGGTAAGTTAACTTCACTCGATATAGGAACTGTGTAATATAAATATTGGTTTCCTAACTTCACTCGATATAGGAACTGTGTAATATAAATATTGGTTTCCGTTCTTCTTCTCAGAAATATCACGCAACTACTCCGCTCCAAACCGCAGCGAAAGATTTCTTGAAGCACTCATCGTAGTCAGCTTCATCATAAATTGGATAGCCGAGATAGTGTCTGAATCCATTTCTAATGCACAGATTACAGAGACCATTTCGTGAACATCTGCTTCTGCCACATTTATAACAGAACAAGACCCTTACAATTTGTTTATTGCGATCGCAAACTGGAGCTTCCTTGATTGCGGCATGAACTTCGTCCCAGCCAAGCATTTTTCGCTGCCAGAGTCTTATTATAATATACTCTGTACAGATTTTTTCTCGAAGTTCAGCCGGAAGTGCTTGTATTAGTTCTAACGTGCCCATGTTTATACACTTGTTGGTGTGTTTCTCTAATTGCTTGGTAAAAGAAGATTCTCAGTAAAATTTTTGAAAGATTTCTCGCATTGGGTCTTAACCCTTAACTTACAAAAGGATCCAAGTGTGTTCAAGATCTTCATCGCATATCTCAATACAGCGTCTGGGGGTGTTGTATTCGTCTGCGTCTGGGAAAGCATAATGAATGAAAGAGTCGTTTTGTATACACGGAAAACATAGCCCATCAACGCCGCATTTTTTGTGTTTAAGACATAACATAACTTTCACAAGCCTTTGGCATCTTTGACAAAAAGGGGTTTTTTGCAATTCTTGGTGTACTTTGCCCCAGCCAAGATCTTTTCGCTGCCAGAGTCTTATTATAATATACTCCGTACAGATTTTTTCTCGAAGTTCAGCCGGAAGTGCTTGTATTAGTTCAAGTGTGCCTGCCATGTTTATACACTTGTTGGTGTGTTTCTCTAATTGCTTGGTAAAAGAAGATTCATTACATCTTGTGGGCTCATTTTTTGCATTTGCGCCACTATGTGATCTATTGCAATTGGTGGCGGCTTTTCTTGGTTTTGGTTGACTGTGCGATATATTTCAAAATCTGTTCTCGTTCTGTTTTTTTGGAATTTTGTTTTTTTCATGCTTTGTTCCATTAGACCGCTTCTTCCTCTTCCCATCTCTGTGTTTTACTGCTCGGTGCCGATTCTCTAATTACTTGTCCCGCCCTGCTGCCCCCCTCCAAGTAGTAAAACCGGAGTCAAACGAATACTTGCGAGCAGCACCTAAATTTCTAACCTCTTCAGGAGACTATAGTCAGGGAGCTAAAATCAAGGCACGTGAGTTTGCGAGCGTGTTTTGATTTTAGCTCCCTGACTATAGTCTCCTGAAGAGGTTAGAAATTTAGGTGCGCCCGAGCTGGTATTCGTTTGACTCCGGTTTTACTACTCAAAGACATGCGACCGTAAAAGTAAAGCTACAGATATAGGCCCCTGAGAGAAAAAACAAATTTTCCACGTGCAAAAAATACAAACTTGTAAATTTCCTCCAGGCCAATATGCAAAATTCCAGTGAATACCCAGACCACCTTTCGGTCTTGTCGCGTGCACTTTGATGCTTTTTCAGACAACGTTTCTCAAAATAGCTGTATATAGTTATATGTTTGTTGGCTTGTGGTACACGCTCGTCAGTGTGAACACACGGTATGAGTAGAAACGCAAGTGTACTTGGTGAGAAGGACGCGCTCGAGAAAAAGCGCGAACTCTTCGCATGCGAATTAAATGCGGCCGTCCTCCCGCAAGCAGACAATAATTCACCTTCTCAGCCACATACAGGCAGTACAAATTTAACATCCCATAATATAAGCGAAAAGGTGTCCACTGATGGAAGGTTAGACTGCATTTTTATTAGCGGGTGGTACATTGGGGAAACTTGGGCAAACTCAACCTTTTTCATAGCTGCAGTTAACTCGATTGGCCTTTCTATCGCGATGATGGAACTGCCAGATGTTCTTTGGAAAATGTACATTCTCGTCCCCAGAGCTACTCGTTTTATTTGTGCCGTTACGAGTAGCTCTGGACGCAGGAATAAATTCGAATTTTTTCATTGGTTGATGAAGAATGAATGCGCACCACGAAACAACATTTTACACTACTACGCACGCACTCTGCTTCCGGACCGGAAATTAGCAGGAAAAAGATTTCTTAGAAAAATTATGGCGACCGGCAATCGATGAATCGCACGAAACTGTTATCAATACGTGGCTGTTGTAAAGAAGCACAAGATGACCTGTGTGAGTCCCTGTGTGAGCTAGGTTTCAAACGTTTAGCACTATCAGCAGATTTAAAATCTGTCTTCGATCTTCCAAACTGCTGTAGGTGGTATGTTTTTAAAAACTCGTGTTTTTATTTTTCCATTGATTGATTTCGTGGAATATTGAAGCCTTGAGAGTCTGACAAAGTTTAGAAATTCAACAGAACTCTTCTCTATCACGTCTCCCAAAATCAAAATCCCTTTTTCTGCCCCCATACAATGTTGAATGTTGTTCTGTACACTCTGTTGTCGTTGCATGGTCTTGATCAGTTGATGTTGCAAAAGGGTTTGTATCGATCTTGACATTGTGTCTATTATCGTGCAAACTTGCGCCGTGGATTATATATATATATTACCTTGAATGCTTACAGAATTACATTGTGCAATATATATCGGATTGTTAAGGTACAAAAGAAAATAGATTATGCTACAAGTATGTTTATCAGCATACTAGATTGAAGATTTATGTGGAACACATATACTAGAACATTTCTTACATGTACAGCAGACCACCACCATCATTTCAAGACTTTCAACTCAGTAAGCTTTATCAGTGTGAGTAGAGTGTTTATAGTAAGAACAAGGAATATCAAAGTGTAGTTGTTAAAAATGTCCAGTAGTGAATTAAAAAGGGCTGTGCCAGAAAATCTAAAAGTACGTTTGCCAAGGCTAAATTTGGGTTTGGGTAGATGGAGGTCAGCCTTCCTTCGAGTGTTGTAACCATGTACATTGAAGTTCCTAATGAAATAGTTACTTAAATACTGAGGAACTAAGTTATGCAAACATTTAAAAACTAAAACACATTTGTGTATTTTACGGTTTGTTTCTAAGTCAGTCCACCCTAAAACACTAAAAGTATCTCTAGAAGAGTCAGTTTAATAAGATTTAAAACAAACAAGTGCTCTTGGAGTAACCTTGACAATTCTAGAGTTATTAAAGGCTGCATTTACCCCAGAGACCCTGTTCACCTTGATTTATTTAGTGCTGCATTGACATATTAATCTATATCTGATGTCAAATCAGGGGTCACTTCCAAACCTGTTTGCGATTCTCCCAATATTTGAGATCAGATGTTTGCAGTGGAGTTGAAGCAGAAAAACTGAGAATAACCAGACCCTGTCAACTGCAAGCCTAGGGCATAGTGTTGCATAATCTTTTATAGCAGTGCTGCCTTATGACCATTCATAATATTTATGGGGAAAGGGATGGCTCATGGGTAAAATGGGTCAGGTTCCCCCTATCTTTTCTCGCAAAATAGAAAATTCATAGGTTCACCTTTCCCAAGTGAAGGGGCATTTTTTGTCCCCTGCATTTCAGTGTATTGATAACCTAAGAAATAAGAAAGTGGGCTATGGAGTAACATGAAGACTTGCGTTGGCATCTGTGAACAGGTGATTATTTTCATTTAATTTAACAAAATGATACCAAATGTTTCAAAATATATCCTGTTAACCCTGTTTCCTCTTAAATAATTTTTACAACAGCAGCTCACTTCAGATTTAAGAATTTAATTTTATTATAAATTAAGTATTTGCTGTCTCAGTATTTAGGTGGAGTGCACACAATTTTTATAAATTGCCAAGTAATATTGCACTGTCATATAAGTCAAAATTAATGAACATCTGTCAGAAAGTTTTTGTAGTTACCAAGTGATTGTTATCTCAAGTGCCCCCTTCAGGGTCATCCTGAAAAAGTAGAAAAAAGTCAAGTTCTTGAACTGATTTCTCACCCATTCCTATGCACAAGAATTATTCAGTACAAATACTGACTCCTCTTCATTGTGAGTGGTCCTCTTTCCACTCATTCCCATAATTTATTGAGCTTATAAATTATAGCCAAGTCTGAGTCCTAAATCTTTCGTAGAAAAATATTTTTGCATGAAGTATATGGTTCAAAATATCACTGGCAAATCTGAAGGAAGTTCTAATTCTTTTGGGGTGATGAAAAATATTTTAAGATTTTTACTCATATTAAAAACTCACAGAAAACATATCCACTTTCAACCCCTCCTCCTTAAAACTAATATTTCCCAGTTTGAGTTTTCCCCTCACTTTAATTATAAAATTTAAAACATAAGGAAAGAAAATCAATCTTAATTCAAAGGGGAGGCATTCTTGTGGAACTACGAATCGCAGTTAGAAGACAAGATTTTCAAATGCAATACCATAAGACTGATATTATATTTTCTTTGCAATATCTTTAATTTACAGTGCTAAATCTATCCACTCAATTAACGAACACGTCTAAAGTGGCTTTTCAAAAACACTCGAAGGCGACTGAGATTGTCCGTTTTTAACAATCTTGCTATATGGAACAGTACGACTTTCTAGAATTCCACATCAACATACAAAATTCATCTTACATTTGTACTCCTTTCATACCTGATTATAGAAAATTGGACGTTTCGACATCCGTTGATAAAACACAAAAATAATACCGCTTCTACACGGCAACGACGACTAAGGCAGCTTTCTGTTCACTTTTCAGATCGCTTTAATTCTCGATCGTTCAGCATAAATGAAAATCAACGACTCTTTTGAGCACTTTGTTGACGTCTTCTCACGATTAGCCATTAAAATAAACTCTCTCCCCTCACCCTCCCTCAGGATTAACATGTGAGCATGAGCAGTTGTGTTGAAAGCTACTACACATGCGCTAACGGATGTCAGAAAATTTCTGACATCCGGTAGTGGCTGCGACCAGAACCCTCCGTTTCGCCGACCACGTGACCAAAAGAAACGGAGTGCATTGGGGACGAGAATGGAAAATGTACGTCTGGCGCTACTGCACGCATGCGTCACGGAACTGCTCGTAAATTAATCTGCGACCGAAGCGAAGAACGCTTGATTCCAGACATGAAAACCTCACTCCCCATTCTAGTAGCTTTGATGTTACTGCCACATGGTACGTATGTATTTTCGAATTCTTTCCTCGCGCATAACTGATCGTAAAATACTGATGCTTGATCAGTCAGTGACATACACAACACGAAGGAAGTATACTAAGTATACTGTGAATTTTTCGTGCCTCAGATATTTGTTGATCGCTCGGTTTTACTTGTAGTTTAAACATGTTTGCGTGAGAAGATTGCAGATATTTAAAACTTGAAACATGAACGGATCTCGTTGGGGCAACTCTACTATCATTCAGCGAAGAATGGCATATCATGAAAATATTAAGTCAATGATAATCCACGGGTGCCTAATAGTACAAGAAAATTGGTGAATTTCCTTCTTGAAATGTTTTTTTGTTCTATTTTCAACGTAACCCATTGAACGTTGTTTAATTTACATCGATGAAAATTTGCTGTTTGTGCGTTCACGCGCTATTTTAGCAGTATGCGACAAATCCGGACTGCAGACTGGCGCACCATTTTAGCCTGAATAGCGCTCCTGTTAGGCTGAATAACGTTCCGGTTAGCCTTAATAGCGCTCCTCGGAAGCCTGATTCGCTCTGGTTAACTAGTTTACGGTTAGCTCTCATAAATGGTAATGATAACTCGATATAAACTTAGAAGGGTCCATTTACAGACCTATGGATTAACTTTCAAAGTCGCGGTTCAATAAACAGTTCGCTCACTCAGGGGTACACTTTTCCGAGAAACGGGTGTACGACAAATGCAGGCTGTAGACTAACATTTCGGCATAAATACGTAGCGCTCTGGCTAGCTTTAATAGTCTTTTTACGGTTAGCTCTCAAATATGATAATGGCAACTCGATATAACACTGAGAACTGTCCATGTACAGACACAAGGGTAAACTTTCGAAGTCATAGATCACAAAAACAGTTCGCTCGCTCAGTGGTACACTTTTCCGAGAAACTGAATTGAAGTTTGTTTTTAACATAGATTGAAATCTATCCACTTCTTTTTATGAGCATTTTTGGGGGCGATTTTCTTTTATTTAGGCAAAATCTATCCACTTTTTAGGATACATTTTTGGCCATCATTTCTGTTTATTTGACCAAAAACGTATTATCTTGCTTGAGACATCTGAGGTGATGCGTGACATTCTTAGAAAAACAGGAAGTAAACGCGCTTTGATATAAATGATTTATAATTTACCACGATTGCATCCATGATGTTCTGAAAGCGCTAGAAGGTGAATTTTTTGTTGAAAGCTGAATGAAACGTGCATGTTGTTTTGAAATTTGACTTTTAATTTGAACAAATATTTTCCTTATATATTCTCGGGTGATGTAAAGAACGATGTCACTTACTCGTTTCCTTTCACTTCAGCACAAGCGTAAATTTTTGTTTGATTATTAACAGCTTGGGAGCAAAAAACTCTTTCTCCCTCGCTGAATCGCAAACCGTACCACATATATGCCAACTATCCCGGATACGGAACGAATCTTCCATTCTCCCGTACGGGTCACCAAACTTCCTGAGTGCAATCCATCTCCCTTAAAATCGACTGCGTGCGAGGCTACGAATTTCCGGATACAAAGAAATTGCTTAAAATACGAGTTTTCAATCTTATTTTGGTCGATTTTTGGAGAAACTTTTTGAAATATTTGACACATTTTTGGGGGTGATTCGGAAGTATGATCTGTGTTTTTAACTCCATTTTGAGGATTGAGAAAAGGTATCTTGATGCATGCAAAATTGGCGGTCTCCCGTATTTCAATTCATTTTTTTTAGGTTGGCGTCTCTAGTATAGTATGAGGTACACAATCTGTACGTCCATCACAGCCAAGAAGAGTTGGCAGAAGGCAGCAAATTCTTAAAGAATTTGGTCCATTGAATGGAAATTACGGCCCAAAAGAGTTGGCAGAAGGCAGCAATTTTTTAAACAATTTGATCTTTTGAATGAATGTCAATCGTCCAGCCCCCAACTGGTTTGCTAAAGCCAACTACAATTATGTTTTGAATAGCGAGGCAGACAAATTAGGGACGGACGATTAGAAATAACCCGGTGTGGGGGGAGTGCAAGGGAAACTTGTCTAAAAAAAAAAAACCTGCAAGCGCGGTTGTGCCTTAAAAAAAACATTCGTGCAACCTTCGATTTTATAATCAGTTCGTCATATTTACAATATTTAACTCCAAAGAACATAAGTAGTAATCTTTCAAGACCAGCCGGCTTGAAATTCGATTTTGATTTGGTTTGCTTTTTATTTAACTGATTCCACTAAGGTTTAAACTGTTGTCTGAAAACCGCTTCCCAACCGCGACACTATCACGGCGGATCATAGAAATTTCAATTTTCTAATTTCCTCAGTATCTTGCCAAATGCCACCAAATACAGGGATAAATTTGATTAAAAGATCGCAAAAAACAAGACAGAAAAGTTATTTCGAGGAAGAAGTACAGGATTGCAAGGATGGAAGTGGATTGTGATTGATTTTTTGGAGATGCAGGCTGTCCAGAAATCAAAGCTGCCATTCTAGTGAAACTTTGGAGCCTTTTATTGGTCACTCTTTCCTCTTAGTTTATATTTCTTTGCTTTTACCACTTTTAGCATTCTTCTCTTCCTATTGCTAGACAACAAAGCGTAATTATAGCAAGCCACACGACATTCTTATAAAATATGACATTCTAGGCATGACAGTGTCCCTTTATAAGAGTAAGTAATGTATACTGACGCGTGTATAAGTAATCCTGCAAAAGTAATGGATGTTTACATTACTATCGTAATTATAAGAAGTATATGTTTTTGTCCAACAGAACCGGCCGATATACACATTATAGTATATATCATACAAGAACAAGCTCTTCGCGCGTTCTGATTGGTTAACTCGGATTAGAAAAGTACTATTAACCTCATCCTTGGAGACCCTGGAGACCCAGGGTCAGTTAGTGGGGGCGAGGGATAGTCTAACCCGTGTACCGTGTATATTAAGTTTCCGTTGATCTCTGTCGATCGAGCCAGCCACTGTCTTAACAAAAGACAGATATATGTAACTGTGAATGAGCAACTCATAAACAGTGTAAACGAACACAACCTTCAAGCAGTCACCCAACAACAACAACAACAATTTTATTTGCATTCCCATTTACATATATGGTATTGAATTTTAAGTAAACATAGGAAAGAAAGAAGAAAAAGAGAAAAAATCAATCAATAAATAAATGAATAATAATAATTACATTGATAGTAGGATGATAAAGTAAAATTATAGAATAATTAACTTAAATCGCTATCATTGTTTTCTTTTCTGGAATGCTTCAAAAGTGAAGTATCCTAATTTCTTACAAATAAAAGGATCTATGTTATTAAAAAGAAATACTACTTTATCAGAGTTATTTAAGGTACTAAAGTTGGGATATCTCAAACTTACATCGTCGAAGAACTTTTTTCGTATGTATCTTGATATAAGTTACAGGAAAAGAGGAAGTGAGATTCATTTTCTACCTCATTACATAAACAGAATTTACATATTCTTAGGTGTTCAGGAACTTTTGGTGTATAATGTCTCCCAGTTTCAATTCTTAAATCATGATTACCTGACCTTAAGTTTGCTACTAACTGTCTATGTTGCATATTTTAATTAATTCTAATCGATGAGAGCTGCTTCGGTCAGTTTTGAAGGAAGAATAGAATTGTAGTTTCCTGTTAGATTTTATCATGTCAAATTGATGCATTTGTAAGCTATTGATAATATTTTGTTTTATTTTGGGTAAGTTAGTTTTAAATTTCAAACGATTTCAAACGATTTTTATTTCCCAGGACCACACTTTTCACGCAAATTTCTCATAAGAAGTAGTCAATTTAGCTATTTTCTTCTACTTTAACTGAACGTTCTCATTTAATCATTTTACTGAACAGCTTTTTCCCTCCAATGCTACGACTGCAACAACTCGCCCGATTTTCGTGACGAACCCGATTGCGACAGTAGCAAAGTTGAAAAAAGAAAATGTGACAAGCTAGATCAGCGATGTGTGACAATGAACTACAACTACTCACTCGGACCACAGAATGGCTCGCTACCCGTTGAGGTGAAGAAATGTTCCCGCAGCTTCGCCTGTGACCCGCAATCCAGTAACAGCTGTAAGTACATTATATTTATTATATACGTACTGAGATTTACCCACTGAAAAGCAGCATAGTAAATTTTCGTTCGCAAACCGATGTAAACCAATAAAATGGCGCGTATTACTTTTTTCACGTGTGAGCAAAATGATATGTCCAATCAGAAGCTGCGTATCATGTTTTTTTGACGGGTGAGTTGTGTGAAGTGGATGTTTTTCATCACAAGGCTGATTGGCGGCGTTTCGCACACAAGCCATCTCTTGGCGTAGCTCTGAAAACGCTAACTTTTTTTTACAATTGTTATTCCAACGTTTACCTTAAGCTTTCTCGGTATTCCATAGCAAAACGTAAGTGAAATGCCCACGGTTCTTGTTCTATGTCGAAAGTCTGGAGAAAAAGAACACACAAGAGCATAACCAAGCGGGACTTTAAACTGTTGAATGAAAATTTTTGACAAGCGAAAAACCACGACGAGCGAAAGTGAACGATACCTTCAAGTATCTCGCAGGTTAACCGCTCCGTTACACAGCTTCAGTTGACTCAAACAATCAAAACAAAAAGAACCGAAAAAGATGGCCGTGGAAGCAAATGTAAAGCTGCTGGTTTGTTTAGTTGACCGACGGAAATTTTGAGGTGCTTTACGCTGTTTACGAAAATAACTTGTTTGGACTGTTCATGTATCCTCGACTGAATTGTTCATTAAACAAGGCGTTCAATATCAGTACGTATACACCTGATCGAAGAAACGTTGCCGGACCACGTTAAAAGCATTAGCAATGAACGATATGACCCAATGGTATTCTGGGTAGACAGCATTGATAAGCTTAGAAATATTCAATTTATTGATAATCAAGATAACTTGTCACTTTGATAGCCTTAGAGCATGATTTATTCAACCTGCCTTATTATCATATTTATTCTTCACAGACGACGATTATTTTCCCGATTTCCCGGTAAATTTTTGGGTCGCATCGTTCATTGTTCATGCTTTTCATGGGTCAACGATTCTTCAATCAAGTCTTTAACAAACACAACATGGAAAGTGCTTTGTACCGTGTTTACGCACTCGTTGGTTTGTATCAGAAATCTCACTTGTTTTGTTTCTGATACTTCACCAACAACGTACGCGCGCACTTTCCATGAAGATTCTATAGTTATTTTCTGGGGTACATTTTTCTGTTTTTCCAGTTGTGTCCGAGGCCCACTGTTCAAAGTAAATTTAAATTGGTAATAAATATATTTATACCCTGACGATGAGTTAATGATATGCTAAAGTTGTGTAAAAAATAAACTAAAATAAACACGCGCTTCACTCTGTGCACTGAATGGAACGGGTGTTTTCCACACTTACCAACCCGGCGAAAAAGCTTGGGTAAAAAACCTTCACGATCTACTGAGGCCCGGAGCGATTCCCCATACGTTTTGTACCTGAGCCTAATTACATGCAAATGCAGGATGCGAATAAGAGCTATTTCAAGCTATGCAACTTATAATAGAGGGTGCTCTGAATAAACGTAGTTGATAAATAAATAAAAAGTTTGTATAAAATGCTTGGCATGACTTCGCTGTTTGCAGGCAGAAGTTTTTTTGACTCGTCATGCAATCTTCCCTTCACGTGACGAGCCAAAAGAACGTCTGCGTGGAGGATAAGCTGAGAAGCGTTGGTTTAACTGTTATTAACATTTAAGCACAGCATTGAGAAGCCATTTTTTTTTGTTTTAGGGTGCAAGTCATATGAACAAGCGCAACCCGGCCAGATCTCTAACTGCAAGTTTAAATGTTGTCAAGGTGACCTTTGTAACGACCCGAATTACGTCGCGCCATCCCCGAAACCAGTCAGCTCAGGCCTGGGATTGGCTGCAAGCTTTGGCGCCATTTTGCCAACTTTAGTTCTGACTGTGTTTGCAGGATATGAATGAAGCGAGAAAAGCCAAGGAAGCCGACTTTATTGAAATTATTTTCTTCTTAAAGCAATTAAGAGCGGCGTTATTGACACCCTGCGAGCAGAGCCCCTTTTAACTTCCCTGCGGCTGAGAATTGAGAAGAAAAAAGTTTATCAGCGAAAAAGAAAGGGCTCTGCTCACAGGGTGCGTTATTGAATGCACTTAATATTAAATAATGTAATTTCAGTGTAAAGTATTATCTTGTGTCAACAGTGCTAATGGAAATTTAGGAACTGTTTATTTCTTATAGGGTGGGGGTGGGCCCGATGAGAATGATTGATAGTCGCTGTCACGGGCGAATTAGACGGCACGATTTTGCGTACGATTATCGCATGCGACACGCTTTTGTCATGACTACAACACGAATCGAGTCGTTTAAATCAACCTACCACATTCTTACGGCAGACGCGCGCGCGTGTAAATGGTCCTATATATATCACGTCGAAGGCGTCGCCTGCGAGAAAGTCGGACCGTGTAAATCAATGAATGTAACGACATCTCTCTTCAGAAAAAAATATTTACCCTGCGCCCTCGTAGTTCTAAATTGTTTAGATGACTTTCCACGAAGCTAATATCTGATAAAATTGCAGTTTTAAGAGATAATAATGATAATAATATTTAATAATTATACACAGGGGGCCCACACAAATTGAGGGACTGTTGATGTTTCAAAATTATAAAGGACTGTATGGGAAAGCCGAAACGTTTCTATTAAGATGAACAGTAGCGAGTAATATTCACATTTATGTTCAAAATAAACGTAGACTTGCCTCGATCGTTGTGCCTTGTCGTCCTTGTAGCTCAAAACGGCGAATTTTAGCGATTTACTGGGTTTTTGCGATGCTGTCTACTGTACATACCTCTTATTGTGAACAGTAGACAGCATGACGTAATGTTCTTAATCTGCAACTTCGCTTAAAGGGAACCTCCACTCTTACAAGAAGTTGACGTTAAATTGTTTGAAATAATTCCAAATTTCCAAATTTTATAAGACAAGGGAAAAATTTAATAACAGCAATAAATGGAAAAGTTTGTGGCTTTTAAATTTCCAACGCGCCGCAATCAGTTTGGATTTTATGACGTGTTATGGCTCGAGCTCCCGCCATTGTTTGGAAGCTTTCAAAACAATAGCGTGAAATCAAATCTCTGAACTCGCCTCGATTAAAACAGCCAAAAAATGCACTTCAATTGCCTCAATCGACAATAAATATTCGCAAAATTGCAAATAAATTAATGACCATCGCTTCTGGCGAAATAAACTTGCAAGTAAACACAATCTTATTTGTCACGTGCAAAAGTGAAAGCTGCAACATCAGCGCATTCCATGGATGACGTAATACCTTTTTGGGGGGTATTCAATATTCCCTTTGAATCTAATGCTTTGATAAGAACAAAAGAAAAAATATTTTATACAAAATAAAGAAAACAATATCCGTAACATTTCCCGTAGACTACATTAACTTTTCAACAGCCTCAATAAACATCATAGGTTGCGTGATTTAAAACTCCCGATTGCGATTACGAAGAATGGATTTCCAGTTGAGAGAGCAGTTAATTACTCCCGTGGTTTTTTAACGGACCGCGCCTCGAGGGGCTGATTCCAATCGAAGTAAATATTGTAAGAGACGTGCAAAGTGTAAGGCAATGCTGCCTAATCAGCTAATCGCTATGAGATGAATCCTTAGCTTTGATTCATTTTTGCCATCCATCGTTTGATTGAAAGAAAGGTGAGTCTTCGATCATTTCTTGATTCAGTTTGGAATAAACGACTTGCTTAGCACAGTATAAACATTTCGAACATTCCTAACTTTATAAAGAGTAGAGAACTGTGAGAACTTTAATCACAAAGTGAAGGTTATCTGCAATGGCCATATGACTAAATTTTAGGAGATGTGATATTCTCTAAAGATGAAAATATTTTGATTTTGTAGCAAATATTTACGCCGGAGTCATCAAATATAATATCAGCGCCGTAAGAGCTGAATTTATCAAAAGACAGTTCAGTACTGGTTGTTTACTTCTTTTAAGCAGATGACACCACATATAGGTATAGTAAGCGAAACTTTTGCCAGATTCCCGACAGCTGGTGAAAGGAGAACGTTTTAACTATACCCTTAAAACACGTGCTCTTTGCCTAACTATACAGCGAATTTCGAATGTGACAAAAATCCTGCATATAGCGCAAGGATTAGTTCTCTACCAGAGGTAAATTCTAAAGAATGCCGGAAGTGTGCAACATTTGATGCTGTACTGAACTCTACTGTTTTTGTTCTCTGTATCAAGAAAGAAATGTTAAATATACGGTAAATATACAGCAGATATCGCATGAATTCATTCGAATGTAGGGAAATGGCATTTCTGAAAGTTCGGATTTTCCAGATTTGCCAGGTGGGGGTGACAAATAGTAAAATGCAAGACTAGTCTGTCCCTTGTTTAAAAATCGGAGACCGAGACTGCCTATACCCTCACCAGTGCAAGCGTTATAAGTAATTTTGCAATTCTCGGCTACTAGCTATCAAATATGCGCTTTCTGGAAACTCGCATTGAGTCGCGTGATTCAACCTCGGCTGGGGAATCAAAGAGACGACAAAGAGATTTGCATGACTTGTTTTTTGTGACATGTCTAGAACAATTTTAAAATTAATAGCTATCCTTTTCGGCGCCTAACGGAATAAATTTAACATGTTTAAGATGCATAGGACAATTTTCGAAACTAGTTCCCTGCTTATCTGAATAAACGGAAAGGAATAAGTCGGGTGCATAAGTTAGTAATGAAAACTGGGATCGGTGAATCTAAGTGGCAGCAAGTTCGAAATAAATGCTCTCTTCTTTTGAAAGAAAAACAAACCACTTATATTGACTGAAAACACTTGAAAATATTTATCAATTAAAATTCCTTTCACTAGTCGTTTGACTTAAAATCCGAGCAAACAGTCTAGCTGCGCATTTTGGATTAATCACTTGATTGAAAAACACCTCGGGCAATTCGTCTTTCTCAATTGACTGGTTCCTTTGAAGGGTTGCGATGTATGACCGAATAAGCACTTTCAAAGCTGTGCAGCGTTGGGAAAACACGCAAATGAAATTATGTAGTTTCAAGGTACCGAAGTTTGGTTTTGTGCAATATTTCAGAATAGTTGAGCATTTATCAGCTGCTATCAAATGTTTGCAGTTAAGTCACTTGATCCAATTTCGCTTTAAAGGAACATTGAAGCATAAAATTTATTCATGAAATATATGATTATTTATTAAAAAAAACTGTCTTTCTGTTATTTTACTTGTCTTTATTCCTGTTATTATACGGCCGTGTCTCACAAGAACTGGGAAGTACAAAATTCGCGAATTTGATCGGTTAAAATCAGTGTTTACCGCGGTCTAGATTTTCCCATCTAGACCGGCATCTACTAGACCAGTTGCACCTACATTGAGAGCTACTTTGGGATACCCTTGATATAAAAAAGAATGGATACATGGATATTTACTATGCATAGTCAAAGTAACATCATGTATAAGAGCTAACCAAAGGCCCAACTGAATACATGTGATAAAGTCAATTACTGTTTATTTTCAAACATTTATGTACTATGGTGGGTGGCATGCTTAAACTGTGGGGAAGTAGGGTGGGAAAATCAGTGTCGTAGAACAAAGCGAGAAACAGCTTGCCAGCCAGCAGCGAAGCAGCGAGTGAAAGTACAGGACTCGTGTTGAATACCCTCGAATAGCGAAGCGCGCGAGTAACGTCATTACTCAGACAAGACTCAGACAAACAAACCGGAATGGCGGATGATTTTCCTAAAACAGCCGGTGTTCTAAAACACTTTTTTGAAAGGAAAACTTCGCCTAGATTCCCTCTATTTCTCGCAGAACACGCCATGACCTGCGATGTTGTCCGAGCCTCGTGAGGTATGAGCAGTCTATAGTTAGAATGGAAAAGAAAGACAATCACAACCATTTTCTGTTTAGATGGTGCATAGGCATTCGGAAAACTAGAAGATTCAGCTGCATTTCGGCCTAAACTGCGAAAATCGACAGCAATATCTATAGCCATTGGTTAGGCGATTTACTCACTTATTTAGTCACCGTGCATGACCCATGCGCTAAGCACATTTGCTCTAACAGATAGTGTTAATATAGCTACGAATGGGCTTCTTATGGCTACTTTCAGCTGTCTGTCGGCTGTTGAACGGTCGTTAAAGGTCGCTATAGCCAAGAAACTTCTGGTAATTTTTACCCCAGAAAGTACTGTTGTATTTCTAAAATTTGGCCGGGAGTCAATTATGATTATTTTTATAAGCGATTTACGCGGGCAAATCGCTGAAATCGTAGCAATGGAGTCTAGACCTTCGCTTCCCAGCTACAATGATCAACTTTTTACAACGGCTTGTTTGATTCATCTTAGCTTCGATCCACACCGTATACTTATAACCGGTTATAACCGGATTGGCAGCAATTGCGAGACTCCGAGAGCTAAGTTTTCAAACTCGAGATTCCGAGATGCCCTTCATGAATACTGTATGGGCCATCTCAACTACTGTAACACGGAACTATGTAATGGCGAATTCTAGCTGATCCTTTTGGTGCTATTTTGACGCATTGTGACGCCATTATAACGTCATTTATTTAATTTTATTGGTCGAAATAGTGTGTCATCAATATCTCCATCAAGCTCAACTGTGCAACTACGGAAAACTATTGATAGCATGGACCTGATAAGAATTTAATTTCTGATAATTCTTTGGTTGTCATTTTCGTCATCTTGGATCTGCCATTCTGAATTCTTCTAAATTCATTTATTTCATTAAATAACCCTAAAAAACAGAGCAAGTGGAATGCAAAACTCTGGTTAAAGAATGATTCACCTTAAATACAAATAGCTTGATACTGACAGAATATACAGATTGAATTGATACAATCTGCCAACTTGGATTTTGACAACTTATAAATCAAATTCGTTTTTTTTGTTGTTGTTATAAATCAGGTAATTTAATAAGCTTTTTGTTAATGAAATGGAAAAACAAATGCATTAAATCCCCCCCCCCCCCCCCCCCCTGGGGCGACACACACTGGTTGCCACACACCGTCAAACTGGTTGACACCACCGTCAAAATGTTTCAACTGCATTTTAGGAAAATTCACCAAATTTGTTGGCCATGGTTATCGCTTGCATTGTTTTGAAGCTACAGGGAGCCGGCCTAAAAAGCCCTCCGCCATGATAATTGTTCACTTTTTATATGCAATGCAAATATACCCTTAACTCGAAGGAAACCCTAAAGGTATAGTTCGCTAAAGCTATGAAACATGAAAGTCAACACCAGTGATTAAAACGTTTATTCATTCGACTGATTCCTTAAAACTTGTAAATAATTTTAACACTTGTCAAAGATGTGGCCAGTCTTTGTTTTTCCAGTAAACTCTCCTGTATGTTACTTTCTAGAGCCAAAACCTCATTCCTTTGAGATGGCGAGTTATCCATCATTGATATGGAGAATTATTTCTCTGCTGTTACTTATCATACAAGATCGGGTCGGAAGCACAAGTCTTGGAGGTGATATTATTGCCGATACAAACCTAACCCTGAACGGCTCACCTTACACCGTATCTCAAGACCTTGCTGTAGCCGAGAACACCACTCTAACCATACAACCAGGTGTCCAATTACACTTTGATGTTGGCGTTGGTTTACAAATAAAAGGTTCCCTGGAAGCGAAAGGAAACCCATACGAAAGAATTGTCTTTACCAAGACACCAACCAACACTTCGGTGAATATGGACGATTTAAACGTAACAGCGCCTTATAATGATGGAATTCGTCTTAGCGACAGGAAAAATTACCGTGTGGGTCGGCTGGAGATTTTTCAAAGAGGACAATGGGGAACGGTGTGTGATGATTCGTGGGATATGAGAAATACTGAGGTAAATAAGATAACCAGATCACTTGGATCTACATACTTATGCCAAAGCCTTGAAGATTTTAATAAGCTCTTTATAAAACCACATCACCTTAACAGAAAGATAAACAAGCTTCAAAAAACATAAAACTTGGTCAAACACCCCTCAAGTCATGGCCATCATAGAAACAGGGTCAGTCACGTGTCCAAACATTTGACACGCTAAATAATCACGATTAAAAATCATACGAAGTTTGGCTACTATTCCATAAATGCTGTTTAAAAAGGATCTGTTCGAGGTGAGCTCTGTCACTCTTGCATACCGCCTCCGCCCATAGCTCCTTTAACTTCCCTTTGGGGCTCTTCATTTGATGAGCTATGCTCTTTGTGTGTGTGTGGGTGGGAAGGGGGGGGAGGGGAGGGGGTGGCAACACGTCAGTTAAGCACAAAGAGAAACTACTAATTTAAACGTTATTCTTTAAGATAATTGAAGTGTTGAAAACGAAGGAAGATGGTAAAAAATCAGGCAATCAGAGTCTGAAAGCTTTTGTTGTGAGTTAATACAGTTTACGATGATCACAGGTTGTTTGCAGACAGCTTGGTTTTCTGGGAGCCAAGAGGTTCTACACACACGGCAGGGGAACCGGGCCTATTTGGTTAGACGATGTGGACTGCCAGGGGACTGAGATGAGTTTGCTGGAATGCGGCTATCGCGGAATTGGAATTGAAACTTGCGGTAAGTCGAAAGGGATAGAATTTAATTTGAAATTAAGGAATATGATTTCATTCACGACTCGATATGTTTTAGATAATTTAGATTAATAGGCCTCAGGTAAGAAAATTCTGAAATCTTCGTTCTTCCGATACAAATCGTAAGAATGGGTACAGCCTCTGTTTTCTAACGTAGCTGGCAACAGTTTATAACACTGGTATCTAGTAAATACTACCCTTTATTAGTTAACACGGTATCAAAAGAACGACCAATTATTGATGAACAAGTTATGATCATCTTTGTGATATAGCAGGTTACCATAGCAGCAAATATAAACTGTTGAAGTCACCGTTTTCCTTTAAATGCTTTTAACTCAAACACAAGTAAGGTGGCCCCAGGTGGGTGTGTTCAGGTACAAAGAGTACAAGGTTAAAATATTAGCCAGAGGGTGTTTAGAAATTATTTAAATTGTCGAACGTTTAGGCTAAGTCGGATAATTTTGTGAACTTTGCAAAAAGCGAAATCTTAACCTTATGACATGGGGATCTGACCGTGCAGTGAAATATCGTGGCGATGTCGCGATAAGTTTGAGGAAAGAGCGAGTAGATAGACAAACTATCCTGCCGACGAAACAGCTGTCTACGGTGGCATTTTTGGCATTCGATTTCAGTTTTTGCTCTATAATGCCATTGTCGCTTGAATAGTATCAGCCTTGATTATTTCACTTTCAGTGGCTGATTAGATCTTTCACAGATCATTAGATTCATCAGATCTTACAACATTTTCGTTCGCGTTCCTTTGCCCTATCAGTTCTGTTAGTTTTTTTTTTTTTTTTATGGGCCGCAGATCTTTTTAGATCCGATATTCTGTTTACATGGTATTTCCATGTATCTTGCAGGTGGATAGCTTGTCTGTCCGCTTGCTCTTACCTCAACCTTATCAATTTTTGCTCAATAGTCACGCGCTGTGACGTTGTCCATTTGGACGTCATTTGAATATGAGCTCACCATGCGCTATTTACTAGACAGTTGCTACATCGTGTTGACGAGGCCCAACCAGGTCGAAACAGTTGTTCACTGTTGCATTTTGGGTTTCATTTTGTGCTCTCTTTTTTTCTCTTTAGCTCACTCTGAGGATATTGGAATAGAATGTCTAGGCCTAGCAAAGTTGAATAGTTCCTTCTGGAAAGGTATCGAGTTTTCAAGTTCAAGGAAGCCTTCATTGCTTCAGTATGTGGACGTATTCCAAGCCTACGAAGCGATAACAGGCGAAATGTTCCTTCCAGACCTTGACCACGTGACAATTAAAACGTCAGTTTATGGAGTGAAGTCCGCTAACTTGAGTTCTCCGTTGACCGTCAGCGACAGCAGTATCAGAGGCAACCTGTTTACAGGCATCCAAATCAACGGCAGATCAAAGAACATTACGATTAAGAACACGGCAGTGGATTTTGCATTTGACGGACACGGGTTAAACTATAGCCAAATTTCTCCTGATCCAGTCGATTTTTGTTCTACCAGTATGGGTAATATCACCTCATTTCCAATAGTTTTCCTAGCATTGGGAAAGGTTGGAACCACTGTCGATTGTGCCAAGGTAAGTCGCAATAATATATTTCGACCCCATCTGGATTAGACGCTGCACTGTCGCAGGTAGCCTCTAGCATTTAGACCAGCAACTCGCTGATAGCCGGCGATTTGTCGGGGGTAAATGATTACCATGATACAGGTCTGTGAGTGTGTTGAAGGGGCGAGCGCGAGGATAAGGGAACACAGGCTACTTGGCTAAGACCTCTTTAACCGCCAAGGCATTGAACATTCTTTTTCACTTCGTGCCCGCTTACCCCCAAACTAACCAAGGGACGGACCATTATTTTTCTGTAGGGGGGGGGGGGGGGGGGGGGTAGGAAAAATATTGAAAAAAAATGTTTGCAGGGCCTAAAAAGACAAAATAAATTGCTTGCAAACATGACATGTGTAAAAGAATTAGTTTGATTTTCGAAAAAAATATTTCTATAGGTGTATAAACTAAGGAAAGAGGTTTGCAGACGAAAATGTTTCACACCCCTTCCTCCACTCCGCAGGAAGATAATGGTCCGTCCCCTAAGTGCATTGCCAAGGCTGAGCTCTGTTTGCTGGAAATGAGATAATAAAAAAAAAACAAGCTATGAGTTTGCTATAAATTGGCCACCCTTGTGGCCGTTTATTTGATAATAAAACCAAATAACATTCAATCTAGAAATAATTAGTTATTTTCAGCAAGGAAAAGGGCAAACCCGCATGCCCATTGAAGTGCAACCCCATTTATGCTAACCTCCAAACTTCTCATAATGGGTGGGACCGGGTGGGGAAAGCTTTCCGTGCTGAAGCAGAAGAAAAAGAGGCCTAAAACCTGGCCTGCTTAGATTTAAATAGCGATTTTCCAAAGGTCCCGTATGAAACCTGCCCTGGTTATTGAAACATTAATCAGCGCGTAGCAATCTGCATACCATCATTTATTCCCAGGGGTAATAAATTTAAACATTAACCAACGTAACAACCTGCATAAAATCATTAATTTATTCCTTGGGGCAATAAATTTCCTTTTAATCCAAGATAACATATAGATCTCTTTTTGCACGAGAATTTTACAAGCGCGATTATTGTATGTTTGAACGATTTTTTGTGTATTATCAATGGGCAAGTGGGGGTGGGTACTGAACTCAAGTCTTAGTAGGAGTCCACCTGACGTTGTCAAACCCTGACCCTGTTTATGGCAAAATACCTACCCCAGTTATGACATTAATAAATGATGTTTTTGATAAATGGAAGATAAACAGATTTGTAAAATTCCTGATCTCAGTGCGACGTGTAAAGGTCACACGGCAGCCGGGCCTGCAGAACACGGGTCTGGAAATAGTAGTGCCTGGTAGCTGAACAGCACCCACGTACCCTATCTGTATTCTATTGGGCGACACATCCCCACATAACAGTACCCCCTCTCCCTGGGGACAGACGGGTTGGGGGGTAGCTCTCTTCATTGCTATTAAATCATGATCAGTCACAATAACATGCAGATGGAAATGCAATTGCAATTGATTCCACTGCAATTCCTTTGGAAACGTTTACGTCATGTTTCGAGTCTTCACATACACCCTTTTTTGGCTACAGATTATTAGAACTCAACCAGGACACCTCTTGACTGTGTATTATCAATCTATAACTGGAGAGAAATTTGAGCTGGAGGTACACGACGGGAACACCACAAACGCCACTAAGCTGACGCTTGTCAACCAGTGGACAAGTGCCAATCAAGCAGTCACACCATCCTCAAGTTCCGGTCACGAAATCTACGTAAGGTTTCGATTCCATGCGGACAGCAAAGATACCAGTGTGAAATTCCTCATCACGGACGATCAAGGTAGGACGAAAACCATTAGAGGTAGAGTTTGCTCATTAATGATGGTAATGGGACTGAGTGATAAGTAGGTCAACGATAAAGATACCCCCGGCGCTACAGGGGTGCCGGTCATACCTATGACAATTAAAAAATTAAGGGAAATGACCACCGTTCTACCACTGTGGTTAATATAAACAGAACAGTTTAGTACTTTTGAAGATTCAGTGGAAAACAAACCCAGTCGAGTGCAACCGTTTTGTCACAGAGCGATTTAATTGTAGTTACTAATTAAATACTCAGGCATGACGTGCAAACTGTCCAACAACCCAGGCATCACGTCCTGGGCACCATGCCTTCAGAGATTCGAAATTTTTGTCATAAGTTTGGTCATAGAATTTTGATTAACTTTGAACTTGCAATACTGTATTAATGCCTTAGAAAAACAGAAAATCGTGCACATGCTGTTTACAAGGCAGTTGTTGTTGAAGTTTGGAAACGTTTCCAAGTGCAAATTCCCATTGCTCCTTAAGACTTTTCTGCGACTGAAGAAAGACTTCTGCGTAGACTTCTAAAACCAATAAAACATTATTTATAGACGTCAAAACAACAGGCATGACGTGTAAACTGTCCAACAACCCAGGCATCACGTCCTGGGCACCATGCCTTCAGAGATTCGAAATTTTTGTCATAAGTTTGGTCATAGAATTTTGATTAACTTTGAACTTGCAATACTGTATTAATGCCTTAGAAAAACAGAAAATCGTGCACATGCTGTTTACAAGGTAGTTGTTGTTGAAGTTTGGAAACGTTTCCAAGTGCAAATTCCCATTGCTCCTTAAGACTTTTCTGCGACTGAAGAAAGACTTCTGCGTAGACTTCTAAAACCAATAAAACATTATTTATAGACGTCAAAACAACGACGATGAAAAATGTCCAGTGAGGATACTTTTTTCACTACACAGGAGTCGAGTTTATCTCTAAAAATTTAAGCAGATCGTACCCGATTCTCTTTACAGATTTGTCCTCGTTATTGATATCCAACTGCACATTTAATGATAACTATGGAAAAGGAATATCCCTAAAAGACTTCACAGGAAAGATAGCAGTTTCCTCGACTACTGTCTATCGGAATAAAGGAGATGGTATGACTACTGAACATATCTCAGGAACAATAACAGCCACCAATACTCACTTCATTAATAATAGCGCCAACGGTCTTAAGATCTTGGACAGCAGTCTGCTGTCATGTAATCTTCACGAACTGTCTGCCAAAGGAAATATCGGCGATGGTTTGTATCTCCAGCGTGTTGCTCTAAAAAGTATTGTGTCACAGTCATCGTTTGATGAAAACACTTACGGAATTAAGATCACCAAAAGAGCCGGAGCTGTTGAATTTAGAAATATCACTGCTGTTTTAAACAAATACAGCGGGGTTCGCCTTTATGATGGCCAGGTCTCGTCCACCTTCGAATCTTGTAATTTCTCGAGTAACCAAGAAGACGGATGTACCATATCTAATCAAGCGGGAGCTCATCAGTTCTTTAATTGCACAGCAAATTACAATGTGAGGCACGGTGTTAGCTTGTTCGAACCTCGGCATAATGACCCTTCGCCGAGATACCACTTTAAGCAGTTTAGTCTAAAAGATTGCAGAATCAACGACAATACTCAATACGGAGTGAGGCTAGCTCCCGAGTATCAGCGCCACAGCGATTCGACCGTCAACGTCACCATAGTAATTACCCAAAACCGATGTATGCGTAACAGCAAAGGGGGCATTTTTTTGTCTCCAGTATACTACTCATACTACTACAACGCCTTCTGGTTTGGATATCGGGTAGAACCCAGAAGGGTGAAGGCTATCGTAACGAGCAATCATTTTGAACAGAACAGAATAAATGCATTTTACGTTTATTGTACCGGTGGTCTTGGCTTAGAAGCAGTTATTGAAGCAAACACGTTTATTAACAACACGGATAAAGTACTGACTTTGGACGACAACAACAACTGTGGTGCAAACTACAGAAGTACCCCTGTTGACGTGAAAATAGATAAAAACATTTTCACGAAGAACCGCGTTGAAAACGTTTTATATATCGACTACGGTTCGTTCCCTGAAATGCGTTCTGCCATGGTGAAAAACAACACTTTTAAAGATAATGAAGTCGTCACAAAGGACCTTTTCCCGACGTTTTTCCGGCGCACAACCACTCGCGCAGTTATTGTTCTTAAAGAAGGTAATTTTACTTTGCGTGAAAACTCTCTGGAGAACGTCGACTTCGCTTTTCAGCTCTCTACCTTACGTCACGATCACCGGCAAAGTATTGACGCTAAATTCAACTGGTGGGGAGCATCAGAGGAATGCAAAATCGTAAACAGAATCTTTGACTTCCAGCACAGGGTTCAATTGTCTCTTGTTGAGTTCTTCCCATACCTTCTTTCCGCAAACAAGACAGGTAAAGTTAGTACCAGGATAACAAGACCATCCTGCTTCCTGAGAGATACAACCATTGGTGGAATCCTGGATAGGCCGCTAGCCTTATCAAGTGCCGTCTCATCTTACGAAGTTCGAGATGACATCATTATTCTGACTAATGGATCGTTGTTCATACCAAAAAATGTGACCCTACAGTTTCCTTCCAGGTCAGCTATGGTTGTACAAGGAGCACTTCTCGTAGATGGAACTGAAAATGAAAAAGTGAGGTTTACGAAAAAGCAACACCAAGGAGGGTTCCGTTTGGCTGGAGGAGCTGGGCCGTGGGAAGGTAGAGTGGAATTTGTGGTCAATGACACGTGGTGGCCTCTATGTTTGCCTCACGGGCGATGGTTCACCAACGAAGCGAAAATCATTTGTCAGCAACTCAATCTTTATTATTACTATTACTCTCGAAGATCCTCACCTGGGCAAGAGGCTGGTTTTGTACACAACGTTGTCTGTGATGGAAACACGGATAGTGATATAATGAACTGCAGTGTTAATACCTGGAGTTATGGACCTACGTGTTCGGGATATGCTGTGCACGTTTACTGTGACAGTCGGCAGTACAACTGGGCGGGAATTCATCTAACGATGACACATCATCAAAGCTCTTTGCGTCACCTGGAAATCCACGATGCTGGGTATGCATATCGCAGTGATATTAAAATTCCTGGTGCCGCCCTCAAGATTGACCTCTTCCATCATAATATAAGTAATGTTTTCATAAACAACTCACTTGGAATTGGTGTCTTAGTAATGCATCAAAGTTTGTTTCACAAGCAGTCCTTAATGCCACATTCTTCTATATCAAACACAAAATCCCACGGTGTTCTCTTACGTTCTCCTTCCCTACCACTAACAGACGTAAACTTGACAAGAAACGACGGCAATGGTTTTGTTTATGAAAGTACCTGGGATAAAACAAGCACTTTCACCGGCGAAATGGCCAGCGCAGACGTGTACAAAACTTTACACGTCTGCTCAGAGAACAAGACGTTTCTATTGGCCAACAAAGTGTTTTATTTTACTTTGGAGACTTTGGAAGAGAACGTAAACGTGCAGTTGAGGTGTCAGCATGTTATGGACACAGAACCAGGCTATAAACTCGTCATTCAGGAGCTTTACTATTCATCACATTATTGGTATTACTACAATTTCTTGAACGTTTATGATGGTAAAAATATATCAGTTGGGTCCCCGTGGAAGACAGGATCATCATTATGGGAGGATCATGCCGTTTTTAACTCGACTAATTCCACTATTGTGTTTGACCTTTACAAGCGTACCAGCGGAAGTTTGCCTACCATCTTCTTCTTGGTGTATACAGTTAAAGGTTAGTAATTAGTTCGTTTTGTTTGCTGACGTTTTTTAAATATCTTAACAGCCATGATATCGTCAAGATATCATCTCCACCGGCGTTTTCTTTCTTTTCGTTTTATTTTGTTAATGTTTTATTACTTTTGCATCAAACTACGATAGAGAACGAAAAACTTGATGATATCGGAGGAGAGATCAGCATAGATCGAGCTAAGATCACCGACAGTGTTCTAGAAGGCATCCTAATTGGAGGAAACTTGTTGAAATCTGTTACCATTACTAACACGGATATCGCTAAGTCCAGGGATGTTGGACTACGGCTCACAGCAGATAATATCGAGGTTCTTAAAATCATCTCAACAAATCTTCAAACAAATCGGAGAGGAATTTCAATACACTACATTACCTCTTCGGAAGTAATGATTGAGGACTGTGTAATCAACGGCACACTGTATGAGGGTGTGTCTATTGAAGCAGACAGCGCGAGAACTATCCGCATTTTAAATTCGAGTTTTATAGCCAGTGGGGATCGTGGCCTCCTAATCCATGATGAAACCAGTTCAACATACCCAACCTTACTCCTCAGAGATTGTACATTTTCTTGGAACAAGAAGGGAGCCGTTTATTATTATAGTAGCAACTACCATTATAGCGCTTCTCTCGCCACACAGTTCAAATCCAACCATTTTTTTTGCAATCGGGAAACCACTGTTGAAATCAGTAGCGCACCTTCTTGTGCGTTTTTGAATAACACTTTTCAGGAAAATCAAGGTATCTCTGCTATCTCATTTGGTAGGACACCAGTGTTAGCAGTCGAAAGCAACTTGTTCATGGCTAATCAGTATCCAGATAATGCACTGATCAACATTAAAAATAGTGCAAATCATGTTATCCTTACAAACAACAATTTCACGTTAAATTCAGGACCCTGCGTGCTATTTGAAGGCGTTGGTGCCACTAGCATATCAGATAACCTGTTTAATGAGAACAAATGTGCAAATAGGAGTGTGATAGAAGTCCTTCGTTTGGACGAAAACGCCACGTTGGCAAACAACAGTTTCACTCACAACACAGGAGAGAGTGTTATTCTTCTTCAGGTGATACATGACATCCATTCAAAGCTTCAGAAAAAACAGGTTTCCTTCAACAAGAACACTTTATCCAATAACATTGCTTACACCTCATCGCGAGTGTCAATTGCAGGCGACTCCTGTGCTTTTGTTTTTTCCGGCATCCTTTATTACAAAGAAATAGATTTCGGCTTTAACAAATTTAATAACTCTAAATATCAGAGGGAATTATGTATTAGGTCCCCTGCCATTTCTACGCGTGATGTTATAAACGTGACACATAACTGGTGGGGTACAGCAAACGGAAGCGAAGTGCGTGACAGGATATCGGATTATGATGACAATTACGACTTTGCTATTGCCGATGATTGGCCTTTTCTTGTAAGCAACGATGACCCAACATTAACTGCAATCGAACGACACGATTTCAAACAACATGGAAGTGTTCTTTCAGGACGATTGTTCGAGTCTATAACACTCAAAGCCGCTTTTGGCCCGTACAGCGTGACTTCAGACGTAATCGTTCTCGATAATGTCACGCTAACTATAGAAGAAGGTGTTACGGTAAAGGTAAGCCCTGGAATGAGTATCCTTGTCGCTGGAGCGCTCGAAGCTCACGGAACGTCTGCTAAACCAGTTATATTCACAGTCAAGGAACCTGCAGGCAGCAATAAAGATTCACATCTCCCTGTACGACTTGTGGACGGCGATTTTCCATGGGAGGGGAGGGCGGAAGTGTTTCATAACAACTCTTGGAAACCGATTTTTGCTTCTAGCAACATGCTCATACGGAACACCACTGAAGTGATTTGTAAACAGCTTGGATATGGACCACCAGTTGCTGCCAAGAGAGTCTCAGATACGTTTAGTCAGAACGTGAACGGGTCGCGGCTAGTAGAATTTATTTGCCTTGGGAATGAAACATTTGTACATGAATGTTCGACAAAACATAAACTCTTCAACTATAGCAACAGTAATATTGTGGTGAACTGTCAGGGAACACCCTGGGGAAATTTGCGGTTTGTTTCATCCAGAGATGTGAACGTGTCCCAAATGCAGTCAGTATTAAATCATGTGGAGTTTTCATACTGTGGGAATCGCCATGGAAAGGCGGTTCCGGCAATAGAGGCTGTGACAAATATACCCAAACTGAAATCCATCTCGATAAGAAACTGCTCATCTGGCGGCTTACGAATTCACTCTCGAAGAAATGAAGTACACATCAGTAACAGCACGTTTGTTAACACTGGTGAGGCCGGTATAAACATTGTACGCTCAAGACACCGCATTCTTGTTGAAGGATCGGAATCATCACGAAACCAACGAGGCATTTCCTTCGAAGAAGCAGGTGTGGAAAACATCCCTCAAGTCCACTATGGGCGAATGCTTCTGTGCAGCGAGGAGAAAACTGTTTTTGTAAAGAATCAAACGCACCTTTATTTCGGTATCCCAAGGCTGAAGGACACGTTGGTATCACTAACTTGTCAGAAAGTGTTGACGGTAACCAAAGGTCAAGGAATCAAGTTGACTCTGTTATACTTTAAGGGAACAAACCGGCTGAGAATTTACGACTCCAGCAGCACTGTTAATTTGATTGTGGATAGGTCATCTTCAAGCCTGAGAACGTTTGTTTACAAAGAGTTATTCATACCACGTGATGACATTTTGGTACAGTTGAGTGGTGATGTGAATTCTGAAGTGGTTATTCTGGTTGAAGACATCGATATTAATGGTGAGTGCCTTCGTTAGGGAGATTTTCAATCTTAAAAACCTTAAACCAAAGTGAACTGAGGACCTTAATAGGAAACCAAAAATTGAAGAAAAACCCTTAAGCATGTTACAAAATGTCATTTGTAAATGCATGCATGACCAAGGTGAGGAAACATAAAATGTCGGGAAAACAGAACAGTTGGCGATTTGAAACCTACAAGAGGATGCTCATGATTGATATGAGCTGGGCAAACATTGCTGCTATTTCGGTAAAAAAGCAACAATAATCTAAATATGCTGATTCTCATTTTGCTTTAGAATTTAGCTGAACGTTTAGCCATATTATTTCCAGATATATAAGCTTTAATTTATAACAACGATTTCTTTCCAGTTGTTTTGAATATTTAATGTTTGTTCAAATCGCCCAGAGCATTATTTTTATAGTCAATAATTATCCCTTTGATCCACTTATGACCGTAAAATTGTTTGAGTTGTTGAGGCTAATTTTTTGTTTAATTTATTTCTAATGTACAGATGCTCCATGTACGTACGAGCTTGACTTTTGTGACTGGCAGACATTTAATAACATGTCAATCAATGGCCTGAACGTCACACGAACTTGGAAAATAGCTCGATCTTCATGGCCGCAAGATAACACAGTTGACTACTCTTACCTCTCTCATAACGGTAAGTCTTCAAGACATTATAAAACCAGTGCAAGCAAATTCCCACCGCGGTACAAGGAGGGGTGGGATGTTGATAGACACCCCATTCTATTATCATTCTATTAAGGCATAGCGAAATTATTTTGCACTGAGTAGAAAGCCCTAAGCTTACTATACAAAATATAACGTCATGTGACGTAATTAGGGCCACCATGTTGTATCCGCCATCTTAAAATAACAGAAATTGATAGAAAATCAAACAAAAAAGCTGATAGAATATAAAAATCAAAGTATCGTACAATTTTGTTTAAAAAACTGGAAAAAAATAAAGAATAATAATAACAAAAATGCGATTTTTGACCATAGCTGCATATAATTTTAAGATTTAAAATTAAAATTTCCGGAAAGGATGAATGAACAGCTACTGAAGGTTTCAGAATCATAGAGTAAATCTTCCACCCCCCTAGACGTCTGATCGAGGGTTAAGTTGCCTGGCTTGCACCAGTTGCAATAGCGCTCACACGGAGCGATATAATTTTCATTTGCTCTGCAGTTGAAAAAGTATTTTAATACTTTTAAAAATGAAGCTCTCAATGTGGTAAAAGCAAAATTCTTTAGCCACGTTAGTCGATAGCGGAGAAGCAAAATACCTTCGCAAATTCAATAACGCATGGAAAAGAAGGGATTAGTATGAGAAGGTAGTTGGGATCAATGGTAGATTGGTCGGTCGGTCGGTCGGTCGGTCGGTCGGTCGGTAGGTAGGTAGGTAGGTAGGTAGGTAGGTATGTGAGTAGGTAGGTAGGTAGGTAGGTAGGTAGGTAGGTAGGTAGGTAGGTATGTGAGTAGGTAGGTAGGTAGGTATGTGAGTAGGTAGGTAGGTAGGTAGGTATGTGAGTAGGTAGGTAGGTAGGTAGGTAGGTAGGTAGGTAGGTAGGTAGGTAGGTAGGTAGGTAGGTAGGTAGGTAGGTAGGTAGGTAGGCAGGCAGATAGGTAGGTAGATTGTTAGTTAATTATAAAGGATATTTTTCTTGGCCACGTAACACACTACAATAGCTGCGAAACACTAAAGAAAAAATTAAACATACCGATCCTTTTTTCCCATTACAGGAAAACGGCTATACGTCGGTAACGACTACTGGCCAAATGTTGGCGGGCGAGCAGCTATCATCAGTCCTCAAATCACAAAGCTGTCCAAGCTATGCTCTGTTGTGTTCTTTTACCGCATTGGAAGACAAGGAAGAGCAAGATTGTCACTTTACATTCAAACAGGTTATAAATCGGGTATAGTCGGGTATATAAATCGTATTTCCTTCGCTCAGTGGTCATCATGGTCACTTATCATTCTTACTACTGTTTTGAATTTCTTAAATCTCAAGAATCAATCTTGTACCAAAATCTGTCAGGGTACATTATTGCTTTGGAATACATCTGAGGATCAAACGAAATGCATTCAAACCGAAAATTACTTCTCGACCAGTGTTTTTGTCTCTTCTTTTCCACCAGAGTTCTTTTACCAACACGGGCTTTTTTCCAAGTTAAAATCTCTGTTCTTAGCATTATTTTTTCCTATCCCATAAGAGCTCGATTCGTGGGTATGCTATTTTCTGCACTACAGCTATGACATCACAGTTTACAAAGTCGCATCTTCAGCAGTTATTTCCAGCTATTTAATCCCTCCGAGCTGCTTTTCTGACAGGAACAGAGATTAACAACTTGATTGAATAGGACAATAAAATGACTTTTTGAGGGAATAATATTGTTTATTTGCGCCCCGAGCGCGAAGCGCAAGGGCCGCAAATGACACTACAAGCCTCTTCCGTGACCTGCCCATAAAACCCCAAGGCGGTAACCCTTTGATCTCCACCTGTCAATCATTTGATTGACTACGTCATTTGACGAGTACCTGTCAAAATGGCTCTATACTAACGGGAGCAAATATATTATCAATATACAAGGCCAAATAACATCTAGATTACTAACACATTTAATAAGCTTAACATGTTCCAGAATACAAGTACTTCGCGTTTAAAATTTTGTGCTATGCTACACTGAGGCCCATGCATTGTGCAGGTGTAGTTAAAAGGAGCTGCTGTGTCTCTGAAAATAATCAGCAATGGCTAAAGAATTCATTGATGATAATATTTTACAAACTTACATTTTCCAATTAAGCCTCGGCGTAAAATTCCCGCCATGCTTCAGTTAATTTATCTCAAACCGGAAAACTTAAAGTGAACCGATGTTTTGTCGTGTTTCGTTTCTCGTAAGACAACAAGGAGCTGCTCTTTTTATTTTCGCCTTGCGCTTTTGGTTCTAAATCGGAATTTTTTAACTGCATTTTGTCCCATTCATAACAAATAGACGTCGATTTTTCTTTTCGAACACTATTCGCTCAGCAAGAGTCTGTTCGCAGCGTTTACTTTAAACTTTGCTGTACGCAAGCTGTTCGCACCCAAATGGTTTTCCGCGTCAATCAACGTAACCTGATTGGTTTATATTAATCGGATGATGAACCGAGAACCAATCAGCTGCAGGGCCGTTAATGCATTAACGGCATGCGCGTGTTTTTTCAAGTGGGCCGCGTATATTGATAATAATACTTTTTTAGCTATGGCGGTATTATATCAAAGATCCAGAACTATTTAAATGAATAGACCAATCCATTTCTGGAAAAACTCATACCTAGAAACACAACACAAATCATATTTGTCAGCCTTTTAATGCTGCTAGGAGATTCATGGCAAGATAATTTAAATGTTGTGCGTGTTCTAGGAATATTTCCCGCAATTGAACAGAGGCTCATTTGGAGCGCCAAAACTATCGAGGTATCGAGTTGGAGAAAAGTTGTTGTTAAACTCCCCAGTGACATTGATGAGTACAGACTGTTATTTGAAGGTGAATACAACGAGACGTCAAGTTACTACTCCAGGAACTATGTGACTATTGACAATTTAGAACTGAGAAACTGTTCAGTTGAAGGTAAATTATTCTCCTAGCCTTTATTATTAAATAGATTGGGATAAATGGCATGCGGAAAAACTGTGCGTGCAAAAACACTATAACAAATCTGGGGCGTATATTGGATTTGAACGCATGGGCTTTGTGCAAATGCTTACACTTTCAATAAAGTCCTTCGTCTTTTAGTTAGAAAGTTATAATGAGCTTAAGTTAAAGAGCAATCTCTCCTAAAAAAAATACTTCTAATTTATTTTTTTTAAGCAACCTAGTTATTTACTGTTTATCTTAGTGTGCTTCTACAGTTAGGTCTCATCAGTAAAGTAAACAGAGTGTTTTTAACTCGTATAACATTTTTTCCACAGAACACCGCATATCTAACAGTGTATTCAGTGACAACATTCATCAAGCGATAAGCTACACTTCAGTGGCTGATGAGAGCGATAGACGTCCTAGTCTCACCATTGAAAGGTGCAAAATCGCTGAAACACCCGCCTCTGACCCAAATCCAACTCAAAAGAGCACTATTTCCTTAGATATCCAAGACAATTATTTCACGTTCGCCAATAACTTCATCGCTGGAAATCGCTTAGGCGGAATTCAAGCGCAGTTAGGGCGAAGCGACGGAACAAGCGAACCAAAAAGTTTGATATACGGCAACACGTTCTCCAGTAATGCGAACGGGACAATACTTGTACAAGAAAGAAAAGAGTTGAAACGCAATTACAGCTTTGTTAACATTGTCAACAACATGTTTGAAAGTAATTTGGGCTATGGTAGCACCATTAAACTTTTTGAAGTGCAAAGCCAGATCGTAAATAATTTCTTCTACAACAACTCAGGGTTACACTCCATCGAGTATGACTTTTCCAGCGCTTTCACCAAAGAACAGAAGTGTGAATTAAACACTTTCTATCTCAACAAAGGTCTTGGACAGAACTACGGTGTGACTATCTTGTCCAACGGACCGATGGAATACCACAGAAACAACTTCAAGAATCCGTCTAATCTTTACGAGTTAAGTTCAACAGGACAAAATGTTACTGATCCGATTGGTGCAGCAGGGAACTGGTGGGGCGTTGGAAGCGAGTCTTCCGTCGGTTCGAGAATTTACGAAAAAGAGGATGATTACAGACTGGCAGCTGTGGAATATAAACCTTTCCAAAAGTTACCGCCCAAAGACATTTTATCAAGTAAATGTTGGTTATGTTTGGCTGGAAGGGTGGAGGGGTCTTGCTTCATTTGTTTAGGGTTTTGGGCCACACACCATACAGTGTCTCTACTTAACCAAGCTGTGTAATGATTATCCTTACTTGGAGTAAACGCCGAATCTGATGCGCTGGCAATGACTTTGTTTTTACTTTCAACTATGTGTACCCTTTTGTAATCGATCATTCACTTTTCTCCTTATAATAGCTAGGAACGTGGTTGAACTGTCTCTCTGGGAAGTGAATAAACAGGGAATCTTTTGTTAGCTAGCCCTGCATTTAAAAAGGCCCATCAAAGAAACTGCGAATCCTAGATCTAAAGTATAACTTTTGTTGATGTTTTGTCATATTTTTCTCATAATATTATTGTTATCACTTTATAGTTAGCTGTCCTGTTGCCTGGCTGTACATAAACACAACGTGCTTCGTCTTCAGAGGTGGAAGTAGGACGCTAAAGGAAGCAAAGGATTATTGTCAAGTATGCCCTTCATTTTATCTTTCTTTTTACAGACCAGTAGAGAACCATTATCTCTGAGAAACAATCAAAACGAAAGCAGTAAGCCACGTACCTATTTCTGTAATTTATTTGCTCAGTAATCCACTCGAGATGATGGAACACCACGTAATTTTTTAAATATTTTTGTAGACTACATACGTGCAGGCTAGTGTGTTTGTCTTTTGACCGAGGCAAAAATTTCATCGCGTTTGTGTTTTAGGTAAAATTGCTTTCCTGTTAATTTGTCTCCAACCTGTGTCTATATGTTTCAACCAAACGATAATACTGTTATTTTCACTTTAAACAATTCAAATTCATTCATAAGGTATGAACTAACTTATGTTATGATAAGAGTGCAACAAAATGACGTAAATTTAGAAAGAAATAGTAATTTGACCTGCAACATTTAAACGTAAACCTAAACGTAAATCACTATTGACGAAAGCTAGAAGACCTCCCATCTTCACTTTGTGGTCATAATAAAGTACATAATGTTTAACATATATCCAGACAGTTCGTTCCATAATCCCTTTTACTGTTATATTTCACTTGTATTTAAGTTCCATGGAGGACATGTGGCATCGACTTCTATACCACATGATATGGAATTTATTTACATGGCATTACGGGCACCACGGCCAGATGGAAAACCTCCTGTGCCTATATGGGTTACAACAGAGGAAAACGTGGTATGTGTTCGTATAAAAGCAAAGCTATTGCCTTTTGCTCTATACCTATCTGTTAAGTATCCTCTTTTTTATGCCTTCATATTTAACAATTTTTCAACTAAGTGTAGGTGAATAGTGGTGAATATTTACCGAGCCGCGAAGTGACTTTCACCTACTGACGTGAATAATTGTTTTGGTATATACCAGAAGCTGACTTACTAATGAACTAAAACATTTCTTTCGGAAACCGAAGCAAAACGGGAAGCCATTTTTTTGTTTCTGTGTTATTAAAGATGTGTTTGTTGTTCATCGTGGTGTAAGATAGGGAAGATGAACGTTTACTCGTTTGTCTCACGATGGAATCGCTTTGAGTTGTTGATCGCGACGTTTCGACTGCAATACTGCTAGTCTTCGTCGGGCGATGAAGTCGATTGTTTACGTTTCGCCTTTTGTAGCACGTTCGTTCGCTGGAACAAAAAAAAATCAGTAAACATCCAAAAAGTATCAAATTTGTTTAAAAAAGTCTTAGCTTATTTTACACATAAATTATGCCCTTTTTATTGAAATTCCAAAATATTTTAAAATTCCTCTTATCGATTTTCATGAACCGCTCAGCTGAAGGCAAACATTCAAAGTGTTTAGGAATGGGAGGATCAAAGTTGTAGGGTGCTTTTACAAAAAAACTGGGTCGAGCCACCTTAACTCTTATATGGATAGCCTCCTTGACCCTATGTGTGTACCAGTGAGGGTCACGATCAATAAATTTGATTTCGTTTCAAATGAGCAGATACCTCGTTTCATTAGCGTGATCCGAAACTGCGGAGTTTTGCGTACGAGCAAATCGTATATCTCTGCCGTGTTCTTTTCTACTTTCTTGTATCGCTCTCTCTGTTTTCCCAATCAGCCAATATACACTTTGCCCCATACACATGCGATCTTATAGCAACCTCGTTCCCAGGGCTTTTCCCTTTTTTGTGGGGGCGGTCCACGAAGAAGGGAAAAGCCCTGGGAACGAGGTTGATCTTATAGACGACACCGTCTTTTTTAATTGGTTCAGGGGCGTCTTTTGGCCGCACTAATTGCGACGTAAGAGTTGTATCTGATTTGAAGACGGTACGTAGGCCTTGTTGTTGTAGGCAGCGGCGAAGAACCTCTGACACACCTTTAACGTAGGGTAAAGTCGCAGTAGATTTAAATTCTGTTCTTTGCTGGCTGTTGGTCTTATCTTTGTGAGCTTCCTTAGAAACGAAGAAGGATATCCGTTTGAAGGAAGTACTGATGGTATTTTTTTCTCTTTGGCTGCACCGAGGCGAATAGTACTTTGCTAATCACATCCGAGCTAGGCAATCAGGGCGCGAGAAGCACTATTGACTTGTTCGGTATATACTAGTAACAATTTCAATCCTTCCGTTTGTGGGATGTATATAATGCTCTGGTGGTTAACGTACTGGACTCTAGAGGATCGATTGCTGCAAACATATTGAAAACTCTAAGGTCTTTGTCTTTGTAAATGTGCTGTAGTCTTGGAAATGACTGGCCTATCTTCGTCCACGTGAATATATGAAACAGGAAAATTGTTTGAGTAACCAGGCAGAGCACTGGGTAAGTGGATACTGCAGTGGACTGAAAACTCTGAGAGGAAGTTGTACTACACCAAGTTGTCGCTTTATGCTTAAAAGCCATCTTGGCGAGCAAAATTCGACGCGTTTCATCGAGATTAGACACACGAAACTAGATAAAGCCGTTTGCATATATGCTGTATTTTCTCATACTTAAAAATAAAAGAAAAAAATCGGTAGATTTTTTTTAATTCGAAAAAAATGAATATTTTAAAATTCACAATTTACGCATCGTAAACCTCTTCCTCTTCATCCGTTTACAACTTTTTCTAGGAGTTTCCGATCTTTCCATACTTTTCAGCAACGTTTTAACTGGCATTAAGCTTTCAAATAATCCATTGGATCTGAGCATTACTTAAACGTTGTTGTAACAGCTCCCAATTATACACAAGCATAATATTTTGAAGCAAAAATTCAACAGTCAACTGTGCAGCAATTTCTACCCAGCCGATTTCGTTGAAACTTGCTCACATTAAAACTTGGATAATTTGCACTTGTTGACATTAATTAGAAAAAAATCTATCGTCGCGTTTAGAAAATATTCGCGTTTTTTTCATAAATATATTTTTTTCAAAAGCGCTAATATCTCGTGATCGTTTGCCTTGTTTGCCCTATCATTTAAAGCTTTATAAAATTTGATTATTTGTTATTTCGACTGCCAAAAATCAGAAAAATCGGTTGAGGTTTACATGCCGGAAACTCGATTTAGAAAAGAGCACCTCCATTCCCAAAAAATAGCCGCGGGGCACCTTAAACACTTGGATCGGAAATGCTGTTTTGAGATTGTCCAACATTTTAATGCTTTACGCGATTGTTGATTTAATTTATTTCGTACAATTGAGCAGGAAGAAGAGAACAGTGGCGAACAGCGGTGTACCGTTATAACGCAGAACAGGGTTTTAAAAGTTGTCCCGTGTAACAGTCTTTATCCCTTCGTCTGTACAAGAACAGCTGGTAAGTGAGCCATGATTACATGAAATATGTTATTTGCCGGCTGGAAGGTCAGTATAGTGAAAAAGTTTTTCACTATACCTTTTTACTTTAATGTATTGGATAAAAATACAAAGATTGTCTTGCAAAATGTATTTGTATTATCATGATTATACGCGCGCATCGATCCAATATTGCGTCGATCGCTAAGCTACGACAAGAGTAAAGAATGACCTGTTTACCGCTAAACAAACAAAATTCGCTTAAGTGAAGGCCACGTACAAATACATCTAGAACCCAACTGTACAAGGCGACTATTCAAACTCATTGTAGTTTAGCCATTGGTAACTCAATGAAATATTTTAATAAGAAACGGCCGCGAATTCCTCGTGTCAATTGTTGCCTTCTCTCTAAACAAGTGTTTTCTGGATGATTTTTTTATCGAATGAAATCAATTTTCTAATTAAAAAATTTCTGTAATAAAGAAATCACAGATCTTTGAGGAAGGGATAACTTTCATCAAACTGAATGTTGAATTATTTAGCTGATTTAAATGTCTCATTTTTGACTCTGTGACTGAGATGCTCGTGCAACATCATCATCATCAGCAACAGAGGCTCGCAATGGACACACGGATTCACGATGTCCCTTTGCAAAATTTTGAAGTCAGCATCTTTTATAGGCTTTTTGCAACAATTTGTGACGTGACCGATTTTCCCTTAGCAACGCCATACTGGAGGGCACGTGAAAAATTGTTGCAAAAGGCCTATTTACATTTTTCACATGTTTTCCGCTGTTTTCTTAGTTATCCGCTGTCCAAACAGTTGCTTTCATAACGGTGTCTGCTTTGGTGCTTCATGTGTTTGCCATCGGGGATGGACTGGAGCCGACTGTTCTCAGTTTCACTGTAATGACATACACAACTGTTCTGGCAACGGTCAATGTGTGGGACCAAATGTGTGCAAGTGTTTGCCTGGATTTCTCGTAAGTTTGTTTTCGAATTAAACATTAAAATGGAGACTGGGTGAAAAACAGTCTAAAATCATTTTCGTGAGGTTCCAATGGTGCATGATCCGTTTTCTATTTACACGAAATTGACGTATTACATTCCTTCATAGGGTCGAGGCTGTAGCTATTCCTACTGTACCAAGTACCATCGTTGTTCGACTTGTTCCCAGGAGTCAGCATGTGGCTGGTGCGACAGCTCACAACAATGCATGCCGGGAACTTCAAGAGGGGCTTATGCTGCGCAGTGTCCAGATTGGTTTTACTACACGTGCTACACTGTTGGCAGCTTAAAACATTGTTCAGCTGAAATACTGGTGAATCTGATTTTTTTTTTTCTCGTTTCTGCATTTTAGTACCTGAAACCTAGCTCTAGCTAAGAGTGGCGTATTTATTATTCGACTGTTTTATTTTGTTTTTACTGGGATGGTTTTAGTCGAAATTTACTCGGTCATTCTTCTCCTTTCGGTATAACTCTCGTCCCACGTGCATACGCATCATTTTGCATTCCGGCTGTTCTAAGCCCGTCAGGCGGATATCTGAGTGCAGTGTAATATCCATAAGTTAAAAAATGGCCAGAGAGACAATTGACTGTAGTTTTTAGGATTGATCAGCATCTAGTTCTTGTAATCTCAAGTTTATACAGGTACTAAAGGAATTGCGAAGCAAAGAAACTAAAATAAAACAAACTAGAAAAACATGGCATAAAATGAGTAGCAACAAGTGATCAAGCTATGGTTGAATGGAATAAAACATAATGCTCACTTGAAATCAGATTTCTTGAGTTGTACGTCACTGTTTGCTAATAATATCATTAAATTACAGAGGGTAGACTGTACAAACAGACAGTGTAACGTCGGCCAAGAGACGACCACCTCAGAGTCATGTCAGAAATGTCGAGATCTGGAGAAGTGCTATAATCACGTGGTGAGTTCTTCACGTCATTAAATACTGAAATAAAAGAGGACAACATCGATAAAGTCCCTAACATTTATTGAAAGCTTGCGCTTCTATAGGATAGGCGAAAGTTCTAACTTTTGTTATCTCAGCATGACAAAGAAAACCTTATTGGTTCTGGTTAAACATTCCCACCACTTTGACTTCAAAGAAACGGAGCCTAAAGAATGGCCTATCCTGTTCTTTGAGACAGATTTCCGCATTCGCTACAACCTTTTATTCATTTTCCTTTCTAACGGTTGCAAAACAGAGGCAGTCAAACACTACGCCACGGAAAATATTGTACAAAAGGGCAACTTGGTAGAAGAGTTATTACAATCGTTACCGATAGAGTTTTACGTTTGCAATTACATTTGTCGATGAAGTAACGGAGTGTTTCGTATTTTAATGCTGTGTAATAAGGAATGAGTTACATAAGAGAACGTTTCGATATACAATTTCCTATAAAAATAAGCGAAATAAGACCACGACGTTTCGAAGTCATCTTGACTCCATTATCAAATAGAAAGAAAGATAACGGTCGAGTTTCAAGTTTTAATGCCCTTTAAAGAAGTGTTTCACGGTAATTAGCGTTTATCACAAGACAAAAAAGCATTCAACACGGAAATACTCGGCGTGCTGAGCCTTGGCAATGCACTTGGTTAGTTTGGGTACGCGGGCAAGAATCATAAATAAGATCGTTGTCGCACACGCTAATTACACGCATCCAAGTCTTGCCATAGAAATTTAATTCCATTTACGAAGATACGAAGATTGAACACGGTAACTGAGATAAAAAAAAATGCAAATACAGGAATTAACATAAAATAACTAACAGCGACCGAACATGACAAATACAGAAAAGCGGCAAAGCAAGATAAAGGATGAAGACAAATGCGACCCCAAAACCAAAGACGAACTGTATACTTCAGCGATTCCAAAAACACATGGCGTAGACAGAAACTCCAAGCGCTACTAAAAACCGCCTAAATTACGCGCGAACCGAACATAATATAGAGTATGCAAATGAACACAAGATGTGAAAAAGGCGACAAAACAAAGGAAAATAATTAAGCGAAAAAATAATACTAAACACGAAGCTATGACACAAAATTCTGGCGCCTGCAAAGCCACAAAAGCGTTATTGTTAGCCTAAGATCACCAAACTTTGTAAAGTTACTTAATCATCACTGTAGTGAAAGCAAGTCTTCTATTAATAAGTCCTTTTGCAGAACACGGTCACGTGACCTTATCAATCCTAAAATAGGTGATAGTGCAATATGGTTGCCAAAAATGGAAAGCGCGTGATGAAACTAAATTATTAAGGTTGTCAATTTTGAGACTGATAATGCTTAATTAAGTGAAAGATTTTACAGTGGCATACCATTTACATACTAATTGGCAACCTTACTAATTTTAACACGCCTCTTTCCATTTTTGGCAACCTCTTTTCGCACTATAATATTCTTATGATTAGCAAGGTTATTTGACTGTGTTTTGCAAAGGGCATAATGACACTATCTGCTTGATCCTACACGATGTGACTTGCACGTTGCTATTTCATTCATCTATTTGTGTTATTTTATTTTATCGTTGCAGGTAAAAGGCAAATGCAGAGCGTGGAATGAAACGCGTTGTCCTCATGGCTTGGTACAAGTTGATTACACAGATCCAAACCGAATAAATAACACTCTAATACGAAGCAACGCCAAGGTTATTGATCCCAACACCACCATCATCTTCAGCTGTCCAGTTCTCCTTCCTGGTCAGCGAAAAGCAACATCAGTATTTGTTGCTCCTAGGGATCTGGGAATCAATGTTGGTGACGTGTTATCTAGTGCGCAAGCTGGTGGCGTGATGCACAAAGTAAACGACACTACAACTATAGGCAAGATTTGCATGAGTAAAATGTGATCAGAATATGTTACTTGTCATCCTTTTAGCATTACTCATTTTATTATTATTTTCTTTTTTTATATATTAATAATAATATATAATAGTAATAACTTTATTTATCCTGGTAAAGACCGGTCAGTCGATTAAGATATAGATTGACTGGTATTAATCGGTGACCAATATAAAAAGCATAAAAGAAATCAAGAAGAATTACAAGCATAGAATTTACAATTACTATTCTAAAAAAGTATAAATGATAGAAAAAAAATTAAATTGTGCAAGTGTGATTTGCACTATCCATGTTTATTAGGTAAGTGAAAGTTTTGCCTTTAAATTGTGCAAGTGTTGTGAGCTCGCAAATCTCTCTTGACTCTTTTGGCAGTTTGTTCAAGGCATTTGCAGCCGAAAACTTAAACGAGGTCTGTCCACATTTGGTCTTAACTTGTGGTAGATCCAATTAGATCTCTAAAAGATCGACAATGTCTCTGAGATCGTTTCATTACAACAACAACAACAACAACAACAACAACAACAACAACAACACTTGCGCTTTATTTGCATGACCATAAAACATTACAGTATTGCAAAAGCATAAGGTAATATATAATAACAATAATTACAATAAAAAGTCATTAAACAAAACTAATGAAATAATCAGTGATCAAGAATTTGATAATAATTTGTCTCTCATTTCAAAACAGGACGATATAAACTGCACTAATTGCATATTAATATAATAGTCAGTGGAGTCCATTATTTGCACAATCAAGGTTGAAATTGATAACTGCTTGGGATTCGAAATTACATGATCTATTTTACTGAAAAAGTTGTCTCTAAGTGATGAATATTTTGGACAATGAAATAGAAAATGGGTTTCATCTTCAACATTATTCCGACAAATAGTGCATTAAGTAACCTGTTAACTGCTTAGGGAAGTTAATGTTGTTAATTATCTTGTAAGCATATTGTAGCTTGATGAAAAGGCGTCTACTGTGAAGTGATAATAGCTGTAATTTAGCGCGCATGTAAATAATCCACCTCGTATTGTGATATTTTAACTTATGTACATAGAAGCTTAGAGCATGTAAAAGCTTTCAGAGTATTTTTATGTGGGTAGGCTATCGAAATTTTAATTTTAAAGAAATTATCTCATGGTGAAAACTTAAGGAAAAACAAAATTTGTATATATATTTTTAATCAGATACACCTAAGATTCAAGTTTATATTAAAAGTACTCAATAAAGTTGTTTAATTATTATTAAAAAAAATACTATTATTATAATTATTATTATTATCATTATCATTATTATTATTATTATCATTATTGTTGTTTTTAATATTAATATTGTTATTATTATTATTATCATTATTATTATTATTATTATTATTATTATTATTATTATTATTATTATTATTATTATTATTATTATTATTATTATTATGACTGTTTCTGTTTTTGGAAATCTACAGGGCCGTACACGATAATAATTGGAACACCTTCCAAGATTGAGGATGTTATTCAATACGCAGACTTTACTCAGAAAGTTTCTCCAGCTGAGCTGGTTGACGAGACTACATTAGACGAGGAACCAGACTTAGAGAATTTGTATGGCTTCATGGATGGAAATATTACGTTAAACAATACAGATATCCATATTTTACCTGGGAGTAAGTATTATACTTATATATAATACTTTGTCCGAATTTTCTTCCATCTATCCCGGTTGAAGGGGTTGTGATAACAGCGTGATCAATTGCATGACATTTTTAATAATTAGGTGAAAGTCAGGTGCATGTAAACGTTTTGTAGTTGATCGCATACTTTGCCTTCAGCTAATAATTCGAACTTGACTTCCCTTTTAGACACGTCTGTTTTCAAGTGCGTAGGAAACATTTACAGAGTAGATGAGGATTTAGTATCCACTCAGTTTCTGGTGATAAACAAAGATCACTCCATACGTGTTACAACAGGAGATGTAGTGGTCTCTGCAAAAAGCCACGGGTTTATAGAGAAAGTTGTTAGAATCAGTAAAACTTCAGATATGGTTTTCATGGAAACAGAGCTTGAGAGGTGCACAGAGAACTCTACCTGGACACAAAGGTAGTGGAGTATTACTGTTTAGTTTCTATGAATGCTTGTCGAGTTCCGTCTCTCTCCATATAACAACATTCATTGTCTGAGAAACCTAAAAGATATTGTCAGATACAACTGTTCAAAAAGTGTTTGATACAAGTAAGAAGAATTAATTGGGGGGTGGGGGTGGGAAGGGGGGGGGGGGGGGGGGGCGGGGGTGCACTCATACATTTCTGATAGGGGTGTGCCGCGAAGGTTCTCAGATCCTGACCGTATTAAGGATTAAGAAAACGAAAATTGATACCCGTTTTAAGGCCCAAACCCGAAAAATGACAGGGAAGGAAAAGTGTTGCCTGACGACCCAAGTAACGACTATGAACCGCTAATACTTGAATGGACAGTTCACTTTTAACAGACCATTTGGTATTCGTTTAGCTGGGCGTATATTTTAGCTGATAGAATTTAGGTGCCCTATCTAAGGATCACACCGGGGACACAATGCCAAAAAGGAGCAAAAATAACACCCTATTTAAGGACCGAGAATCTCAAAAGCCATACCCTATCCCGCGGCACATAGCTATATAGCCCATATATGAGAGTACCCCCCCCCCCCCCCCTCCTCCCCGGGTATAATGGGCGGATTTTCTTCTTTGGATAACATGGTAACTTGTCTGGATAATTCTCGAATCTTGAGCTTCTTTGTCTTTTCAGTCACTTAATTAGCTAAGAAATTTGTTGTGCTTGATTTGTGAGCCTTTACACTTTTACACATGTTACAGAAATTATCAAACAGGATAAAAAGGCTATCTGCGTCTACAAAAAAGGTTGTGTAGTAATTAAAACGAAAGGGACTGGTTTTAGCATATTTGACAGTCTGGCTAGTTTTCTTGTTTCTTTTTAAGGTTTACGCCCCGTCTGCCAGATTCGCCGTCTGATGATGACGTTGTTTGTACCGGGGGTGATAACAGTTACAGCTTGATAATAACTGAACCTGACGGTGAACAACAACAAATATCAGTTAATGATTCCATCATAGGAAGGAGAAGCAATCCCTTTATCGCAAAGGTTGTTCAACATAGCGTTTTAAAGTAAAACCTTTTTGATTTGAATGAAACAAGGCTTCAATGTTGATCAATATGCGCAAGACTTTTATTTTGAAGCTGATTGATAACTTTACATAACATAAAATACTTTATTGGATCTCCCCAATGGAGCATGTCAAAAACAATAATGAATAGTAATTAATCAAGAAAATAAACTGAAGTTGATATCTATATACAATATTTACAGTAGTTAACAATTCTTCCATAAATTAAAGTTTGCAGGATCAAATTTATGATTAACAAAAGATGCGTCGATAGTATCGATCTCTTCTGTAATATTGGTTCCTAGACAGGAACTTAGGGATGTTGCTACTATATTGTCAGTGACGTATATAACCCTCCTTTAATTCCAGGCTACTGGAATTATAACTGCCTGCGGACTCTCTTGCGAGTCTATGGTACAAGTTCGACGAAGTTTGTAGTGTCTGCAATTATTATAACAAGAAAGCATAATAATTATTCATGAAAAAGCTAACGGTTGACGTGCTGGAATGCATATCAAGAGTTTTGGTCCTGGCCTAATCGGGATTCTTTTCTCTTCAGTGCTGTCAGAGGGTTAGCCTGCGACTCAGTAATATGACGTTATCAATTGGGGTGTGCCAAGTGCGCGTTGCGAGCTGGGAGGGGGGGGGGGGGGGGAAGGAGGGTTGGGAGAGGTGGTTGATTGGGTCACCTTTTGGCTTATCCAAAGTCTCTATTATTGTAGTGGACTTCTTACACGTGTATAAATCATTTTCGATTCTTTGTAGGTGGTGGAGTCACACATGTTCAAAGACTTTATGCTGATTGAGGTTCTTCCCGTTCTGTATGTTTTAAACGGTACCGCTGTTACCACCGTAACGTTAGATCAACTGCACAAGGAGCACAGGAGGCACAAGAGGGACATTGACCAGAAGACAATAACATTTAGCAAGACGCGTAAAACAAGGGCAAAATTATCGGTGAGTGTAGTATGTCCATCTTCGAAGAAATGAATCCAGAATACCTGACAGTACTACAATGCGGGACATAAATCTTGGGACATGTGCCACAATTGTGGGCACAACGACTGCTTGCACCCCCCTCCCCCCAAGCAATGTTGAGATTTGCCTATGCCACACAGCAAGTTCAGGGCATTTATGTTTTTCAACATTGCTTGGGGGAAGGGGGGCGCTTGGGAGTGGGGAACGGGGGACCTGGGAGCGTATAGGCTCTTTTTTAAAATCCTCTAAGGATCTGTTGCACTATTCAATGCTTTTTTTAGAAATGTCCCAAGTATTTTTGACCTCCATTGTCTGAGTGCATTAACCCTTTTCAGCTGTTGCCATGACTTTATGATGAGAATGAATTTTGCAGTATTTTATCCTTTCAATGCGACCTTTTCAAAAAGCAGTATTTCATTTATCTAAGTTTGCACGTTTAAAAATGGCACAGTAAAAACGGTGAGTTTTTGCACTTCCGGTTTGGACATAATTTGGACTAAAATTGTTCGGAAAAGGGTGCGCGTTCAACAATATGCGCAAGATTCTCGATAGTGCAATGAACAAAGCGTTATGTCCTTTGATCTCCTTGTGGTGATGCTAACCAGTAAATCTACACTGTAAATTGGCGTGACAAAGTTATATTTTCATGAGCAGTTCATGTAGAAGACGAACACAGGCTCCACACCTAAGCGTTTATCACGCTGCTCAGAGATCTGAGCTCAGCAGAGGAAGTTAGAATCGCACACAGAAAAACGGAAAACACAGTTTTATCCCACTGCCCTTAATGCAATGGTTTATACTTTACAACCAAACTCCTTGCGTGCTTGAAACCTGAGATCCGACGATCTACACGGTCTACACGGTCTACATCAGTTAGAAATAGAATATTATGATAATCTTTTACACAACACGCTGTAGACCGTCGTATACATGTAGACCGTGACAAATTCTTTCTATTTGCCATAGATATCTTATTAGCTATGTATTTTAATGTTAAATAGCAAGCTGAAGACTACTGGATAGCTTCAGCTAGTTAATATTTTATTTTAGATTAAAAAAAGAGCATATAGTACTAGTCTTGCGTAATGATTTCCGAGCCTGTTACGTCACAGCACGCGTGTCAAAAAATACGACATGCAAAGATCTGTTCCTAATTTTCAAATACTCTAAGGTTAAGCTTCTTTTCAACATTAAACACTTCCTATAAAATTTATTTTGCTTGTTCAAGTGCGTATTTTCAATAAGCAAGGTCCTTGTCTGAATTTGACTTTTATAGAGAAAACAAGAATTACATTACATTTCAGCACGAATTATTGACAACTATTTGACAGTGCAACGAAAAAAATGTTTTTCAGAGGAAACTTTATTTGCAGAGGTACAAAGTAACTTTTTTTACTGAACAACGGGCAACGCATAAGTACGCATACATTAGTTGACGTCCTGCATCTTTGTAATTAGCCGCGTGAACATTTTAATTGAGGGATTTTTCCAACGCCTGTCAAAAAGGCGGGATCTGTGGACAGTGTAAACACAGCCATGATGAACTGCAGATGGGTTTTTTTAACTTCTGGAAGCAAATTCCACAAGATGACCAGCTATATTTACAGCCATGTGGCCTTTGTTTCTCCAAATTTATTTTGGACTGAAAACGCCGATAAAGATCAAACCAATTAACATGGCCATGACTAGTCATTCTGGCGCGCGATGTGAAACGTAACGTTGTTTATATCACCACAGCTCTCATGCACAGTTCTCACCAAGGAAAAGTAAGTTTTCCTTGCTTTGTTTGAAGTAATTCGCTAAAGAAAAGCTTTAGGGTATTCTGTATCATTTCCTTCGTGCAAAGCATATCTAATTTTTGGAAGGTTTGTGCAAAAAGTGCTCTTTTCAACAGTACTCGGCTATTGTTAAATACAATAATGAACTAACAATCCTATATTCCTTTTGAGCTGTTTAGGCCGAGTACTGTTGAAAATCATACTGTAATTGTGTTTCATACACGTATAGCACTTACACAGATTGCAGAAAAAGGTTTATTTAAGTTTTCACACATTGTAACTATAAAAAAGGGTTTCAAGGTTAAGCTATAACAACTTAAATGGCCGAGAACTGAACGCGAGTAGTGTAAACATACACAGTAACTCAGTGTAACGCAGTACTATCTGTTTCTATACTAACACAGCGTAACGAAAAAATGAACTTCTTTATACAAGAGAATTTAGCAATCCATCTGTTTTTCTAATACGTAGGGTAGTTTCTTTAAGACATATGAAACTTTCACGCTATGAAATCAAAGAGCAAAATAATGAAAACATAAAATTAATACCATACGTAGTGCAAGTCCATATCCATTTTTCATTGCGTGACGCGTGATTAATATTTCGTTCTAGCACCTTTAGAAGAAAGGATAGCTTGTATCCTGTTGCTCATACTTGCAATTGTTTTATCTATAGTCTCAATGGAAACACTTTCCAGAGCTCTGAAAACGCGATTTTGAAATTGCTCAAACGACTCCCATGTGATATTTCTAGATATCGCTTCGTTTTCTAAGAAAAGCTTCACCAGGTGAAAAATGTTCTCTATTGGGTTTAGGTCTGGTGAACGCGGCGGGATTTCATGAAACTCTGCTTCAATCTCTTCAAAGGCTAATTTAGCTGCTACGCTGGTCTGGGATGGGTCATTGTCCATAACAAATAATCGTCGTCCATTTGTTTTCGGACCAGCTTCGGCGAAAGTCCTATTGAAATGCTCCCTGATAAATTGTGAAAAAAAGCGACCTGTCATTTTTTCGTAGGGAACTTTCAAAATCACTCCCTTGCCATACGCAATGGCCACTACAACGTGTAACCTTCTTCCACCAGCCAAATCTTTGGTACCTTTAGCAGTGACTTCAAGTCCTTCTTCCCGTTTTCTCCACACTCTTGCTTTGTTGGCCGCTAGACCACTGCGAGGGTTATACTTGTGTACGAACGATACGCCATCCAAATAAAAAGCAATTTCATTCTTCCAGAAATCTTGATTCCTGGAAACTTCTCGTTTCATCGTACGAGCAAATCGTAAGCGTAACTTTTTGTCCTTTTCTGTAAGTACCCCCTTCCTCCTAGCTGAGAAGTAAGCGTACCCCAACCGATTTAGATAACGGGAATATGTTCTTCTACTTGCTTTTGAAAAGCTTAGTCCACTTTCTTCGACTAAACTCTTAACTGTTACGTGCACATTATTCTTTCTGAAAGTTTTCAATGTGCGGATAAGTTTTCTCATATCGCGTGTGCTCAATTTATTCGGTCGACCAGGTTTCTGCTTACCGCCTCTGTTGTTTGAAGAACTCTCGACTTCAGTGGCGCATATCCTTTCAACAGATGATTTGGAGATTCCACATTCTCTTGCTGTTGTTCTCAGGGAAAATTTCCCGTATTTATGTAAATACAAGGCTAATGCTCTTGTCCTTGGTGGTATCTGTTTCTTGAATACCATTGCTACTGATATTTCTTCTTCCGAAGACGCAGAAAGTAAAGTTTCACGAGTCTTCAGATAAATTGTTGAATACTTTCGCGTGACTAATAAACTACGTAACAGTAACAAAAATAGCTGTATCGAACACGCGCGTGCGAAAGAAGTGTAACGGCATTTTTTGTCACGCCAAAAATGTCACATAATGCTGGAGAGTTTTATCTTAACGCAATATCTGAAATGTATTTGCTGTTTACGACGCTAGGAGCATTTTAGTGGAAATAGTAGTTTTCAGACAATGCGGGACATAAATCTTGGGACATGTGCCACAATTGTGGGCACAACGACTGCTTGCACCCCCCTCCCCCCAAGCAATGTTGAGATTTGCCTATGCCACACAGCAAGTTCAGGGCATTTATGTTTTTCAACATTGCTTGGGGGAAGGGGGGCGCTTGGGAGTGGGGAACGGGGGACCTGGGAGCGTATAGGCTCTTTTTTAAAATCCTCCAAGGATCTGTTGCACTATTCAATGCTTTTTTTAGAAATGTCCCAAGTATTTTTGACCTCCATTGTAGCCAGTTGGTTGTTGAAAGATTACGGAACAAATGTAATGTAAAATGCAGAAATATAAATTTTCTTGGTATGGTAAGGTACGGTACGGTATGCTATGGTACGGTATGGTATGGTATGGTATGGTATGATATGGTATGGTATGGTATGGTATGGTATGGTATGGTACGGTATGGTGTGGTGTGGTGTAGTGTGGTGTGGTATGGTGTGGTTGGTATGGTATGGATGGTATGGTACGGGGTATGGCATGGCTGGTATGGCTGGCATGGTAGCACGGTATGGTATGATTGGTATGGTATGGTATGGTATGGTATGGTATGGTATGGTATGGTATGGTATGGTATGGTATGATATGGTTGGTATGGTATGGTATGGTATGGTATGGTTGGTATGGTATGAATGGTATGGTCGGTATGGAATGGTTGGTATGGCTGGCATGGTGGCATGGTATTGTACATATGTGTTATAAACCAAGCTTGGTTGGTCAAGATGGCTGGATATTGGCCAAGGTTTTTTTTGCGTTTTTATTGACCGAGAGGAAGTCGAAGTCAATAAATACGCAAAAAAGAACAAGGCCAAGCTTGGTCAATAAAGTATTTATTACACGGCCAATTCTTGCGGCCCACGCGAGAGAAAGATAGGACCATCTTGCCCGCTCGACCAGCCAAGCAGAACACTTAATTCGCATCATCTTGCCAGCTTGCAGATTCAACGATATATAAGGTATTTTATTTGTTTTTAAATATATCTAAAAGGAGGTATTGGTCTGTTTACAATGATAAAAATTTAATAGCAACTTGTATAAATATAGTATACACTGAAATTCTAACAATGGTAGGCTATGCGAATTATTGTGAATTATGTTCCTATCACTTCTTTCCTCATTTTAAACGTTTTAAAATGATTATAATTTCCTATAAATATTAATGGTAGTATTTTGCCTTCCTATGATCATAAATATTAATAGTAATATTTTGCCTTCCTATGATCATTGAGATTCGTAAACGAAACATCATTATTGGATATATGAACAAAGAGTTCTTGTGTAAAATTATCGTTGAGTGAGCGACTTACACGCCAGTTCACTTACTACTCCCTGACTTGCTCCTTTC